>CM046033.1:46806573-46884073 GCA_025215565.1 Flaveria ramosissima | reverse complement strand
CACAGAGTTGCTCACCTCATATATGTGCTTGCAAGCCTTTCCTTCGTTCATTCATCATTCATTAATGCATGCATTCTTACTACATGTTGCTCTTCCATTATCTTTCACTTTACGTTACATAATACTTCATTCATTCATTAACACGATACGTAAAGCCACAAGAAAGATAAACATACATCATAATAAGGAACATATCATACATAGTCATCATCATCATACAAGGCAACATCATACATACATAACATGCAACATCATCATCATCATGCCCAACATCATCATCACCTGGAACTCAATCGGCCTGCGTCGTTTATCAGCATACAACTTTTGTCTGTCTTTAGCTGCCTTCATGAAGGCTTTAATCTTCTCAAGCTTCTCAGTCCTAGCCTCAATTACCTCGACGCTCCCCAATTCCTTCTGACCAATATCACCCCAACAAACGGGCGTTCTGCATCTCCTACTGTATAACTTCTCATATGGTGGCATACCAATGCTGGCATGATAACTGTTGTTATATGAGAATTCGGCTAACGGTAGGTGGTCGTCCCAACTTCCCCCAAATTCAATCACACATGCTCGAAGCATGTCTTCCAGCGTCTGAATGGTCCTTTCTGACTGACCATCAGTCTGGGGATGATAAGTCGTCTTATATGTAACCTCGTCCCCATAGCGTCGTGGAATTTCTTCCAAAATTTAGATGTAAACCGGGTGTCACGATCAGACACAATAGACACCTGCACACCATGACGAGTTACAATTTCCCAGATGAACAGATCAGCCAACCTCTCAGATGAATATGTCTCGCGGATCGGTAGGAAGTGAGCACTCTTCATCAAACGGTCAACTATCACCCATATGGCATCGTACCCTTTCGGGGTACGCGGCAGCTTCGTAATGAAATACATGGTGATGTGCTCCCACTTCCATTCCGGTATATCCAAAGGTTGGATCTTCCTATACGGCTTTTGATGCTCGGCCTACACCTGTAAGCAAGTAAGGCACTTACTCACATACTCCACCACATCGCGCTTCATACCCGACCACCAATGATCCTTCTTCATATCTTGGTACATTTTTGTAGCACCGGGATGAATAGAGTATCGAGTCTTGTGAGCTTCTTTCATTATCCTCACCCGTAGATCCCCAAAACGAGGAATCCACACACGACCGAATCGGGTTCTAACACCAAGTGTGTTTTCACCCAATTCCCCAACCAGACCTCTCATTCTTTCAGAGTTAAGATGATATTCTTTCAGTACCTCATCTTGAAACTCTTTGACTTGCTTCATTATATCAGAGGTCATGATCAGTTGATATGCTTTCACCCGAATCGGCTCGCGCCTCTCTTTCCGGCTAAGGGCATCAGCCACCACATTGGCCTTGCCCAGGTGGTAGTGGATCTCACAATCATAATCCTTTATAAGTTCTAACCACCATCTCTGCCTCATGTTCAGATCCTTCTGCTTGAAGAAGTACTTCAGGCTCCTGTGGTCAGTGAATATGGTGCACTTCGTCCCGTAGAGATAGTGCCTCCAAATCTTTAATGCAAAGACCACGGCTGCCAGCTCCAAGTCATGAGTAGGATGATTGGCCTCATGAACCTTCAACTGTCAGGATGCATAAGCTATAACCTTTCCTCTTTGCATTAACACGCATCCCAACCCCGAGTAGGAAGCATCAGAATAAACCACCAGATCTTCACTTCCATCAGGTAATGACAGAACTGGAGCTTGAGTCAACCTAGCCTTCAGTTCCTCGAACGCCTTCTCTTGAGCTTGACCCCATACGAACTTCACATCTTTTCGGGTCAACTTAGTTAGTGGAGAAGCGATCTTAGAGAAGTCTTGGATAAATCTTCTATAGTAGCCCGCCAAACCCAAGAAACTACAAATCTCGGACGGCCTCTTTGGTGACTTCCATTGCATAACCGCCTCCACTTTTGCCGGGTCCACCATAATCCCGTCGGGATTTACCACATGACCCAAGAACTGAACTTCGCGCAACCAGAACGCGCACTTGGAGAATTTAGCATACAACTTCTCCCTTCTCAGTGTCTCCAGAACCTCCCGAACGTGACCGGCATGCTCAATCTCGCTCCTTGAATAAATCAGGATATCATCAATAAACACGATCACTAATTTATCCAGCATCAGCCGACACACACGGTTCATCAAATTCATAAAAGCAGCTGGTGCGTTGGTCAAGCCAAAAGACATGACAAGAAACTTGTAGTGACCATAGCGTGTACGGAAAGCTATTTTAGGAACATCCTGCTCTTTCACCTTCCGCTGATGGTAACCAGATCAAAGATCTATCCTTGAAAACCAACTGGCACTTGGAGCTGATCGTATAGATCGTCTATTCTCGGCAAGGGGTATCGGTTCTTAATCGTCAACTTGTTTAGTTCATGGTAGTCAATACACATCCTCATACTACCGTCTTTCTCCTTCACAAATAGGACCGGAGCACCCCAAGGAGAGATACTCGGTCTAATGAACCCCTTATCAAGCAACTCTTGCAACTGCTCCATCAACTCTTTCATCTCTGTCGGGGCCAACCAATACGGTGCCTTGGCAACAGGTTGGGCACCCGGTATCAGATCAATCTGAAACTCGATCTCTCTGTCAGGTGGCACTCCTGCTACGTCTTCTGGGAACACGTCTGGAAAGTCACACACAATCGGTACATCGGCTAGTTGTGGCGTTGGCATATCCACATCCTTTACATAGGCCAAGTAGGCACTACATCCACGCCTCATACACTTTCCCGCCGCCGCCATCGAAATTACTTTCGGAATCATCGTGACCCGATTACCATAAACCGTTACCGAACTCCCGTCAGGCGCTGACAACTGAATCATCTTCTTGCGACACACAATGTTCGCCTCGTAGTCTGCTAACCAATCCATCCCAAGAACCAAATCGAAACCACCTAAGGTCATCACAAACGATCTAACAGGAAACTTATGACCCTCTAGCTCCACATCACAGTTCACTATCATCTCAAAAATCCTGGTAGACTTACCTATGGCAATTTCTACATCAAAGGGCGCATCAACACGTCTACTACTAACAGGCAGCTTAGCACAGAAAGCAGCAAAAATAAAACTTTTACTGGCACCCGAATCAAATAACATAGAAGCTAAAGTTTGGTTCAACAGAAACGTACCGGACACGACATCAGGGTCCGTTCTAGCTTCCTTCTGTGTCATGGTGAATGACCTGGTGCTCGCCCTCGGTCCTTCACCTCCTGTCTTCCTCGCCCCGGAGCTCTCAGCCCTCGGCCTCTTACAATCCTTGCTGTTGGACCAAAAGAACCAATGAGCCTGATCAGAAAAAAACCTCTAAGTCCCACAGACATTACAACTTCTGAAGATAGTTACATCAGCTGAAGACATCAGCTGATTACAAAGGTCTGAAGACAAGTCTGAAAGCAAAGAATTGAAGATAAAGTCTGAAAGCAAAGAACTGAAGACAAAGTCTGAAGATGAAATGCTGAAGACAAAGACTGAAGACCAGAGTGATCAGCAGAGTTGTCACAACAGCTGAAGTTGTTAACTTCAGTAGTTGTGATGGTTTTACTTTTCAGTACTTGTAATTTTATATTTCAGTAGTTTAGTGTTTCAGTAGTTATTTGTCAGTAGTTTATGTAATTGTACTTAGCATTTACTGAGATATAATCAGTTGTTGAGAACATCTCAGTAGTTTGCTTATTTCAGTTGTTTTTGTAATTCTGTTAGATGTCACTGTCAAGTGACATCAGCAGACGTCACATTCCTCTATATAAGGGATGTTGACCTAGCTGTATTTCTAACCGAAGCATTACGCGTGAATGAAATCTTTCCCTTAACAGAAATATTCTCTCTATAATTGTGATTGATTGTCTTGCATATTCATTACTTTTCTTGCTTGAATTCGATCTCAATTAGTGATATTCCGCTGCATAATTCTAACCTAATTGATCCGATCCTATCAAATGGTATCAGAGCAGGTTAATCATTGATCGATCTAACAATTGATCATTGAAACTGTTCTTTTGATAGCAAAGGTTGATCGAATTTGTAGTTTTGCAAGAATTGATTATAGAGATTAATTTTTTTGTGCTTCCGGTTCCTTAATTGTGATTCTAATTGTGTTTTCTAAGTATATTGTTGAGCTTTCAAACCAGACTAATTTTAATCTCCTTGACTTCAATTGAATTAGTGAAAATGACTACTTCAATGAATGATCCTCACAATACTGGCTCCTCAACTAAGCCTCCTATGCTTGTTAGGAGTGAGTATAACATATGGCAACGCCGAATGCTCCATCACCTGTCTGTTAACAGTTCAGGTTGTTGGAAGTCTGTGGTTCATGGACCATACAAGCCTATGGTGAGTAATCCTGAAACCAAGGAGATGGTTTCCTAAAAAGAAGGAACAATATTCTGATGAGGATTTAAAAACTGTTTGAGATTGATGCTAAAGCATGGAATTCTGGCTCATGGCAATACCTAATGAATAAATCTATTCTGGGCTCATGCATCATGAAACTGCTTATGATCTCTGGGTTGCTCTAAAGGAACAATTTGGAGGAACTGATGAGGTCTTAGCAAACAATAGAGAAATCCTTGCCCAGCAATATGGGACATTCTCTCATAGGAAGGGTGAGACACTGACTCAACAGTTTGAGCGGTTTTCATGTTTAATCTCTGAGCTTAAAATGGTTCAACATGAATACACAAACAGCCAGATGAATAATAGATTCCTCAGATCCCTGCCTGAGAGATGGGACACTTACACCATTGTCCTACGCTCCAGTGCAAATCTGGATACTCTATCTCTCACCCAACTTCATGGGAAGCTTTTAACATTTGAGAGAGAGATAGAACAGAAAAGGAAACTATCTTCATCTGGAAAGCTCACTGATGACTTTGTACCAGGTAATACTGCTCTTGTTGGTCATGAGTCTGAATATGCTTCATCTGAAAGTTCATATGATGAGCATATTGATTTCTCTTCAAACAGTGGAAATCATGCTTTTGTTGGAGTTGAGGGAAACTCATGTTTAATGCTGATAATTTGTGTTTTGTGATGGATGATTTAAAGGGAATAGCTGATGATGATCTTGAAGAGATGGATATTTTGAGCCAAATGGCACTGATTAATATCAGATCTCAAAAATTTTATAAGAGAACAGGTAGGAAATTTCCTGGTCTCTCTGGCAAAACCAAGGTTGGTTTTGACAAGAGTAAGTTGAGATGTCACAAGTGTCACAGACTTGGACATTTTGCTAGAGAGTGTAGATCATCTGGATCTAACTCATCTGCATCCTTTGTGACTTTTCCAAGTAATAATTCACAATCCAAAGGGCAACATCCTACCAGTTCTGATCATCATTTCAGCAGCATCAATCATCTCCTGCATACTTTGTCCCTCAAAGCCCCATGCCATATCCTTATCCATGTTTTACATGCCTCAGTCTGGTCAAGTTTCAGTACCAATGGCTCAACAACCACATGCTCTACCTGATTCTCAGCCTTCTCAATCAAATCAGCAATCTCAACCTCAATCTCATCAGAGCTTTTTCACCCCTGAGGTTGTTGACTGGAGCAGCCTACCAGATGATGTCTCTGGTTATTCTGAGCAATTTGCTGGTGCTGGTCAACATGGTGGTGACAATCCTTTTGGAAACCTTGCTTTAATGGCCCTGGAATCTACTGATGACAATCCTTCATCATCACAGGGTTCTTCATCACAGGTACCACAGGTATCTTCTGAGGCTAAGGCCAAGATTCTGTTCTGAATCATGCATAGCTGCTTTTGTTTCTATTAGGGAAGCAAATGTAGCTTTAATTAATCAAAATCTTGACCTAGAAAAGGCAATTTCTAAAAGAAAATCTGAGTTTGAGTCTGTGTTAAAAGAAAAGGATGAAGAGATTTATAAGCTTAAATGTCAAATTACTGATGAAAAGGCTAAGGTAGAGGTCATTCTAGAAAATCACAAGAATCTCAAGGAAACACTTGCAGCTACCCAAGTTGATTGTGAACGATGGGTAACATCCTGCAAGGGATTTGAAATGCTTCTCAGTAAGCAAACTGCTTCAAATGTGAAGTTTGGGATTGGGTATAATCATACCATACCTCCCACAGATTTTACTCCTAAGTCAGAAGTACAATCTGAGGTTGAGAGTCATTCCCAAACCACATCATCAGGTGTTTCATCCTCTATTGAAAATTTAAAATCTGAGGATGAAGATAGTGTGAGTATCTCAGTTAATCAAATAACTGATGATCCTACTACTTCGAAACACTTGATCAAGAAGAAGCTGAGAAATTCAGGTGTTGTTCCACAAGGTACTCAAAGTACTGAAGGGCAAAAACAAACACCTGAAGAGCATTTCAAATCAGAAGAAAATGAGCAATCCTTGACAACTGCTGAAGAATCTATCAGGATTCAAAAAATACTGATAGCAAACCACTGAAGAAGAAATCTTCAGTTGTTGAAAATCCTTCAGTACTTCCCAAAAGTACTGAAAGGAAGAAAGTACTGAAGAACAAATCTTCAGTAGTTTCCTCAACTTCAGCAGTTGATCAAGAAAAGATGAAAACAAAACCATGTGAAATATGTGGTTTGTTCAATCATCTGACTGATGAGTGCTGGTATAGCAAGGGTTTAAAATTCAATAAAAAGAAAATCATTAAGCAGGAAATGCAGAAAATGAAAAACGAATTTCAAACCAAGTTTGTACCTCAATCATCTCATTCTGATAAACCTAAGCTTTCTCAAAATGCCACTAAGAAAGAAGGGGTTTTTCAAACAACAGCTGGAAATATTCCTCAGGGAATATTGAAAACTCAGACTAAGTCTGTGTCTTTTCAAAAGAAGGGTGTAGAGAATAACAAGAACAAATCATCCACAAGTACTGATGTGTCAACTGAGTTGAAAACTCTATCAACAAATCAGACACAACTTGTGATGATGATTCAACATCTATTGGGGAGAGTTAACCAATTGGATGTTTTCTGTTCTAAACCACTGAAAAGGATACCCAAGCAAAAATCCAAGGAATCCTTTTCAGCATCATCTACATCTTCAAAAGCTGTTGATCATGCACAACCTGTTAGTTTAACATCTGTTGATGAAAACAGACCCAAAAAAAAAGGTTTGGGTCTCCAAAGCTAACTAATATTTTTGTTAAATGCAGGGTTCTTCATCATGCCAAAGAAGCATCTGGTATGTGGACAGTGGAGGATCCATGCATATGACAGGAGCAGCTCTCTTCTTCATGACTATTCCCAAAGGAAGAAGGGATTTGTTTCATTTGGAAATGATGCAAAAGGTTACATCATTGGGAAGGGTTTTGTCTCAAATGGGGAGATAAGATTTGATGATGTCAACCATGTGGAGAACCTCAAATACAACCTTTGAGTGTCAGTCAAATGTGTGATAAAGGGCATGTTGCACTTTTCACAAGTCAAAACTGTCGGATTCTGTCTTCCACAGTTTTGCACAAGATTGACAAAATATTGGATGAGTATACTCTCCTGAAGGCCAACAGGATTGGTAGAGTATATGCCTTAGATCTATCAAAGAAAATAGATCTAAAAGGCCATCCATTTGTTCTCCAAAGCCTCTCCTCAAGAATCTGAACTATGGCATAGAAGGCTGGGTCATGTGAATTTCAAAAACATGAATCAGCTCATTCATCATGGATTAGTGAGAGGCTTACCATTGAAAGAGTTTAAGTGTGATGATACCTGCCCAGCTTGCTTGAAAGGAAAACAACACAAAGCTTCATTCCCTTCCATAGAAGAACCTAAGTCCACAGCATGCTTGCAATTACTGCACATGGATCTCTTTGGTCCTGTGAGAGTAATGAGCATGGCAAAGAAAAAGTATTGTCTGGTAATTGTGGATGATTACTCTAGATATGTATGGACTTTCTTCTTGCACTCCAAGGATGAAGCAGCTCAGAGTATTATCTATTTTGTGTTACATGTGGAGAAGCAGCATTCACTTCCTGTTAAGTGTGTGAGAAGTGATAATGGGACAGAGTTTAGAAATCACACTCTTGATGAATTCTATTTGTCTAAGGGAATCAAAAGACAATATAGTATTCAAAGAACTCCAGAGCAAAATGGAGTGGTGGAAAGAAAGAACAGGACCCTGATTGAAGCTGCAAGGACAATGTTGGCTGACTCTGGGTTACCACTAACCTTTTGGGCTGAAGCTGTCAATACAGCTTGCTATGTTCAGAATAGAGTATTAGTGAATCAGAGGTTGATGAAGACTCCTTATGAGGTCTTACATCATTTGGCTCCTTTGATTTCATTCTTTAGAGCCTTTGGGTGTCCCTGTTATATTCTTAACACAAAAAGTATCCTTCAGAAGTTTGATTCCAAGGTGGATGCAGGGTATTTTGTTGGGTATTCATCTACTTGCAAAGCATACAGAGTGTTCAACTGCAGAACAAAGATTGTTGAAGAGACTTTGCATGTCAAGTTCAATGAATCACCAAAAGACAAGATTCCTCAAAACCCTGTTGAGATGTTTGACTTGGACATACTGCAATATGTTCCATATCAGCCTCCACCTGTTATGGTCTCTGAAGATCCATCATCTCCAACTGAAGATACAAATGCAAGTTGTAGTGATCATCTGCCTGGTTCTACTACACTTGATGTTCCTGTAGCCTCAGCAGCTCCATCCACAACAAATGCTGATGAAATCTCTGAATCCTCTACTTCATTTGAACTGCCATCTCAGTCTAGGTTTCAAGAGTCTACATCAACATCTGCTGCTGCTGAATCTCTACAAACACTTGCACAGATATCATTGCTTATCAAGAATTGAAGAATCATCCTGTGTCCCAGATCATTGGTGACATAACTGCTGGTGTTTCAACAAGAAGTCAATTGTCCAATTTTGTCTCTATGCTCTCTTCATCAGTCAGCAAGAGCCAAAGAATTATCATGTTGCTTTAAGGGACAATGGATGGGTTGAAGCCATGCAGCTTGAGCTTCTTCAATTTCAAAAACAGCAAGTGTGGGAACTGGTTCCTCTACCCCCAGGTAAGTGTGCAATAGGCACTAAATGGGTGTTTAGGAATAAAACTGATGAAAAAGGTCAAATTGTCAAGAACAAGGCCAGACTAGTTGTACAGGGGTTCTCACAAGAAGAAGGTATTGATTATGATGAAACCTTTGCCCCTGTGGCCAGACTGGAGGCAATTCGTTTGTTTTTAGCTTATGCTGCTTTTCATAACCTTAAAGTTTTTCAAATGGATGTCAAAAGTGCATTTTTGTATGGTAAAATAAGAAGAAGTTTATGTATGTCAACCACCAGGTTTTGAAGATCATAAACACCCTGATTGGGTGTATAAGCTTGATAAGGCTCTTTATGGGTTGAAACAAGCACCCAGAGCCTGGTATGAAACATTATCTAATTTTCTTCTTCAAAATAATTTCACTAGAGGCTCCATAGATAAAACTTTGTTTATAAAGAAAGCTGGCATGCATAAGCTCCTTGTTCAAATTTATGTTGATGATATTATTTTTGCATCATCTGATCCCCAGTTGTGTGATGCATTCACAAAATTGATGCAACAAAAGTTTGAAATGAGTGCTATGGGAGAATTACAGTTCTTTCTGGGTTACAAATCAAACAAATGACTGATGGAACTTTCATTCATCAGTCAAAATACACAAAAGATTTGTTAACCAAGTTTGATTTACAAAACTGTAAATCCTGTTCTACTCCCATGTGCAGCAACACACAACTGGATGCTGATCAAAAAGGTAAAGCAGTTGATGAAACTCTTTACAGATGTATGATTGGTTCCTTGATGTACCTAACAGCTTCTAGACCAGATATTATGTTTGCAACTTGTGTCTGTGCTAGATTTCAGGCGGCTCCTAAGGATTCCCATATGATTGCAGTCAAGAGGATCTTTAGATATTTGCAGGGAACTAAATCACTAGGACTATGGTATTCCACTGGGCACTCTTGTAAATTGGTTGCTTTTTCTGATAGTGACTATGCAGGGTGTAAGTTAACCAGAAAATCAACTTCTGGTGGATGCCAATTTCTAGGCAACTGTTTGGTCTCTTGGCAGAGTAAGAAACAAACATCAGTTGCTACATCAACAGCTGAAGCAGAGTACATTGCAGCTGCAAGCTGTACATCTCAGGTACTTTGGCTTCAAAATCAGTTATTGGATTATGACATTACTGAGACTAAGACTCCATTATTAATGGATAGTTCTTCAGCTCTTTGTATTGTTAAGAATCCTGTCCAGCATTCTAGGACCAAACATATTGAGATCAGACATCATTTCATTAGGGATTGCTATGAAAAAGGTCTGATTGATCCAAAGTTTGTGCCTAGTGCTGATGAGCTTGCAGATATATTTACTAAGCCTTTGGATAGTGCAACATTTCATAATCTTGTACTCAGGCTTGGTATGCTGCAGCTAGAATAATTTGACAACTACTGATGCTCTTAGTTCACAAATACTGATGAGCATTAGTACCCTTTTGTCAAAAATAAAGTGCTGATAGTCATTTTATCTTCAGTAGTTTTAAAACTACTGAAGACTTAATTACTTAAAAGTACTGAAGTATCTTATTGTTCAAAATACTGATGTAGTTCAAACTACTGATGTCTTTTGCAATAAATAAGTACTGATGACCGATGAAACATCTGAAAATCAGATGATCTGATGAGTAAGTGTCAAGGTCATTGAAACAGCTGAACTTTGTGAATTGACGACAACTACTGTTTCATTTTCAAACAACTGAAGCCAAAACCAAGTCTTCAGTAGTTTTCCAACTACTGATGACCAACACCAAGTCTTCAGTTGTTTACAACATCTGAAAGTTAAAACCATGTCTTCAGTTGTTTTCTAACATCTGATGACCAACACCAACACTTTCAGTTGTTTTACCTCAGCCGTTTCATAACCTATATATACCTAACCCTAACTTCAACCTTTTCATAACCCACTTTCCAAACGTTCATCTTCCATTAATGGCGACCATGCAAATCAAACCTCGACACAACTGTGTTGCTCATCTTACCAAATCACCATTCTGGAACAAGTTCGATGCTGCTATCGACTTGATGAACGATTCCCAATACCGCACAGCCTTTCTCCTCAATCCAACCATTTACCCTGATACCCTGTGCCAGTTCTGGACGAACGTTACCGTTCATACTGATGAGAATGATGCCACCATCACTCTCCAGTCTTTTGTTAACCAGAAACGGGTGATCATCACTCCTGAGATCATTCGTCAAACCCTAGACCTAAATGATGCCACCTATCCCACCAAGTACCCAAAAGGCACCATTGATCTTTCTTTTGCCAATCATGGTTATGAAGGTGACCTAAGTGCTACTACCATACTGAAGAAGCACTTCCATGATGCTGAGCGACTCATATTTCACATGATCAATGTCTGCCTGGCTCTTAAAACATCTTCTTGGGATCAAATGTCATCCAGATGGCAACAGGTATTATACTCTATCCTTGAGCATCAAAATCTAAATTTTTCTGATATTCTCTTTTTGGAACTAAAAGATTTGGCATTGAAACCTGTGGCAAATAGATGGATATTATATCCAAGGTTTCTTATGGCAATCATTTTAAACCAATTAAAATCTGATGGCCTTGTTGGCCTTGGAGTCCCTGCTCTGTTGGTTCTACCAGAGGTATACTCCAGGCACAACTCAAACCCACAACTCAAACAGGCTGCCAAACTGCTCAAACCCAAGCAGAAGGAACCCACAGCCTCCACCTCAAATCTAGAGTCCCCTCCAAACCCAAACCAAAGAAAACCAAAAGGCTACTCAGGGAGTTGAGTCCCCTGATGATGCCCCTGCAGCACAAACGCAGGATGAGACTACAAGTCTTAATCCCCTTGTAGTCTCAATGACTCCACCAGCTGAAACCGCTCAGGTATCCTCTCAACAGGTCCTGATGCAACCAATATAGGGGAAACCACATTGCTGGAATCTATCTCACTTGAGAAGATTACCATTGAAGAGCACCAATCTCCCCAGGTGCAAACCTTTTCACCCCCATCTCCCACTGATACTGCTCCTACAAGCCCAACTGCAGTCATTGCACAAGTGCTGACTCACAGCTACATTCCTCTACCCCTCCCCAGATACCTGTTACTACTGGGAAAACCTCAACAGCTGAGGGAGAGGATCAAAATGTGGTTGATATCCAACAGCATAGGGATTATCAAGTTCAGTCTCCCAGTGTAAATGTGGAGACTAGAACATCTGGTGAGGCTACCTCTTCCCCTGATTCAACACATGAACAGGATGAAGCTGGTATCATCTCTAAGACCTCACCAGAGGCAACTGTCAATGAAGGACTTGCTCCTGAGACAGGAAGTCCCCAGTTCCAAGACAAAGGGGCACATGTGATTACTGATTTACACTCAGCACATGTTCATCCTGATTCACTCAGGAGGTCAGGTGATTCAGTTTATACTGATGATGACCTGGGCTTTTTCTTTGAAGTCTTAGCCCAAAACACTATTCTTGAGGCTAAGGTTTTGATTGATTGAAAGATCTGCTTCCCATCCTGCCTCAGGAATCAAGACCATCTGCCCCAATAAACCCACAGATGGCAGCTTCTGTTGAAGCTTCCCTAAACACTGAGCCACTCAAATCAACCAAACCACCAGCCTCAGGTTCAGGCACCATTTCTCAGGGAGAGAACCCCTCTGAGCAAATGTTGTTGCATTCAAATCTTCCTTACCTCTCATCACACCCATCATCACATCTATTGTTCATAAAACCATTGATGAGAGGCTCTCCTCAGATATTACCTCACTTGTGACTGATGCTGTGTCCAAGCACCTTTCTGACATTCAAACCCCTGAACCCAATGCAACCAAAAAGGGGGAGTATAAGTCAGCAAAGGATGATAAAAGGAAAAGAGCTGAAGAGGAAGAAGATAAGGAAGAGAACAAAGGTAAAGAGATCATCACCTACAAAAGAAAGAAAAGTATTGGTGATAAAACTGAAGATGAGAAGAGACTAGATGAGATGATCAAAGAAGCTGATGACCAACACAGCAGATCCATGGACAGGATCATTGATCAGCTCTTCAGGCAAGGATTTGACACTGCTAAACTTGACTCAGAGATCAGGAGACTTGAGATTCAAGAAATTGAAGATCGATGGGCAAGTTGTAATGAAGAAGAAAGGGAGAGACTAGAGGCTATGATTAGATTTCTGTCTAAACATCTGGGAAGACCTATCATAGAGATTAAATCATGGTCCAGAGATAGCATCTTGGAGATCACTACCAAGATATGCTCATCTGAAAGCTTCAACAAAGGCCTAATCATTGAAGCTCTGGATGAAGCTGGTGCTGGGAAGAGAACTGATATGGCCAAGTTGTCAAAAGCCACCCTCACCAACAAAATGATAGAGCAGCCTTTCAAATCCCCCTTACCTAAACAATCCTCCAAGCCAACCTCACAATCAAAACTGCCTACATCTAAACCTTCAAAACAACCAACCTCTCACCCTCCAAAACAAACAACCTCACAACCATCTAAACCAATTCCTTCACCCAAGAAACCTATCCAAGAGTCCACCAGTGAAGCACCAAAAAGAAAAAGAAGGTTGCTGAGGATGAGGATGGAAGAAGAAGAAGAGGAGGATGAAGAAGACAATCTGCCAATATATGCTGTTCTTGAGAAGAAGAAACTGAAGCCTAGGAGTCAATCACAACCAATAACTCCTGAAACTCAAAGGCTGACAGTTAAAGTCACAATTGAAGAAGAAGAAGAACAGCAGAAGCAGCATGATGAGCAGTTTCTCAAGATGGTTGACAAGGACTTCCCTCAGTCCTCATCTATTCAAGCCATGAAGATTCAAGCTCAAAGGCTGTACACTCTCAGGCATACTTTTCAACATCAAAAGGAGAGAGTGCGGATTTGGCCAGATCCCAGGGTAAGTTCTAGAATTCACAAGAAAAATTTACCAAGTAGATATCATGGCCAAGTAAGAAAGACTTTGAATGCTGCAATCATGCTGGCCATGGTAGTCTCACCCTGGGAAATCATTGAAGAATTCAAGAGAGCTCACACATCCAAATCAACCCCTATGTCTATTCTTGAGAACAAAATGATCAAGAAGGGGTTGCTGTACAAAAGACTTGAAGATCTTCAGAAGAGTGAACTCCAGTTGTTACTTGAAGGCTCTCATCCAGATGAATTCGCATATAGAGAGATAACAACTGTTGAGCTGAAGAATGGGAAGACAGTAAGGTACCTGTCTGAGTATTATGGGCCTGAGTTCTTCTTTGAGGGAGAAGCAGAAGAACTCACTAAGGAGGAACAAGTTGTTCTCCTTGAGGCCTATGCAAGGGAGTCTTTCAGACTCATAAATGGGAAATAGGTTTCATGGTTGGGACAAGACTCTGTGTCTAATTTCCCCAAGACAGAGTTCCCTTGCATACTTAGCCAATCAAATGATTAGAAACCTTTTCCTGGCCTGTGCTTATTTGTTTACCTCTGAAGCTGATCAAGAGAGTACTTTTGCCAAAGAATAAGTGGGATTTTCAATAAAGTTAGAGGTTTTGGCTGCATTGGTTCAGGGGGAGTTTGTTGGACCAAAAGAACCAATGAGCCTGATCAGAAAAACCTCTAAGTCCGACAGACATTACAACTGCTGAAGATAGTTACATCAGCTGAAGACATCAGCTGATTACAAAGGTCTGAAACAAAGTTTGAAAGCAAAGAACTGAAGACAAAGTCTGAAAGCAAAGAACTGAAGACAAAGTCTGAAGATGAAGTGCTGAAGACAAAGACTGAAGACCAGAGTGATCAGCAGTTGTCACACAGCTGAAGTTGTTAACTTCAGTAGTTGTGATGGTTTTACTTTTCAGTACTTGTAATTTATATTTTAGTAGTTTAGTGTTTCAGTAGTTATTAGTCAGTAGTTTATGTAATTGTACTTAGCATTTACTGAGATATAATCAGTTGTTGAGAACATCTCAGTAGTTTGCTTATTTCAGTTGTTTTTGTAATTCTATTAGATGTCACTGTCAAGTGACATCAGCAGACGTCACATTCCTTTGTATAAGGGATGTTGACCTAGCTGTATTTCTAACCGAAGCATTACGCGTGAATGAAATCTTTCCCTTAACAGAAATATTCTCTCTATAATTGTGATTGATTGTCTTGCATATTCATTACTTTTCTTGCTTGAATTCGATCTCAATTAGTGATATTCCGCTGCATAATTCTAACCTAATTGATCCGATCCTATCACTTGCTCATATGACCCTCTTTACCACAGTTATAGCATCAGACTATACGACAGTCCTTTGCCATGTGCCCCGCCTTCCCACATTTGAAGCACAAGTTTGACCCAAACCTGCACTCCCCACTATGCTCCCTTCCACACTTGCCACACCTTCTCGATCCCGCACTCGACGTGACCACACGGCGGTCATCCACGCGTGCCTTCTTATTACCCGTCGAGGCATCACCCCGACCAAAACTCTTCCTCTGCCAGTTTCGATCACCACCGCTCTTCTTGCCACCTTCAGTCACCACCACCGTTCTCTCATCATACAGTCTCCCTGCCAAATCCACCGCCGACCTAAACGTGCTCGGCTGGGCAGCGATCATGTTCCTGCGAACATCCGCTGGCAAACCCTGAATATACCTCTTGATCTTTCGGGACAAAGGTGTCACCTGATCCGGCACCAGACGTGCCATCTCGTTGAATTTTGTGGTCTACTGTTGGTGTGTCATAGTTCTCGCCTCCAGTTGCAAGAACTTCCTTTCAACCTTGTCCATTTCCCGATGAGGACAAAACTCCTCAATCACCAACTTTTTCAGCTCAGACCATCTCATCCTCCCAATGGCCTTGCTACCCTCGGCCTGGACAATGTTGTCCCACCAACACAGAGCCGAATCTACAAAGGAGTGGGTAGCGAACTTCACCTTCTGGTCTTCACGGCATTCGCTGATATCAAGAACAACCTCCATTTCCCTCACCCACCGGTGAGCAGCAGCAGTAGTGTCGTTTCCATCAAAAGTTGGGGGCTTGCATCTCATAAACGCCCCGTAGTTACAGCCTCGTACCACCTCTTGCAAGGGCTCATCTTCTTCCTCTTCCTCATTATCAGAGAAAATCGTTTCAGGATCCGGTTGCTCCCGCTCCCCTGAGGCCCTATTTCACTCCTTTCTTTCTCCCTCTTTCACAACCTTGATGACTTCAGTCACCACAGACGGTAAGATTGTCTGCATGACCTGATGTACCTCTTCAACGACAGCCTCCTTTACCGATGCCTTCAAGTTTGCACTCTCATCCCCAGCCTCTGGATGAGGGGTCTCAGGTTCTTCAGGAACCACCTTCTCAACTCTAGGCCTTCCTCTTTTAGGTCGCAGATCAGCATCAGGCCCACCACGACCTCATTCTCTATATCACACTGAAAGATTCAAACACCAACACGGTCATTCAAGGAAACAGCTCAGTTTATGTCAAGTATAGTAAGTCCCTAATTACAATGGCCAGTTGTAATTAGCCACTTACTTTACTCTTCATACCCCAAGCATTACCTGTCCTGACTACATCAGTATTTAAATCTACATACAACACATAACCACATACAATGTGCACATAAAACGGTTGTTAACTTACGAAAATACCTGATGGCACGCAGCTACTCAGATGGCATCCAATTCTCTTTTCGTCCCATTCTCAGTTTAAGTTAAGGTTTATTTTGAAAATTACCCGTTTTACTTAAACTTTGGCTCTGATACCAACTTGTAAGGCCCCGTTCCCGGGATGCCTACAGTTGGTCATTCAACGCAATAAAACATATATTTACATTCTTATTTCATAAGCATCGTAGCGGAACATTAAAAATAAGCTTTCACTTCTATATAAATGTGTTGGTCCATGTGATCGATGAACAGTACAATTGATAGGATAATTTGATCAATATCACATACACAAACCAAATAACAAACAATTGAGAGATGAATATGATGAATCAAGACATAATTGATATTCAAATGAACAAACTCACTCAATAACAATAAGCACAATTGTATTTCAATGAAGTAACTGCTTGAAAATGATAGTTTGCAACAGAATTCCACGATTAGGGTTTTGCAAACTTATCATGCAAAATGAAATGACAATAGTATATATAGCAGTATAGTTTTCGCTGACAGTTTCGCTACAGCGAAACTGTCATGCCGAAACTATAGTTTCGCCCGGCAGAACACAAGTTCGCCGGGTGAACCAAAACAGCAAACTGTGAGCGAAACTATAGATTCGCTCACAGTTTCGCTGGACTGCCAAAACTGCTAATAACTAACAAAATACAAAATGAAACTAACACAAGTCCTATTACAATGTAAAGTAAACATCTATACGAAAGTGAGTCCAACCTAACATGATCTTCAATACTCCCCCTAGGTTGGACCTCACTATCTTCACTGCTCTTGGTTTGACTCAGCTCCCGTTTCCTCAGCCGCTGTTGGTCTATCTTTATCCCCTCCTGCAGCAACGTCTTTAGAAGCTTCAGCCACTGATTCTCCAAGATTAGTTCCTGCATCATCAGCTTCCTCCGAATGACCACTAGCTCTAGCAAACTGCCTTGTCAAATCTTGAACATCCATGGCAAAGTCATCTTGTGCTCTCACCTTTTCAGCCAAACTCTTTACCTCTGCCCGTACGCCTCTTATTTTGTTCGCCACATTCATAAACAAGCTTGCCTCCTTTCTTGTTTCCTCACCTGCCCCGGCCTTTATATGATTTTCACAGAGAATCAAGAGATCTTCATCACAGAAACTGAATAACTCCATTGGGTCAAACACCCTAAATTCTCTTCCTTGTTTGGCTCTAATCACAGCCTCACCAGTGTTATTATCATAGAACCACTTCTCAAAGTCCTGTAAACGAGGAGGAAGAGGATCAGCCAGTCTTACTCTGTTTACAGTCTTAGGTGGTTTGACTCTCAAAACAATTCTCCCTTTCCCAGTCTCCCAGTCTTTATCTTTCTTCGATCTCTTTCGTTCAGCCTTCATAAATCCAAATGACTCAAAATTATCATTAAGGCCATTTTTAATCTCCTTCTCTAGAAATACTGCCCTTTCACTTAAATGAGCATTAATCAAAGGCAATGTAGCCAACCGTCTTAGATCCCATTTAGGCAAGGTCTTAAACGCCTTCCTCTTGAGCATGTAACTGATATTACCTCCTCTTCTTTTAATCAAAAACATCTTTAAGAAAGGATTATAACACCAGCTGATTATCTTCTTGTCTGCCTCTTTTCTGCTCAAACCTTCCATATTTTGAAACAGAGGAGTGAGTTCTTCAGCCTCCTTCTCCTTTACCAACCAATCACTCTTATCCATCTCAAAACACATCATTCTCATCATCTCCCTTCTTAGCCACATACACCAAAGGTCTCTCATCTACTTCATAGAATTCGGTTCAGAATCATAATCAACCAACTGCTCATCCTCCTTTTCTTCATCAATCAACCCTTTTCCTTTATCTGATACTTCCTCATGAGTAGCTGTAACGATCACTTCTTCTCCCAAAATATCCTTATCAAAATCAAACTGTAGATTAACAAACGAGCCTCAACAATCTCATCTTCATCATTTCTGCCAGCCTCTTCTCTAGGAATCTCTTGTTCTCTTGCTTCAGTATCAGCTGCTCCAGAGGTGCCCTCTCCTACCTTGGATGAGGTGCCCACATTCAAGAATGGGTACTTAGATATATCAGTCATATCATCTAACTCAGATTGAGTTAGTTGACTGGGTAGGCCAGCAGCAGCTTTCATCTGTGAAATTTCTTCAAATAACCTCTTAATCAAACTATTCTGATCAACCAACATCTTTTTCATTCCTTCAATGACCTCATCTTTCTGTTGCTCCCTAATCTCCTGATTCATCAGTTTAGTCTTTATCATACTTAACTCATTTGCCAATGAAGTATTTAGACCACAAATCACATCCTCATCAAGACCAGCACTAGCTTCTTTCCCTGCTGTGAAACCCTCGTGTCTATGTTTTGTTCTTCGTTCAGGCTCAACAAAGTCAGTTCTTTTTAGACCTTGTTCCTTCTCCACCCTTATCTCTTCTGCTTGTGTATCTATGTCTTCTTCAAAATCATAATCTTTCTCTTTTGCATATCTCTTTCTTTTCTTAGCTGCATCAGCTTGTTTCACCCTTGTTTCCTCAGCTCTTTTGTTTCAGACTCATCGACCCGTCTGATATAATTCCATCGCTCTGGTGGGTACATGTTTTCCCAGAGATGGGTTATTTTACCACTGAAATCATGGCGTATAGCACAGCAATCTGCAAATATCCGAGGGTTCATCTGAACTAATCTCTTAACTTCACCATGTTTAGGAACATCAGGAATCAAATCATCAATAATCATCTGAATAAAACGAGGATATAACAACCATTTATCCTTTTTCACCGCCATCACATTTTCTGCCATACACGCAAAGATCAATCTAGCAATGTTTGCTTTCTCCTCTTTGCAACATATCACCATAGCTTTGGCCCAGTCAAGGTTAAGTCCATCAGATCCACCCTTACGGTGATCTAAGCACATAATAAACACGTGAGCTATATATCTCCATTCTTTAGATAAAAAGGACTTTTTAATCTCTTTCCTCGAACCAAAGACTGGTCCCTCATATCCCATTTGCCTGAAAGCTTGGAATACTTCAGATTCCGTCATATCAACTTCATCACCAGTATCATCTTCCAGTCTAAGAATTCTCGACACGTTCTCAGCAGTAAGAGATATATCATGATCAAGCACTCTAGCTGTGATCCTCTGAACATCTCCTCCGGTGTTGTATTCAGCTGATCTCCAAAAGTCTCTAATGTGAAGATCATAGATAGTGGGTGAGTGAGAGATAGCATATGCAATGGGTGATCTTTGGAGCCATCTAATACAATCACGAAATCCGGCCGCCTTTGGCAAAGTATCATCTAATATGGCAGTGATATTATTCCTCTCGTCAAACTTGAGATTCGCCATAATAACCTGAAAAGATCAACAAATAAATTTGAATATGAAATACTGAAAATAAGAAAATAAAACAAAAAACAAAAGAAACAATCATTTCGGCAAGCGAAACAATAGTTTCGCTCACTAAGACATGATAGGTTCGCTGAATCAAAGACAGTTTCGCAAGAAAAACAAACAGTTTCGACGAGCGAAACTATAGTTTCGCTCATAGAAACTTGTTAATTTCGCAGAACAAAAAGTATTTCGACAAGATTAGAATGATTCAAAGTAGTTTCGCAATTAGTTTCACCAAAAATTAATTTAGTTTCGCTATTACAAATTAGTTTCGCTGACTCATGAAAATATAGACGAAACTATGTGAAATAAGGATTAGTCATTGCGAAGTTAGATAAGATATGGCGAAACTGTTAAGTTCGCTCGGACAGCATAACTTTACAGTTTCGCTGAAAGAATGTGAACTTTCGTTCAATTTCGCTGAAACTTCAGTAGTTTCGCTGAACGAACAGCGAAACCACCGAAGCGACATAATCCAAATCGCTGATGAATACGTGATGTAATCCAGATTAAAGAGTCAATCAAAGTTCGAAACTCACATACGAAGTGAATAGCACTCAAAATCAGTCCAAAACACAATCACAAATCAAAATCGCCGATATGAAACTATAAAACCCTAAAAGTCGACACTGAACAATTTCGCGAAGTTATGAAAGAAATTTCGCAAAAATGACTTATATAGCCAACAGTTTCGCTGGCAGCGAAACTATAAATTCGTCTAGCGAATTTACAGTTTCGCCAGTAAAACTATAATTTCGCTAGGAGATAACTGATTAACAATTATTAGCAAACCTAGCGAAATTGCAGTTTCGCTTTGCGAAATTGTTAGCGAAAGAATAATTCGCACTATAATTTTTTTTTTTATTATTTTTTTATTATTTTTTTTATTATTATTTTTTTTATTATTTATATGTTTTTTTTATTTTTATATTATTATTATTATTTTTTTTTTTTAAATTATAATACACAAAGGAAGCACATCACATAATGAGATCTAAAATAATCAGAGATCACATTCTCTAAATATTTTAGAACATAATGATGATTAAAAATCATCTACCAGTCATGAGATCATACTGAATACAAGATCTGATCACAATCTGCACAGAAACACTGAAATTAGAACAAATCAATAACGATTGCTGATAATTGTCCACTTAAACTCATGCCTTATCTTTTTCAAACAACAGCTTATGATTCATTTAAGGTTCGATTAGATGCTTTAGAATGCTAAGACCCCACAATCATTTGGTAAAAACCCTCACCCAACCTCAGGATTTATTGAATTATGAATCAATCTTTATGGAACAAGATTTGTGGATAAGTGTGCAAATGATTATACACAGAATATTTCATTCTGAGATAAATTCATCGATAAGATGATTTGACATAATTATATCAAAATGGTAAGAGCTCCAGATCTATACTCACGTATAACAGAGGAGATAACCATTTGAACATGTGCTGATGAGAGCTCCAGGTCAGTACTATCGTACAGCAGAGGAGATCATCACTCCAGGTCAGTACTCACGTACAGCAGAGGAGATAAGCACAGACACAAGACATTGACACAAAATAAACCAGCAGAGAATGATGACATAACAAAGCAAAATGAACGAAAGATTCATTCTCAATCCAATTTTTGTCAGGACTCAGTTTTTGTGCAATCCAAAATGAATGAGTAAATCCAGGCATTCTTAAGCATAAAGTTTAATTTAATCATAAAGCTGCTGTCTACTTCATTCATCAGGCTGAGTCTATCAAGCATATCGTCAAAGAATCTGATCCATTTCTTTTTATTTTAATGTGAAACAGAATCTAGTAACAGTTACTATCATTTCTCATAGAATTACTGGTCATGTAAATAAAAAAATTTAGAGAATATACAATCATTTCTCATCATGTTAAATCCGATCTCAGAATAATGATATTACTCCCCCAAAATTTTATTTTCATTTGTCTATAATTATAAATAAAATGTAACTTGATATTTTTATTGTTTTTTTTAATTTTTTTTTATAATTATTATCAAAGACACAGAAAATGGAAATTTAAAAAGATATTAACCCAAGCATAGAAATCAATTCATAAAAACGAGGTTTATCAAACGTTTTTGTGAAAAGATCAGCTTTTTGATTTTTTGTATCGATGGGAATAATATTAATGAAACCCTTCTCCTGAGCATCACGAATCGCATGAATTCGGGTTTCAATATGCTTTGTACGAGAATGATGAATGGGATTTTTAGCAATTCCAATGGCAGCCTCATTATCACAGAATAAAGGTGTATGAAGGAAATTAATTCCATAATCAATCATTTGGTGTTGGATCCAGAGAACTTGAGAGCAGCAGCTAGATGCAGCAATATATTCAGCTTCCCCTGTAGAAAGAGAAACAGTAGTTTGTTTCTTGCTCTGTCAAGATACCAGACAATTTCCCAAATATTGACAACCTCCAGACACAGATTTTCTGTTTAACCTGCAACCATTGGAATCACTATCAGAATAAGCATGTAAATCAAAATTTCCACCATATGGATACCACAGTCCGAGACGAGATGATCCTTTGAGATAACGAAATATTCGTTTGACAGCTTTCTCATGAGATTCCTTTGGAGCCGACTGATATCTAGCACAGTAACCAACAGCGAAAGTGATATCAGGACGACTTGCTTGCAGTAAGATACATGAGAGAGCCAATCATAGATCGAAAAAGATGAGGATCAACTGGTTTTCCATTTTCATCTGGAGTGAGACACGTCTGAGCAGTAAAAGGAGTCATTTCAGTAGACGCATCATCCATCTTAAATTTCTTCAGAATATCTTTAATGTACTTCTCTTGGTGAATAAGAATTCCTTCTTTCTGTTGTTCAACTTGCAAGCCAAGAAAGAAGCACATTTCACCCATCATACTCATTTCAAACCTTTGGCTCATCACTTCTTCAAACTCTCTACACAATTGAGAATTTGTGGATCCAAAAATAATATCATCGACATACACTTGAACAAAGATCATTTCACCATTCACCTCCTTTTTAAATAAGGTCATATCAATGGTACCACGAGAATAACCATTGCTTAAAAGATATTGTGTAAGAGTCTCATACCAGATTCTGGGTGCTTGATGAAGACCATACAAAGATTTATCAAGCTTATACACTTTATCAGGAAAATCAGGATCTTCAAAGCCTGGTGGTTGACACACATATATCTCTTCATCAATGTCGCCGTAAAGAAAAGCACATTTCACATCCATCTGGTACACTTTGAACTGTTTATGAGCAGCATGAGCAAGAAATATACGGATTGCTTCAAGACGAGCAACTGGAGCAAAGACTTCTGTATAATCAATTCCTTCTTCTTGAGCAAAGCCTTGCACTACAAGTCTAGATTCGTTTCGCACCACCACACCCCGATCATCTGGTTTGTTCTTAAATACCCATTTTGTACCAATTGGATACTTGTTGGGAGGTAAATCAACTAAAGTCCAAACCTTAAGCTTCCTGAACTGTTGAAGTTCCAACTGCATAGACTCTACCCAACAAGGATCTTGTAGAGCAGCATGAACATTTTTAGGAACAATTTGAGAAATAAAGCATGAGAAAAGACAAACATTAATCAGACCGGATTGACTTCGTGTGCGAACACCATCAGAAACAGATCCAATCACATTATCAAGCGGATGATCTTTCAAAGTTTATAATCACTTGAAGAAGGAAAGATAGTTGAAGAAGTATCAGCCGCTGGAGAAAGAGTTGATGAAGGTGTATCAATGACAGGTGTTGAATCAGGTAAGTTAGGAGATGTAGGAGATAAAGAATCAGATAATGGAGCTTGATCAGGCATCGGAGACGATGAGCTAACATCAATTGAAACAGCATCATTTACTTGTGGAATGGATGGAACAGACGATGAAGATGATGGAATAATATTCGTTTGAGTACATGGAATTGACATATCATCATCGAAAACTGGCAAATTAAATGAATTGAACACAGTATCGGAATCAAAGAACCATGCAGGTTCAGATTTAACTTCAGAAGGATTTGATTCTTGCCAGTCAACATAAAATGACTCTTGAACAATACGTGTTCTCTTGTTATAACGCGGTATGCCTTTTGTGAAGAAGAGTATCCAACAAAATAACACTCGTCAGAAACAGCACCAAATTTTGTCTTTTGAGCTTGAGTGTTCAGAAGAGTACAAGAAAACCCGAATGGGCGAATGAAATCAATTAGTGGCTTCCTCTTATGAAAAAAGTTCATAAGGAGTCTTCACTTATCTTTCACAATTAGCACCCTATTTAGAACATAAGACGCACAATTAACGGCTTCAGCCCAGAAATAACTGGTAATGATGATTCTATCAACATTGTACGAGCAGCTTCACAAGAGTACGTATTCTTTCTTTCTGCAATGCCGTTCTGCTGGGGTGTTCTTGCAGCACTAAATTGTCTCACGATCCCTTTCTGAGCACAAAATGATCAAGAATCTGATTTTTTAAATTCAGTGCCATTGTCACTTCTTAATCCCATAACTCTTTTCTTACTGACTGATTCAATAGAAATGATTAATTATGTAATTCCTCTGCAACTTCACTTTTGTGAGCAAGAAAACCTCACCCATGATAACGTGAAAAATCATCTGTAACAACAAGACAAAAGACTTTTTAGCAATTGATTTAAACACTAATTGGCCCAAATAAATCAGTATGTAACAACTCAAGAGGACTTGAAATGCTATTTAAAAGTTTAGGCTTATGAGGTTTCTTATGTTGTTTCCCTTTGGCACATGCCATGCATTTTTCAGTAACAGAAAAATCTTTTAAAGGAAGTCCCTCACAAGATTGTTCTTTACTAATTTATTAATTATTTTTTTTAAAATTGACATGGCCTAATCGACGATGCCACAAGAGTGACTCAGAGGTTGATGCTTTTGAGAGAAGACAAGTTGCAGTAGCTTTGGACTGCTGAGTCATGACTCAACATACCTAAAGTATTGCTGAGTCATGGTTTCACCTGTATTAAAGGTGAAGTTTTCAAACTGCTGCTTCAGGAGATCCTTCTTGTTCTCCTTGGCTTCAGAGGAGCCTTTATACATCAATTTTAGTGCATCTCACAGCTGTTTAGCTGTTTTTCACTTCTTGAAACCTCTTTACACAGAGTTTGGAAGGGCAGTTTGAAGAGCAATCATGGCTTTTCTATCAATCTCTACTCTCTACTCTCTTTCCTATCTTCATCAGAGTAGTTAGCAACATCTTTGGGGATCATACCAGCACCAGTAGCAGAAGGAGTGCTGGGTATGAAAGTCCATTTTCAATAGATTCCCACATTCTTGAGTCTAGAGACCTGATGAAACCTTCCATTCTCATACACCAGGTATCAAAGTCATCAAGAGTGATCAGTGGGGATTTGTTCATGGTTCCAGTTTCCATATCAGTCTTTGAAATGGATGCCATTTTGAAAGTTTAGTATTTGTGTGTGTGAGGGATCTTAAGATGATGAGATCTTATATCAAGAGCCTGAAATGCTCTGATACCAATTGCAGGATCGGTTAAGGGCTTAACAATTACAACACAACAACACAAAGAGGAGATTAACCAAACTTGATCAAACAGTAAACTGGATTAACCATAATAATGATGCAAAGAACACAAGTAATAATAATGAGACAGAACAAAAGATTTGGGTTTCAAGGATGCAGTATATTGCTTTCTCAAGTTCTATTACAAGTTTTACAAAGCATAAAGAAAGATACTAGAACAAGGAATACTTATACTACAACCTACAGCCGGCTATACTTTGAAAGCCAGCTGGATACAATTGACTAGACATAAACAAAATCAATTGTAGAATCAAAAGGCATATCTGTCTTTTGACCTTGTGACTATGACATGCCATAGCTCACATCCTTATCTATTACAAAAAGGATAAAGTACATAAAGTAGAAAGTTACAGACTCAATGTAGAGTTACCAAAAGCATGGACCTTTTCACCAACTCATGTAAGTTGGTGACTTTACAGAGATGCAGCGGAAAGGTGTCCAGTTTTATGGAACAGTACATCAGATAAAGCATGTTACTAAAAATCTTCGGAAGAAATCTGTCTTCATAGGATGAAGCTTCGGAAGACTTTGTCTCTGAGGCTTCAGAAGACTTCATATTTTGCTTCGGAAGATATTGGTCTTGGCTTCGGAAGACTTTACACTTAGAATATTTTCTAGTGCATGGTGTAAAACTTCCGAAGCAACTCTACTTCAGTTCTTTAGTGCATTGCTTGCAGAGAGACATTGGATGTTTTGGTTTGCATCAGACTTAAAGGAATCCTTACAAATTCTATTCATAACACCCTTTTAAAAGACTTATAACTCACCATTAACACCATTTATAACCTACTCCTAACGTCAACTATAAAAGCAAGCCTTAGGCCTCACTTTTCATTTGCTCATTCTCTAAATCTTATTTCATATCTTTCTTTCTTTATCATCCATTGGTTATGATCAATTTGAAGAATTTTATTTTATAAGAAATTTCAAGAATTTTTAATACTAAAGTAATCTTTTATTGCTTTTATATTATACATTTTAATCATCCTAACATCCAATTGTTCTCATGACTTTATGTTCTTACTATTATTCTTTCTTCTACCAAATTTCTTTTTATTTTAATCATTATCATTTGATCATTAACATTTTAATAATAAATAATCTTATAACAATCACACTTACATTCCTAAATCAAGCTAACAACCCACTAAACATAAACAAAGAATCCCGTTTGCATATGGACGGCTATGCCGCCGCATTCGGTTATTCCACAAGATTATTTTTCTAAATGATGGCTATGTCAAAGACTTAGAATATTTTTATAACTCAAATGAAGACTAATATACCATATATTGATATAATAAATTGATCTAACGTGTTTCATGCTTTAACGATTTTAAAAGTGTACATAAGTGCCTTACTACAATTCTGGCAGAATATAACCTGACTTCAACTGACCAAAACTTGATCATAACAAACTACATTTGAGTAAAATCAGAATCCAATATTAAGTTAATTTAATTATCTTTTCAATGACAGTTTATACGTCTTTAAACTCAATCGGACGACTCAACAATAGCCTTCACAAGATAAGTGCGCATTTCAGCATCTTCTGTCTTGTGCTGCTTGTTTGACCTATTTATGGATCTTTTCATAAACATATTTCTGAATGAAAGTTGTCCGGGAGATTTTGAACTAGTCAAATGTAAATTTTTATAATTTTATGAAACCGTTTGCTATTTTAAAAACCTATTCAAACACGTACCAAACATTCTGTCCAGAATCTAAAATTGGTACAATAATCGTTTATCAATCTACCTTTCGCTTATTGGTATTCCTAAGCATCCTAACTTCTTGTAATGAATTCCAAACTCAAGTTATTGTTTCTTTTTATCATTTAGGGCATCACCTTTGACTCTTGAACATCCAAGCTTTCTCATGTACTCTACAACCATCACTGTTATTATGAGTTTTCCATGTGAGTATTTCTATACCCCTTTTTCATATTTTCACACTTTGGGATGAAACATGTTATCTTATAATCGTTGCACTTGTAAAACGTTTGATTCTTGTAAACTTATGGCAATTCACTTGTATGATGTGGTTAGTTTATCTTAGTAACTACCATGTAATGTCGATTATATGTACAATCATTAACTATTGCTAGCCTGGCGACGTCATAGATCTTTGACAAGTCTACTGAGAATGCACCCCCAACGTCATAGATCTTTGACAAGTCAATGGAAAGCACCCCCAACGTAGGCTAGTGGCTGGCGTAGCCTACGCTAGGACCTCCATGGAACACCTATAAAACAATGTTTTTATTAGGTTTCACCCACCACTTGCCTCCCTTTCGACCTAGGACGATTTGAGACGAATTTTGGGAGTCCTAGACCTGAAATTCATCACTCTACATCGTTCTAACACCATTCAATCATCCATTATGCAAATAAACAACGCTTTTGAAGATCATTCAAGAACAATAAGCGGCTAATCTTCTCGTGATCTGCTTTGGGTAATGGGTTTCGTGTGATTAGGTTTTCGTTTGTGTTAGACTTGTGTTGGGATAAAACTTTAGAACCCGTTAAGTTCTTTTATGAGTTTGTAAGGATTCCTATAAGTCTAATGCAGCCAAAACATCCAAAGTCTCTCTGCAAGTATGCACTAAAAAACTGAAGTAGAAATGCTTAGGAAGTTTTACACCATGCACTAGAAATATTCTAAGTGTAAAATGGCCAACCTTAAGCTTCTAAAATGGCCAACCTTAATCGCAGAAACAATCCTGATTTCTCCATGCAACTTCACAGGCAACACAACCAGATTGCTTTTGTTAAGCTCTGAGAAAGATGATAGTTTCTCAAAGATTTGCCGTTTCTTAGCTCTATCAAACTACTTCACCCCCCTAACCATTGATCCTACTCTCTATGAGGATCATCTGCTTGAATTTTGGAAGACCTACCAAGAGGTCATCATGGATGGGGAGAAGGCACTGTCTGCCACAGTGCAAGGGAGGACAATCATCATCATTCCGGCCATCATCAACACTCTCTTGCAGCTGGATGATGAAGAAGGTGAGTTATCCTTCCCAAAGGAAGTTGTCAATCATTCCTTTGAGCAGATAGGCTATGAGGGAGATTTCTCTATAAAGACCTTCAGGAAAGAGAAGGTCTCATCTCATTGAAAATACCTGCTTCATGTGGTTATCCACAGCTTATCAAACAAGCATGGAGGGTGGGACCAGATTCCTGAGGATCTCTCCTTCATAGTGCATGGAATGGTTCAAGGGGTCAAGTTTAGGTACTCTTAATTTGTCTACACAAATTTACTTGCTAACTTGGACTCCTTAGAGTATTATATGTTTCCAGGATATGTTCAACACATTCTCAACTATGAACTGGGCTCACAGTTGAGGGAAACAGATAACATTCTTAAACTAGGACAGATGAAGCCCGGCATATTTAAAATTATAAAGAAGCCAACTGTAGGCTTCTTAAGGGTAGAAACAGCCCTTGTCCTAAAAATGTTAGAGCTCATTGTTCAAGGTGACAACCTAGCAACACAAGCTAGTGGTGAACCCACACCTTCTACCTCTCAACCACCCCAAAAGGCCACAAGTAACCCTCACCTACCAAAGAAAATCCAAACGAACCCCTGCTCAAGCTATTGAGTCTGTGCAGGTCCCCATATACTCACCAACACAGGAGGAAGTGGACACTAGAGCTCCCACTTCCCCTGAGGAGCAAACCACTCCCATCTCTTCAACAATCAGGGCTGAGGTTCCTCATGCTCACCCTGATGAGCTCACAAGCCCAACTGCCTTAAGCCTTCACTCTGAGTCTCAACACTCAAGTGAACAACCTTCAGGGGACAGTTACCATCCCCAGCCTTTAGATCTAAATCAACCCATTCCCAACCTTTCATTCTATACTGATGAAGACTTAGGTTTCAGTGAGTATCATGAGTCTCTCTTCTTTTCCCCTACTCAAAGAGAGATGAGTACTCCTGAATCTCCTCAGTCTAGCCCACATCAGTCACCCATAACTAAGGTGGATACTTCTGAACCTGTTCCGGATTTCCATATGGAAGAGGCTCTCACTTTTGCAAGTGATTACATTATTAAGACCTCAACCATGGCAACTCAGCCCATTGACATCTCAACTGAGAATGTCAATGAGCAGAGGAAATCCAACAGCCAAGAACCTGAAGCTGGTGGTGAGAGAAAGGACTTTGGTCCAATTATCTCATCCCCCAATGATTCTTCTGATGAAGAGAGGGGAACCTGAGACTAAAGGTGCAAAAAGTTGTCAAAAACATGCTCCTATTTAGTCTCTAAGGTTAGTCACCTTGAATCTCAGGTGACTACCCTTCAAAATAGAGTCAATAATTAGCAACTTGAGATATCATATCTCAGGGAAAAACTAGTTGGGAGACCTTTAAGAAGAGTTCAACCAGAAACACAAGAACCAGTGAATGTTGTTGACCTAACCTCTAGCTCACCTATGCAAGAGGGTGATGCTACCAAAAAGGGGGAGAAAGTCATTACAGATACAGAACCTGGGAGTTCTTCAAAGAGTATGGACATTGAGGAATCACCATCCTCACTTGAAATTGTGCATACTCAGCAACTTCCTCAAGTTCACATTAATGTGGACTCTATAGACTCTATCATAAGGAGTCTCTTTGAGGAAGGTATTCCAAGGGCTACGTTATCCCCACCTCAAGGAACTTCAAACTACATTATTGGGTGGAGGTATGATGCTGAAAGAAGAGCCCTTATTCTTCATAGAGTTCAAGGGCAACAAGAAGTATTCGATTTTCAGATTTTGAACTACTATGAAGGTCTTGATCTGGTCAACATGCCACTTGTCAATCCAAGCAAATCAAGACAAGCTGACAGGTTAGCACTCTGAATTCAAGACAGAATTACTGAAGAATTCAGCCTAAGAAGGAGACAAAGGCAATCAGGTAATGTCATTGTCAATCAACTGATGCTGTGGCAGACCCTGAGATTAGCTTCAAAGGGAAAACCTTGGCTGAAGGCCCAGTGATAGAGCCTGAGAGCCCTGTCACATCAATCAACTGCTTCAGAAATTCATTCCCTTGGTGAAACACCTGCTAGTGAAGGTGTCCCACAACCTCTCTCTGGCCAGAGCTTGGATGCTACACCAAGCAATGAAGGCCAAACCTCTATCCACACTGAGTCACAAAGGTCTGTGGGTGACAAAGGGAAAAAGATTTTGCTTCTTGAGGAGATTGAGGAGGAGGAGAGAGAGAGGAAGAGGAAGCTAAGGGGAGAAAGTTTCTCTGGGTCTTCAGGTTTTATGCAAGCTGCAATCAGGGCTGCCCCCAGACCAAACACTCAAGATGATGAGTTGAGGGCGGTCAGGATTACTTACCTACATACTAGGAACTATGACATAGATGAGATTATATCTCTCCCCTTAGAGCAAATAAATGAACTGGCTGACATGGAAGTGTCAAGAGAGATGAAGGAAAAAGAGGATGCAAGATTACTTCTTCAATTCAAAGAAGAGAAGAGACAGAAAAGACTATACAAGCATGCTCCTACTCTCTCCACTCTCTCCCCAGTTCAAGAAAGCCCTGTGCAAGAGACTATGGCATCTACACAAGAACCTCAGGTAGACAAAGAAACAGACATAAAAAGCATGATCAACTACCTGAGTGCCACAGGTCTCTACCTGGCATCTGCACTTCTTCCCTTGTCCTTTGAGTACATTGAATTTGAGTATCTCAAACAGCTTGAACTTCAAGTGCTCAAAGAACAAAAAGCTACAAAGAGAAAGATGAGGGAAGAGGCTGCAAAGTCAAGAGCCATTATTCAAAAGAGTATGAAAAAGTCTACTGACAGACAAAGGATGATGAGCTTCTTGAAGCTATATGGATTCTCCGGAAGGAGACTTGGCCCTATGTCTCTATCCACAATGGATGAGCATATCAGGGTAATCAAGCAGAAGATCAAGAGTAGAGAGCTGATTGACTTATACTCTCCTCCAAGTCAAATTCCACCTGAAGTGGAGGTTAGGTTGAACAACCTGAGACAACACAACCCAGACCTCCTGCTAAGCCTCAGCAAGCTTCATCTTCTGATCCACAGCAGGGTCAAACTCCCTCTCCTTCTAAACCCGTGAGGGAGGAACACCCAACTGAGAAAGACAAAGATGATCAACAAGGTGCTGCAAACCAGTCTTCTCAGTTAAAGTCTTCTAAGAGGAAGAAGAGGATGGCTTCTAAACCAAAGTCTAAGAAGAAGAAGCCTGAATCTTCCGCCTCTACACCTCAGGCAGAATCAGATCAACCTAAGGAAGTGCATGAAGAAGCAGCCCAATCAACTCCAATTCAAGTGGCTCCTCTTGCAGCTGAGACACCCATCTTATCCTGGACCTTCACTACTAATCCAGAGAGATGGCATGTGATCAGAGATCAAGGTGTTGAGAATGTCTATACATGGCAAGACATAATCAACTTACCTCTGCATGATCTTTCTAAAATGAGAAGATATTATGAGAGTCGGAATGATCCTGACCATATAATGAAGAAGGGTATGGTCATCATTGTGCTGAAGACTACAAACATCTGAAGATCTTCTACATGTTTTGGTAGCATCAGCCTAGGGGGAGTTTGTAAGGATTCCTATAAGTCTGATGCAGCCAAAACATCCAAAGTCTCTCTGCAAGTATGCACTAAACAAATGAAGTAGAAATGCTTCGGAAGTTTTACACCATGCACTAGAAATATTCTAAGTGTAAAATCTTTTGAAGCCAAGACCAATATCTTCCGAAGCCAAAACTGAAGTCTTCTGAAGCTTCAAAGACAAAGTCTTCCGAAGCCAAAGAGTGAAGACAGATTTCTTCCGAAGAATTTTAGAGATATGCCTTTATCTGATGTACTTTACCATAAAGCTGGACCACCTTTCCGCTGCAACTCTGTAAAGTCACCAACTTACATGAGTTGTGAAAGGTCCATGCTTTTGGTAACTGTACATTGAGGTCTTGAGTCCATGCTTTCTACTTTATGTACTTTTATCCTTTTTGTAATATATTAGGATGTGAGCTATGGCATGTCATAGTCACAAGTCAAAAGGCAGATATGCCTTTTGACTCTACAATTGATTTTGTTTGTGTCTAGTCAATTGTATCCAGCTAGCTTTCAAAGTATAGCCGGCTGTAGGTTGTAGTATAAGTATTCCTTGTTCTTGTATCTTTCCATTATGCTTTGTAACACTTGTAATAGAACTTGAGAAAGCAATATACTGCATCCTATCTCTTGTGTTCTCTTGTTCTGTCTCTTACCTATTACTTTTGTTCTTAGTATCATACTTGTGGTTAATCCAGTTTACTGTTTGATTAAGTTTGGTTAATCTCCTCTTTGTGTTGTTGTGTTGTAAGTGACCACCCTTCACCGGTCCTGCAGAGTTTGACTTGTGTTTTGATTATGTAAACGGTTGTTTTGATTAATCTTGATTTGAATGTCATATAATTTTGCGCGAGTTGTATGATTCTAAAGTTTTGGTTGTTAATTCAATTGGTATCGTGTACTAAGACCTATTAAGTCTTGATTATGGATATCATTTAATCAATGCACATAAAAATTCCCCGTTGAGGATTTTCCACCAAATTGGATTAAGCGATTACTGAAAACCGAACCTAGATCCCTGAGTGGACTACTATTTCTGATAATTGTCTTCTTAATCAATGTTAATTAGTTGCAATTTGTTTTAATAGTTAATTTTTTAATCATTCCAAAATCTAATTTTCACAGCCAAGAGGCAATAGTTTAAGTAATTTGTTAATTTGGTTAATCGTTTCTTATAAATCAATTTACAACACCTAATTCCTCGAGAATCGACAACCCTACTTACCCTAACTAGTTTAAGGTGAACATGAACACACATTTTAACATCTTATTTGATTGGTACTTCGACATCGATCAAATTTTGGCGCCGTTGCCGGGGAATCGGTGCGCTTGGTTTTTTGTTATTTGATTTGTTTTAAATTTTGTTTACTTTTCTTGCTTTATTTCTTTTATTTCCTTGTTACGCTTGGTGTTTTTTTAGTGTGCAAGTGACAGGTTGCATGCATACTCAATATTCGGGTAGGAAATCATCATTAGCATTCAATCCAGAGATAGAGAAATCAGCAAGGAATAATCGTGTTCTACATTGATCAGGGTTACCGGCTAAATCTATTTCACAAGCTATTGATCAAGCAGCTAACAGTTCATCTGATTCAACCGAAATGGAAAATCCAAATAACCAACCACCTCAAAATCCAAACCCTCCTCCTAATAGCCAAAACTCAAATCCACCCCACCACCAAATAACAACCGTAACAACAATCTAATTCAACCACTACCCAACAATAACCTAATCAAAATAACATCAATCAAGGAGGTAACTTTGATCATGTGAGCATGCATAGTGTCCACTCGGGTGATGAAGATTATGAGGATGAGTGGAACAACAATGAAGACCATCATAGTGATAATTATGATGCTTGGATGGAAATCACGGTGAAGGTAATGGATATAATGGGAATTATAATAATTGGGGGAACAATCATTATGGATGGAATGCACCACCTATCAATCAACAACGAGGTAGGATTAATAACAATTTCAACCAACCAACAAGCCAAGAGCTCACATGGAGTGGATAGCCATTTCAGACTGGCTATTTTTAAAAATCTAAACCCCATCGCACCTCCAAATTGTAGAGGAAGATATTTTGACGTACATCCTAACTACCTCACCATTCTTCTTGCATTTAGAGACACTACAACAAAAGAACCATATGTGCATCTCGCTGAATTTGATGCCATATGTAGCACTATTGTTGGAAATCACTTCACACAAGATGAAGTGAGGTTGTGATTGTTACAATTTACTTTGAAAGATAGAGCTAAGCAATGGATCCTCACTTTGCCTGACAACAGTATTCATACTTGGAAAGAAATGTAAAGGGTTTTCCTTTAAGAATATTACTCTATAGGAAAGACAAGTGATGCAAGAGAGGCTATTCGTTCTTTTCAACAATAAATGGGTGAGAAATTTCATGAGGCATTTACAAGGTTCAAGGAGTTTGATCCGCATGTGTCCTCATCATAGTATTGAAAGGTGGGAATTGATTAAGTCATTTTCAGATGGACTAACTCTAGAAGAAAGGAAATACTTGTATTCTACAAGTAAGGGAACATTCTTATCTAATCATGAAGATATGGATTGGGAATTCCTAGAATAAATATGCAAGAATTCCAAAGCTCAAGCTTCACTAGTAGATGGTCAAAGCCTGCTCCGACAAGTTCAACCACCATTGATTATGAGACTAAAGAAAGAATTGCATCTTTGGAAAGACAATTTGCCAAGTTAGGACAAATGGGGACTAAAGATGTACCTTCAGTTGGATTAAATGTATGCAATAAATATGGTGATCTAGGGCATGCAAGTGTAGAGTGTCTATTGCTTTTAGGTCAACATGAAATGGTGAATCAATTATATGGAGAGAATAAGCAATTTGATATTAACTCTAATACTTATCACCCGGGTATTAGAAATCATCCAAACTTTAAGTATGGAAATGCTTCAAACCAGATGAACCCTAAGTTTCAAGGTAATAATCAAGGAGGTCAAGCATATAAGAACCAACCACAAGGCAATCACAATCAAAATGGTTACCAAAGAATATCATATTCTCAAGGAAATAATCAAGGGAGCTACAACCATGCGGGTCAACAAGAGTCTACAAATACAAAGTTGGATGCTTTGATGAACGTTATGAAGGAGAATATGCAAGAGAATAAGAGAGAAAATGAAATCAAAGACAAAGCTTATGAAGCTTTCAATAAACAAGTGGGTCAACTCGCTGTGGGCGTGGCTCAAATTAATTGGAATCCCGGAAAGTTACCGAGTGATACCACTATCAATCCTCAACATCAAGGAACCAACACGGAAAACATGAGAAATATTCACATCAATTTAGTTAGTATCCTTCCTCACTCTAAAATTATTGATAATAACTTTACTTATTTTCCACAACAAGTTGTAGAAAAGGAAGATAAAGTGCATGTAGTGGAAGATAGTGACCAAGGAGCACCCATCATTCCAATCAAAGTGGGGAAATTGAAGATAAAAGGAGCACTCTTGGATTATGGAGTAGCTGTTAGTATCTTGCCAGGTATGTTATATGATCAGTATGACTTCGGTTTTCTAGAGGAAGATAACACCATTGTGGTGTTAGCTGACTTGACTCAGAAATGTCCTCGAGGGATGGTAAGAAATGTTATAATCAAGTTGGGAGAATTTTACTACCCGGTGGAACTTATGGTGCCGGATTATGCACCAGTGAGGACAAACAAGCAACCGAATGTCATATTGGGTCGACCATTATTAGCAATTGCCAATGCTCAAATCAATTGTCAGGATGGAACAATTGAAATGACTTATGAAACTCGTAAGTTATGTTTTCATGTATTTTCCAAGTCGGTTAATTATTTTGTTAATGATGAAGTTTTTGTGGCAGATATGACTAACGTGTGTGTTCCTACTTATACGTCATATGTAAGCACGAACACCAATTTTGAGAATGGTTTTCAGTATGATAGGGTTAAGCATGTGGACTTGAAGGAATTGATGAAGTTAAAAGAAGAGAAAGAGCCAATTATGATGATGGAAACAAAAGATGAGAAACTTAAAATGAAGAAAAAATTTGGTGATCCACTTGATCCTATAAAAGACAAAGTTGAGGCATTAATGTTTGGGCTACATTACGATCTAGTTGAAGACCTACCGGATCATTTGAAGAATAACAAAGTCAAGCATCCTACTCAACCACCATGAGTGGACGCAGGTATGGTCTGGCTGAAGACCTAAAACTTAGCGCTATTTGGGAGGCAACCCAAAATAACATTTTTATGCTTTTATGTATTATGTGTTTATTTAAGTGGTTTGTGTTGTCAATTTGGTGGTATTATTAGTATTATGTGTTAGGAATGGTTATGTTTGTGTCTGAGTCGGTTTGGGTTGAAAAGTCGTTTATGTTGATTGATTGGATAAATTGAATTAAAAAAACCATGCATTTAACCTAAATATCACACATTAGAGACAATGTATTCCAAGTGTGGGGATGAGGGAAACAATAAATAGGACAATTTTTTTAAAAAAATATTTTAAGCGATCCAATCAGACACGAAAACGACAAGCATACCAGTTGATTCCTATCTTGTTCAAAAGTAATGGTCTTTAGTCATGGTCTAATTCTAGTATAGCATAAAAAAGTGTGTTTAGTAAGGTTTTAGAAGAAGTTAAGAATTACCTAATTATGGTTTACGGGCTACTAATGTAATAAAAGCATGTGCACGTCGACAACCCTGTTTCCCAACTTGGTGAGATTTTGAAGCCTACTAGATTGTTAGTTCACACAAACAAAATTTTGTTTCATTTGCTGAGTGTAGGCCATATAACTTTTTGTTTTATAACTTGTGTGACTTCATACATGCTAAGACGGTGGACTTGATAAATACATATAGATGATAGAGGCAATCTAGGACTCTCTTTTCCTTTCAAACTACTTTTGTACTTTACCAGTTACCTAAAATTACCCCTAGTAACCTCATTTGAGCTTTAACCCTTTTCTTTTGTTACACTCACATCATTAGAGCCCAAACCAACTCATTCACCCTTACAAAATACAATAATAGACAAAAACAATTTACCCTATGTGACCCAGTCACCACTATTGACTTTCCTAGTAGTCTTAGTATTTGTTTTATTGTAATAGTTAGCGATAAAAAATAACAAATAAAAGAAAGAGCAAAAGAAAAAAATTTAGAAAAAATAAAGGAAAATGCAAAATGCTAGTTATTGGTTAAATGTTTACCCATGGTTTTGAGTAATAGTTATTTTAATAAGAATGACAACAGTGATATTTACCTTGATTCTTATTTTAGCCACTTTCACAGCCAAACATTCCTACCCGAACCTAAGCCCAAAACCAATAAGTCCTTTTGATGTGTGCATTATTAATGTGTTATGGAAGTTTGATCATCACTCAAGCATGTAACACCCGGAAATTTTCTTCGAAGCCGGCGAAAGAAGAAAAAAAGAAATAAAGTCCAAAGTCGGGGGACCAAACTTGCCGAGACGGGAAAAGGTTGAATGGGTGGGAGTATAAAGGGAGGAGGGCAGCCCACACCCTCCCCCATAGTCATTCATTTTCGGATTAGAGAGAGAGAGGAGGAAGAAAAAGTGGTCTCGAGCTTGGTTCGTGTGGATTCGAGCGTGAAAGTTGAAGTGTAGCGTGTTGATTCGAAGCTCTTCTCGTTGTGGTCGTTTGTGTGAGTTCTAGGACCCCTCTTTTAAATGTTTTCAAAAGATTTTGGGGCTGGAACACATCTAAAACCCATTTTTGAAAAGATGGGTGTTGAACCCGTTTGTATATGTATGTGTATGTGTTTGATGCGGGTGGGGTTCGATTTCGGGCTTGTGTGTGCTTGAATGGTGTTGTGGTAGGTGTTTCTAAGGTTTAGGATGGTTGATTTGGGCTAAAATCGAGTTTGGAAGAGCTTGGAGGCCAAAAAGGGCAGTTTGCGTTCGGCTGAACTGCATTCTGCATTAGCTAGGGCTAGGCGACTGAATGGAGTGCGATTGGAGGCCATACGGCCGATTGGCGTGCGACTGAGGTCCATGCGCACGATTTCCGTGCGACTGAGGTCCATACGTATGATAGTCATGCGACTGAAGTTCATGTGCCTGTAAGGTATGCGATTGAAGGTTATGCGACTCAGGTTCATTCGCACGAAGGTTATGCGACTGAGGTCCATGCGCCTGGAGGCCATGCGACTTAGGTTCATTCCACGAAGGGTATGCGACTAAAGCCATGCGCCTGAAGTCATGCGACTGAAGGCCATGCGCATAGAAGCTATGCGACTGAGAGTCCATTCTCATAGGTGGTCATTCGCCCATAGGTCCATTCGCATAGGGTCCATTCGCCTAATGTCCATCCGCCTAAGTGTGCAGTCGCCTGAGAGGCCATGCGACTGGAGGGTGTCCATACGCCCAAGTGGGGCTCATATGCCCGAAAGAACAATGGTTTATTTTCTGACTTGGGAAAGTGCAGATGTAGGTTTTGACTTGGGAGATTCCCGAGGGTTTATGTAAGTTGACTTTTGAGGTCGTAGACGTTGTGATGGGCATGTGAGATGTATGATTTATGTCTGATGATGTTATGTATGATGTTATGCATGTCGGTATGTGTGATATATGTTATGTATGCGTGCTGATATGTATGATGATTTGTATGATCTCGTTGATGTTTCTGTTTATTTATGTTTATCTTCCCGTGGTAGTGCGATGTATGTTAATGAATGAAATGAAAGTATTATGTAACGTAAAGTGGAAGATAACGAAAAGAGGAACATGATAAATGAATGAATGCATGAATGAATGAATGCATGAATGAATGAATGAGAGTAAGAATGGCTTGCAAGTAAAAGAAAGGAGGTTCACAACTGATTGAGAGTTGTTAGCTCAACGTGTGTGTATTTACAGCGTGCGATCTTGGATAACTCATAAGGGACTATAGACACAGTAAGAGTTCAGTCTTGGTGACTGCTCCGATACGTGTGAAGTGGTATTCACTGTGTGCTATGTAGCGTGCGATTTTGGCTGGCTCATGTGGATACACACAGTAGGGTGTTTAGTTTTGGTAATTGCCCCGATACGTGCGATGCGGGTATGTCACTGTGGTTTGAATTCAGCGTGCGATTTTGGCTAACCCATGAGATGGTGTGCAATTTTGGCTTAACCCCTAAGAGTTCACACACACAGGGGGAGTCTGTCCTAGTGACCACTCCATTGGTGTGATTTGTGCAATATGTACGATGGGTACGAAGATACAAAAGTGCAAAATGTGCAAGCGTGCGATATGTGTGATATGAACGAACGTAAGAAAAGAAGTTATGAACGAATGAAGCGAATAATAAAGTACCGTGCGATGATTAATGAATGGAAGAATGTAATGAATGATGAAGATAATAAATATCATCTATGTGTATGTACGATGTGTTGTCACGTTCTAAACCTTGATATGATTTGAAAGAAAGAAATGAACGGTTTTAAACGAAAGAAAAGTATGTTTTATTATAAAACTAGAACTCACTCAGCAAGGCTGACTTTTATATGTTTCCAGTTGGCAGGTAATGGTTGCTGAGGATGCCACGGGGCGGCTACTCAGCTCTTTTGGATGGCTTCCATATGTATGATGCTTTTGTAATGTAATGGAACAAGTATTTTGTAATTGGACAACAATGTATTATGTTGCAAAAGCTTTTATGATGAATGAAATGTCATGTTTTAAATGTTTCCACTGAGATGTTTCTTCAAGTTAATGAAATTATATGTTTTATGTACGATGAGGAACCAACTGTAAGCGTCCCGGAAACGGTGCCTTACATAGCATACGATAACAAAGTTTCATACATGCACCTTTTGAGTGATCCATTGGTGCATTTTTCACCAATCCAGAAAGAAACCTAGAGGAATGAAAATGGAGGGGGGTGTGTGTTGAATGAAATAAAACTGAAAGCCTGTTAGGTTTAATTAGGAGGATTCTATTTTGAAATAAATGTAACATGCTTTACTTTCTAACCAAACACAATTGTTATAATTCTAGAATGGGATATGACTTTGGACAATAGCTAAGACATAGTAAGGGACCTTGGTTTATATATTGTTATTTAGTGTTTCGAATGGATTTGCTTGAGGGCAAGCAAAGGTTAAGTGTGGGGATGTGATGTAAGTGTGTTGGCATGATATTTCAAGTGTTTAAATATTAAATATTAAGTATAAATACTCGTATTTATGCATTTGATTATGTTGAATAGGTTAACTAGGAGTTTAAAGTGATTTTGTAGGTAAAATAACTAAGTTGGAAGCTTACATCATGAAACAACGCATTGAAGGGGTCAAGAAATAAAGATTTAAAGTGCAACAGAAAAGCTCCCACCGTAGCCTAGTACAGCCACCAAAGGCTACGCCAGCTTCAGCTAAAAACAGCAGAAAGCACCCCAACGTAGGCTACGCTGGCTGGCGTAGCCTACGCTAGGACCTCCGTGGAACACCTATAAAACAATGTTTTTGTTAGGTTTCACCCACCACTTGCCCCCCCATTCGACCTAGGATGATTTGAGACGAACTTTGGGAGTTCCTAGTCCTAAAATTCATCATTCCACATCGTTCTAACACCATTCAATCATCCATTATGCAAATCAACAACGGTTTTGAAGATCATTAAAGAACAATGAGTGGCTAATCTTCTCGTGATCTGCTTCTGGTAATGGGTTTCGTGTGATTAGGTTCTCGTTTGTGTTAGACTTGTGTTGGGATTAAACTTTAGAACCCGTTAAGTTCTTTTATGAGTTTGACTTGTGTTTTGATTTTGTTTTGATTAATCTTGATTTGAATGTCATATAATTTTGCACGAATTGTATGATTGTAAAGTTTTGGTTGTTAATTCAATTGGTATCGTGTGGTGACCGAAGTCATCAAGGCTGTGAAAGAAGGAGAAAGAAAAGAGAGAAACAGGGCCTCGGGAGAGCGGGAGCAACCGGAGCCTAAAACGATTTTCTCTGATAATGAGGAAGAGGAAGAAGATGAGCCCGTGCAAGAGGTGGTACGAGGCTGTAACTACGGGGCGTTTATGAGATGCAAGCCCCCAACTTTTGATGGAAATGGCAATGATGCTGCTGCTCACCGGTGGGTGAGGGAAATGGAGGTTGTTCTTGATATCAGCGAATGTCGGGAAGACCAGAAGGTGAAGTTCGCTACCCACTCTTTTGTGGATTCGGCTCTGTGTTGGTGGGACAACATTGTCCAAGCTGAGGGTAACAGGGCCATTGGGAGGATGAGATGGTCTGAGCTGAAAACGTAGGTGATTGAGGAGTTTTGTCCTCATCGGGAAATGGACAAGGTCGAAAGGGAGTTCTTACAACTGGAGGCGGGAACCAAGACACACCAGCAGGACACCACAAAATTCAACGAGATGGCACATCTGGTGCCAGATCAGGTGACGCCTCTGTCACTGAAGATTAAGAGGTACATTCAGGGTTTGCCGGTGGATATTCGCAGGCACATGATCGCCGCCCGACCGAGCACGTTTAGGTCGGCGGTGGATTTGGCAAGGAGACTGTATGATGAGAGAACAGTGGTGGTGACTGAAGGTGGCAAGAAGGGCGGCGGTGATCGGAACTGGCAGGGGAAGAGGTTGGTTGGTCGGGGTGATGCCTCGACGGGTAATAAGAAGACACGGGTAGATGACCGGCGTGAGGTCACATCGAGTGCGGGATCGAAAAGGTGTGGCAAGTGTGGAAGGGAGCATAGTGGGGAATGCAGATTTGGGTCGAACTTGTGCTTCAAATGTGGGAAGGCGAGGCACATGGCAAAGGACTGTCATATAGTCCGGTGCTATAACTGTGGTGAAGAGGGTCATATGAGCAAGGATTGTAAGAGGCCAAGGGCTGAGAGCTCCGAGGCGAAGAAGACAAGAGGTGAAGGACCCAGGGCGAGCGCCAGGGCATTCACCATGACACAAGAGGAAGCTAGGACGGACCCTGATGTCGTGTCCGGTACATTTCCGGTGAACTAAACTTTAGCTTCTGTGTTATTTGATTCGGGTGCCAGTAAAATTTTTATTTCTGCTGCTTTCTGTGCTAAGCTGCCTGTTAGTAGTAGACGTGTTGATGCGCCCTTTGATGTAGAAACTGTCATAGGTAAGTCTACCAGGATTTGTGTGATGATAGAGAACTATGATGTGGAACTAGAGGGTCATAAGTTTCCTGTTAGACCGTTTGTGATGACCTTAGGTGGTTTCGATTTGGTTCTTGGGATGGATTGGTTAGCGGACTACGAGGCAAACATTGTGTGTCGCAAGAAGATGATTCAGTTGTCAGCGCCTAACGGGAGTTCGGTAACGGTTTATGGTGATAGGGTCACGATGATTCCGAAAGTAATTTCGATGGCGGTGGCGGGAAAGTGTATGAGGCGTGGATGTAGTGCCTACTTGGCCTATGTAAAGGATGTGGATACGCAACACCACAACTATCCGATGTACCAGTTGTGTGTAACTTTCCAGGCGTGTTCCCAGAAGACTTATCAGGAGTGCCACCTGACAGAGAGATCGAGTTTCAGATTGATCTGATACCGGGTGCCCAACCTGTTGCCAAGGCACCGTATCGGTTGGCTCCGACAGAGATGAAAGAGTTGATGGAGCAGTTGCAAGAGCTACTTGATAAGGGGTTCATTAGACCGAGTATCTCTCCTTGGGGTGCTCCGGTATTGTTTGTGAAGAAGAAAGACGGTAGCATGAGAATGTGTATTGACTACCGTGAGCTGAACAAGTTGACGGTAAAGAACCAATACCCCTTACCGAGGATAGATGATTTGTTCGATTAGCTTCAGAGTGCCAGTTGGTTTTCAAGGATAGATCTTCGATCTGTTTATCATCAGTTGAAGGTGAAGGAACAAGATATCCCTAAAACAGCTTTCCGCACGCGCTATGGTCACTACGAGTTCCTTGTCATGTCTTTTGGTTTGACCAATGCGCCAGCTGCTTTTATGGATCTAATGAATCAAGTGTGTCGGCCGATGTTGGATAAATCAGTGATCGTGTTTATTGATGATATCCTGATTTACGCGAGGAGCGAAAAGAGCATGCCGGTCATATTCGGGAAGTTCTAGAGACGTTGAGAAGGGGAGAAGTTGTACGCCAAGTTCTCCAAGTGTGCGTTCTGGTTGCGTGAAGATCAATTCTTGGGTCACGTGGTGAATCCTGACGGGATTATGGTGGACCCGGAAAAGGTGGAAGCGGTTATGCAATGGAAGTCACCAAAGACGCCATCCGAGATTCGTAGTTTCTTGGGTTTGGCGGGCTACTATAGAAGATTTATCCAAGACTTCTCTAAGATTGCTTCTCCACTGACTAAGTTGACCCGAAAAGATGTAAAGTTTATATGGGGTCAAGCTCAAGAGACGGCATTCGAGGACTTGAAGACGAGATTGACTCAAGCTCCTGTTCTGTCATTACCCGATGGAAGTGAAGACCTGGTGGTCTATTATGATGCTTCCTACTCAGGGTTGGGATGTGTGTTAATGCATAGAGGGAAGGTTATAGCATATAGCATATGAGTCCCGACAGTTGAAGGTTCATGAGGTCAATTATCCTACTCATGACTTGGAGCTGGCGGTCGTGATCTTTGCGTTAAAGATTTGGAGGCACTATCTTTACGGGACAAAGTGCACCATATTCACTGACCACAAGAGCTTGAAGTACTTCTTTGAGCAGAAGGACCTGAACATGAGGCAGAGAAGATGGTTAGAGCTCATAAAAGACTATGATTGCGAGATCCATTACCATCCGGGCAAATCCAACGTGGTGGCGGATGCCCTTAGCCGAAAGGAGAGACCCGAGCCGATTTGGGTGAAAGCTTATCAGTTGATCATGACCTCCGATGTAATGAAGCAAGTTAAAGAGTTTCAAGACGAGGCACTGAAAGAAGATCATCTTAACTCTGAAAGAATGAGAGGTCTGGTTGGGGTTGGGTGAAAACACACTCGGTGTTAGAACCCGATTCGGTCGTATGTGGATTCCTCGTTTTGGGGATCTACGGGTGAAGATAATGGATGAAGCTCACAAGACTCGATACTCCATTCATCCAGGTGGCACTAAAATGTACCAAGATATGAAGAAGGATTATTGGTGGCCGGGTATGAAGCGCGATGTGGTGGGGTATGTGAGTAAGTGCCTTACTTGCTTACAGGTGAAGGCCGAGCATCAAAAGCCGTATGGGAAGATTCAACCTTTGGATATACCGGAATGGAAGTAGGAGCAAATCACCATGGATTCATTACGAAGCTTCCGCATACCCCGAAAGGGTACGATGCCATATGGGTGATAGTTGACCGTTTGACGAAGAGTGCTCACTTCCTACCGACCCACGAGACATATTCATCTGAGAGGTTGGCTGATCTGTTCATCAAGGGAATTGTAACTCGTCATGGTGTGCCGGTGTCTATTGTGTCTGATCGCGACACCCGGTTTACATTTAAATTTGGAAGAAATTCCATGACGCTATGGGGACGAGGTTACATATTAGCACGGCTTATCATCCCCAGACTGATGGTCAGTCAGAAAGGACCATTCAGACACTCAAAGACATGCTTCGGGCATGTGTGATTGATTTTGGGGGAAGTTGGGATGACCACCTACCATTAGCCGAATTCTCATACAACAACAGCTATCATGCCAGCATTGGTATGCCACCATATGAGATGCTATACGGTAGGAGATGCAGAACACCCGTTTGTTGGGGTGATATTGGTCAGAAGGAATGGGGAGCGTCGAGGTAATCGAGGCTACGACTGAGAAGCTTGAGAGATTAAAGCCTTCATGAAGGCAGCCAAAGACAGACAGAAGTCGTATGCTGATAAACGACGCAGGCCGATTGAGTTCCAGGTGGGGGACCGTGTTATGTTGAAGGTCTCACCATGGAAGGGTATCATCCGCTTTCGAAAGTGGGGTAAGTTGAGCCCAAGGTATATAGGCACTTTCTGAATCATCGCCCGAGTAGGAGAGGTGGCCTATTGTTGGTCCATGTGATTGATGAACAGTACAATTGATAGGATAATTTGATCAATATCAAACAAAACCAAATAACAACAATTGAGAAGTGAATATGATGAATCAAGACATAATTGATATTCAAATGAACAAACTCAATCAATAACAATAAGCACAATTGTTTCAATGAAGTAACTACTTGAAAATGATAGTTTGCAACAGAATTCCACGATTAGGGTTTTGCAAAACTTACCATACAAAGTGAAATGACAATAGTATATATAGCAGTCATAGTTTCGCTGACAGTTTCGCTACTAGCGAAACTGTCATGCCGAAACTATAGTTTCGCCCGGCAGAACACAAGTTCGCCGGGTGAACCAAAACAGCAAACTGTGAGCGAAACTATAGATTCGCTCACAGTTTCGCTGGACTGCCAAAACTGCTAATTACTTAACAAAATACAAAATGAAACTAACAAAAGTCCTATTACAATGTAAAGTAAACATCTATACTAAAGTGAGTCCAACCTAACATGATCTTCAATACTCCCCCTAAGTTGGACCTCACTGTCTTCACTTCTCTTGGTTTGACTCGTCAGCTCCCGTTTCCTCAGCTGCTGTGTTGTCTATTCATCCCCTCCTGCAGCAACATCTTTAGAAGCTTCAGCCACTGATTTTCAAGGTTAATTCCTGCATCATCAGCTTCCTCCGAATGACCACTAGCTCTAGCAAACTGCCTGGTCATGTCTTGAACATCCATGGCAAAGTCATCTTGTGCTCTCACCTTTTCAGCCAAACTCTTTACCTCTGCCCGTACTCCTCTTATTTTGTTCGCCACATTCATAAACAAGCTTGCCTCCTTTCGTGTTCCTCTCCTGCCCCAGCTTTAATATGATTTTCACAAAGAATCAAGAGATCTTCATCACAGAAACTGAATAACTCCATTGGGTCAAACACCTAAACTCTTTTCCTTGTTTGGCTCTAATCACAGCCTCGCCAGTGTTATTATCATAGAACCACTTTTCAAAGTCCTGTAAACGTGGAGGAAGAGGATCAGCCAATCTTACTCTGTTTACAGTCTTAGGTGGTTTGACTCTCAAAACAATCCTCCCTTTCCAGTCTCCCAGTCTTTATCTTTCTTCGATCTCTTTCGTTCAGCCTTCATGTATCCAAATGACTCAAAATTATCATTAAGGCCATTTTTAATTTCCTTCTCAAGAAATACTGCCCTTTCACTTAAATGAGCATTAATCAAAGGCAAGGTAGCCAACCGTCTCAGATCCCATTTAGGCAAGGTCTTAAACGCCTTCCTCTTGAGCATGTAACTAATATTACCTCCTCTTCTTTTAATCAAAAACATCTTTAAGAAAGGATTATAACACCAACTGATTATCTTCTTGTCTGCCTCTTTTCTGCTTAAACTCTCCATATTTGAAACAAAGGAGTAAGTTCTTCAGCCTCCTTCTCCTTTACCAACCAATCACTCTTATCCATCTCAAACACATCATTTCATCATCTCCCTTCTTAGCAACATACACCAAGGTCTCTCATCTACTCATAGAACTCCGGTTCAGATCATAATCACAACCAATTGCTCATCCTCCTCTTCTTCATCAATCAACCTTTTCTTTATCTGACACTTCCTCATTAGTAGCTGTAACGACCACTTCTTCTCCCACAATATCCTTATCAAAATCAAACTGTAGGTTAACAAACCCTGCTTCAACAATATCATCTTCCTCATTTCTTCCAGCATCTTCTCTTGGGATCTCTTGTTCCCTTGCTTCAGTATCAGCTGCTCCAGAAGTGCCCTCTCCTACCTTGGATGAAGTACCCACATTCAAGAATGGGTACTTAGATATATCAGTCATATCATCTAACTCAGATTGAGTTAGTTGACTAGGTAGGCCAGCAGCAGCTTTCATCTGTGAAATTTCTTCAAATACTCTTAATCAAATTATTCTGATCAACCAACATCTTTTTCATTCCTTCAATGACCTCATCTTTCTGTTGCTCCCTAATCTCCTGATTCGTCAGTTTAGTCTTTATCATACTTAACTCATTTGCCAATGAAGTATTTAGACTACGAATCACATCCTCATCAAGACCAGCACTAGCCTCTTTCCTGCTGTGAAACCCTCGTGTCTATGTTTTGTTCTTCGTTCAGGCTCAACAAAGTCAGTTCTCTTTTTAGACCTCGTTCTTTCTCCACCCTTATTTCTTCTGCTTGTGTATCTATGTCTTCTTCGAAATCATAATCTTTCTCTTTGCATATCTCTTTCTTTCTTAGCTGCATCAGCTTGTTTCACCCTTGTTTCCTCAGCTCTTTTGTTTTCAGACTCATCGACCCGTCTGATATAATTCCATCGCTCTGGTGGGTACATTTTTCCCAGAGATGGGTTATTTTACCACTGAAATCATGGCGTATAGCACAGCAATCAGCAAATATCTGAGGGTTCATCTGCACTAATCTCTTAACTTCACCATGTTTAGGAACATCAGGAACCAGATCATCAATAATCATCTGAATAAAGCGAGGATATAACAACCATTTATTCCTTTTTCACCGCCATCACATTTTCTGCCATACACGCAAAGATCAATCTAGCAATGTTTGCTTTCTCCCCTTTACAACATATCACCATAGCTTTGGCCCAGTCAAGGTTAAGTCCATCAGATCCACCCTTACGGTGATCTAAGCACATAATAAAAACGTGAGCTATATATCTCCATTCTTTAGATAAAAAAGACTTTTTAATCTCCTTCCTCGAACCAAAGACTGGTCCCTCATATCCCATTTGTCTGAAAGCTTGGAATACTTCAGATTCCGTCATATCAACTTCATCACCAGTATCATCTTCTAGTCTAAGAATCCTCGACACGCTCTCAGCAGTAATAGATATATATCATGATCAATCACTCTAGCTGTGATCCTCTGAACATCTCCTCCAGTGTTGTATTCAGCTGATCTCCAAAAGTCTCTAATGTGAAGATCATAGATAGTGGGTGAGTGAGAGATAGCATATGCAATGGGTGATCTTTGGAGCCATCTAATACAGTCACGAAATCCGGCCGCCTTTGGCAAGAGTATCGTCTAATATGGCAGTGATGTTATTCCTCTCATCAAACTTGAGATTCGCCATAATAACCTGAAAAGAACAACAAATAAATTTGAATAAGAAATACTGAAAATAAGAAAATAAGACAAAAACAAAAGAAACAATCAGTTTCGGCAAGCGAAACAATAGTTTCGCTCACTAAGACATGATATTTCGCTGAATCAAAGACAGTTTCGACAAGGAAAACAAACAGTTTCGACGAGCGAAACTATAATTTCGCTCATAGAAACTTGTTATTTTCGCAGAACAAAAGTAGTTTCGACAAGATTAGAATGAATCAAGTAGTTTCGCAATTAGTTTCACCAAAAATTAATTTAGTTTCGCTATTACAAATTAGTTTCGCTGACTCATGAAAATACAAGCGAAACTGTGTGAATTAAGGATCAGTTATTGCGAAATTAGAGAAGATATGGCGAAACTGTTAAGTTCGCTCGGACAGCATAACTTTACAATTTCGCTGAAAAGATGTGAACTTTCGTTCAATTTCGCAGAGACTTCAGTAGTTTCGCTGAACGAACAGCGAAACCACCGAAGCGACATAATCCAAATTTCTTATGACGAGATGATTTAATCCAGATTAGGGGGTGAATCAGTGTTCGAAACTCACATACGAAGAGAGTATCACAAAAAATCAGTCCAAATAACACACCCAAATCAAAATCGCCGTAATAATACGGAAAAACCCTAAAAAGAAACTGAACGATGTCGCGAAATTATGAAAAAATTTCGCAACAATGACTTATATAGCCAACAATTTCGCTAACAGCGAAACTATAAATTCGTCCAGCGAATTTACAGTTTCGCCCAGTGAAACTGTAATTTCGCTAGAAGATAACTGGTTAACAACTTATAAGCAAACCTAGCGAAATTGCAGTTTCGCTTAGCGAAGCTATTAGCGAAAGAATAATTTCGCACCATTTTTTTTATTATTTATTTTTTTATTATTATTTTTTTTATTATATATTTTTTTATATTAATTTTTTTATATATTTTTTATTATTATATTTTTTTATTTTTTTTTAAATTATAATACTCAAAGAAGCACATCACTAATGAGATCTAAAATAATCAGAGATCACATTCTCTAAATATTTTAGAACATAATGATGATTAAAAATCATCTACCAGTCATGAGATCATACTGAGTACAAGATCTGATCACAATCTGCACAGAAACAACTGAAATTAGAACACATCAATAACGATTGCTGATATAATTGTCCACTTAAACTCATGCCTTATCCTTTTTCAAACAACAGCTTATGATTCATTTAAGGTTCGATTAGATGCTTTAGAATGCTAAGACCCCACAATCATTTGGTAAAAACCCTCACCCAACCTCAGGATTTCTTGAATTATGAATCAATCTTCATGGAACAAGATTTGTGGATAAGTGTGCAAATGATTATAAACAGAATATTTCATTCTGAGAGAAATTCATCGATAAGATGATTTGACATAATTATATCAAAATGGTGAGAGCTCCAGACTCACGTATAACAGAGGAGATAACCTTTTGAACATGTGCTGATGAGAGCTCCAGGTCAGTACTATCGTACAGCAGAGGAGATCATCACTCCAGGTCAGTACTCACGTACAGCAGAGGAGATAAGCACAGACACAAGACATCTTACACAAAATAAACCAGCAGAGAATGATGACATAACAAAGCAAAATGAACGAAAGATTCATTCTCAATCCAATTTTTGTCAGGACTCAGTTTTTGTGCAATCCAAAATGAATGAGTAAATCCAGACATTCTTAAGCATAAAGTTTAATTTAATCATAAAGCTGCTGTCTACTTCATTCATCAGGCTGAGTCTATCAAGCATATCGTCAAAGAATCTGATCCATTTCTTTTTATTTTAATGTGAAACAGAATCCAGTAACAGTTACTATCATTTCTCATAGAATTACTGGTCATGTAAATAAAAATATTTAGAGAATATACAATCATTTCTCATCATGTTAAATCCGATCTCAGAATAATGATATTACTCCCCCAAATTTTTATTTTCATATTTCTATAATTATAAATGAATTTTAACTTAAAATTTTTTTTTTTTTAATTTTTTAATTATTATCAAAGAAATAGAAAATGAAATTTAAAAAGATATTAACCCAAGCATAGAAATCAATTCATAAAAACGAGGTTTATCAAAGGTTTTTGTGAAAAGATCAGCTTTTTGATTTTTTGTATCGATGGGAATAATATTAATGAAACCCTTCTCCTGAGCATCACGAATCGCATGAATTCGGGTTTCAATATGCTTTGTGCGAGAATGATGAATGGGATTTTTAGCAATTCCAATGGCAGCCTCATTGTCACAGAATAAAGGTGTATGAAGGAAATTAATTCCATAATCAATCATTTGGTGTTGGATCCAGAGAACTTGAGAGCAGCAGCTAGATGCAGCAATATATTCAGCTTCCCCTGTAGAAAAGAAACCGTAGTTTGTTTCTTGCTCTGCCAGGATACCAGACAATTTCCCAAATATTGACAACCTCCAGACACAGATTTTCTGTTTAACCTGCAACCATTGGAATCACTATCAGAATAAGCATGTAAATCAAAATTTCCACCATATGGATACCACAGTCCGAGACGAGACGATCCTTTGAGATAACGAAATATTCGTTTGACAGCTTTCTCATGAGATTCCTTTGGAGCCGACTGATATCTAGCACAGTAACCAACAGCGAAAGTGATATCAGGACGACTTGCAGTAAGATACATGAGAGAGCCAATCATAGACCGAAAAAGATGAGGATCAACTGGTTTTCCATTTTCATCTGGAGTGAGACACGTCTGAGCAGTAAAAGGAGTCATTTCAGTAGACGCATCATCCATCTTAAATTTCTTCAGAATATCTTTAATGTACTTCTCTTGATGAATAAGAATTCCTTCTTTCTGTTGTTCAACTTGCAAGCCAAGAAAGAAGCACATTTCACCCATCATACTCATTTCAAACCTTTGGCTCATCACTTCTTCAAACTCTCTACACAATTGAGAGTTTGTTGATCCAAAAATAATATCATCGACATACACTTGAACAAAGATCATTTCACCATTCACCTCCCTTTTAAATAAGGTCATATCAATGGTACCACGAGAATAACCATTGCTTAAAAGATATTGCGTAAGAGTTCATACCAGATTCTGGGTGCTTGATGAAGGCCATACAAAGATTTATCAAGCTTATACACTTTATCAGGAAAATCAGGATCTTCAAAGCCTGGTGGTTGACACACATATATCTCTTCATCAATGTCTCCGTAGAGAAAAGCACATTTCACATCCATCTGGTACACTTTGAACTGTTTATGAGCAGCATGAGCAAGAAATATTCGGATTGCTTCAAGACGAGCAACTGGAGCAAAGACTTTGTATAATCAATTCCTTCTTCTTGAGCAAAGCCTTGCACTACAAGTCTAGATTTGTTTCGCACCACCACACCCCGATCATCTGGTTTGTTCTTAAATACCCATTTTGTACCAATTGGATATTTGTTGGGAGGTAAATCAACTAAGGTCCAAACCTTAAGCTTCCGGAACTGTTGAAGTTCCAATTGCATAGACTCTACCCAACAAGGATCTTGTAGAGCAGCATGAACATTTTTAGGAACAATTTGAGAAATAAAGCATGAGAAAAGACAAACATTAATCAGACCGGATTGACTTCGCGTGCGAACACCATCAGAAACAGATCCAATCACATTATCAAGCGGATGATCTTTCAAAGTTTTATAATCACTTGAAGAAGGAAAGATAGTTGAAGAAGTATCAGCCATTGCCGGAGAAAGAGTAGATGAAGGTGTATCAATGACAGGTGTTGAATCAGGTAAGTTAGGAGATGTAGGAGATAAAGAATCAGATAATGGAGCTTGATCAGGCATTGGAGACGATGAGCTAACATCAGTTGAAACAGCATCATTTACTTGTGGATGGATGGAACAGACGATGAAGATGATGGAATAATATTCGTTTGAGTACTTGGAATTGATGTATCATCATCGAAAACTGGCAAATTAAATGAATTGAACACAGTATCGGATCAAAGAACCATGCAGGTTCAGATTTCACTTCAGAAGGATTGGATTCTTGCCAATCAACATAGAATGACTCTTGAACAATACGTGTTCTCTTGTTATAAACTCGGTATGCCTTTTGTGAAGAAGAGTATCCAACAAAATAACACTCGTCAGAAACAGCACCAAATTTTGTCTTTTGAGCTTGAGTATTCAGAAGAGTACAAGAACAACCAAATGGGCGAAAGAAATCAATTAGTGGCTTCCTCTTATGAAAAAGTTCATAAGGAGTCTTCACTTTATCTTTCACAATTAGCACCCTGTTTAGAACATAAGATGCACAATTAACAGCTTCAGCCCAGAAAATAATTGGTAATGAGGATTCTATCAACATTGTACGAGCAGCTTCCACAAGAGTGCGATTCTTTCTTTCTGCAATACCGTTCTGCTGGGGTGTTCTTGCAGCACTAAATTGTCTCACAATCCCTTTTTTAGCACAAAATGAATCAAGAATCTGATTTTTAAATTCAGTGCCGTTGTCACTTCTTAATCCCATAACTCTTTTCTTACTGACTGATTCAATAGAAATGATTAATTTCTGCAATTCCTCTGCAACTTCACTTTTGTGTGCAAGAAACCTCACCCATGAATAACGTGAGAAATCATCTGTAACAACAAGACAAAAAGATTTTTAGCAATTGATTTAACACTAATTGGCCCAAATAAATCAGTATGTAACAACTCAAGAGGACTTGATATGCTATTTAAAAGTTTAGGCTTATGAGGTTTCTTATGTTGTTTCCCTTTGGCACATGCCATGCATTTTTCAGTAACAGAAAAATCTTTTAAAGGAAGTCCTCTAACAAGATTGTTCTTTACTAATTTATTAATTATCTTAAAATTGACATGGCCTAAGCGACGATGCCACAAGAGTGACTCAGAGGTTGATGCTTTTGAGAGAAGACAAGTTGCAGTAGCTTTGGACTCATTAGAATTCATATCAAGAAGATATGTATCGTGTTTCCTTGGAGCACGCATGAGAATTAAATCTTCTGGAATAGCTATCTCTGATTTCAAAAATAAACATTCGTCAGATTTAAATAGAACAGGAATGTCTTTATCACAAATTTGAGAGACACTCAGAAGATTAAATGCCAATTCAGGAACATGGTTGACTTTTTCCAGAGTAAGAGAACCATTGGTAACTTCTCCTTGTCCAATCATTTTTCCACCCTTCTTATCTCCAGCAAATGCCACATATCCTCCATCTATAATCCGATAATTGGTCAACAAATCCTTTAATCCCGTCATATGCTTGGAACAGCCGCTATCAACATGCCACAGACTGTGTACAATCTTTGAAGAAGATCCCTGAAATGAATGAACAAATCATTTAGCCAGGAGCAATAGGGACCCAAGATTGAACAACTTTTGTTTTTAAAGAAGCTGATTTTTATGAAAGAAATTATTAACCAATTTTGTCAATTTATTCCCAAAACAATTCCTATTAGAGGATTTTCAATCAAAGGACAATTTTTGATAAGATGATCCTCTTCACCACACCTGAAACAATGATGTTTGAATCTAGGTCGATGATGTGATGAAGTAAAAATAGGATCAATAATAATCTCCTCATCACATTCAGACAAACTAGAATCAACATCACTGAATGTCTCATACATCTCATGATGTTTTTGTTTATTTGAATCAGAGTTATTCTTTACAAAATCAGAACTTGATTCTTCTGACAAATCAGTAAAACTCGTACCATTGGTACCAGTTTCAGATAAAGACGAACTGCATTTTTCTGAAGATGTCATATTTAATGGTATGAAAGATGGAATAGGTTGAGAAAAGAACTTTTCGAAAGAATTAATTTTAAGTTGCTCAGTTGTTTTAGGAGAAACATCAGATTCATTGCATTCATTACCAGAACAAAAATCATCACTATCATGATTTGAATTACAAGATGAAATAGAACAATCAAGAGAACATGAGACATTCAAGTCTGTTACATTTGAACTAGAAACAAACACTGAATTTAAACTAGACTTATTATCTAAAACAGACTGCTGTTTTTCAGGTGTACTAGAACTAGTGCATCCAAGCCCACTAGTTGGTCCATAGTCGTAGTCTTCACGAATGTACTTAGAGTTATTCCCAACTAAACCTGCAGACATACTGTCAGTATCTGATTTGATTAAATCATTAGAAGGATGAGGAACAGGCATAGGAGAATAACAGTATGTACTAGGAGGAGGATAAACCTGTACATTTTCATAACCCAAACCTGTTTTAATTCTTGCTCCCCGTTGAGATTTACAAAGATCATCATGTTTCATTCCAGAAATAGTCCATTTATCTAACTTTGACTGAAGTTTGCTTGCTTCAAATTCAGCAAGAGCAACCCGTTCAGTCAAAGTATTAACCTCTACATTCCTTTCCAAAACAATTCTTTTTAAATGATCAGTTTCTTTTAAAGCCTCATTTAATTTCACAAAATATTTTGATTCATTCATTTTAAGTTCATCATTAATTCGTTTTAAATCCTTTTCATTATCAATTAACAAACGATTAGCCTTATAAACCCCAAAAAGTCTAATTTTGCAAGCAGATGAACACATATCCTGTATTACCTCATAAGGAAGTCCCATTACCATCCTTTCGGCAGCTAAAGCTTTATCGCACATGCATACTGGAGTACTTGATTTCCTTTCCTCAACAGTAGCAGCCGCATCATCCTTCTCTTTTCCTTTCGCAGCTTTTGAATTTCTTTCTTCATTTGAATCTGTAATTTCCTCTTTCTTCTCTCCATCTGCCTTCTCTTCTTTCTCCTTTACTGAAGGTTCATTCTCTCCTTTGAATTCCTTAAACAACACAAATCCATCTTTATCAACTTCCATCTCATCACTTTTCACAATCTCAGCAACTAACGCGTGATTTATTTCAGATCTTGTTTCTTTCACCTCTGCACTCCAGTCAAAATTTGAGATCAAGGCTGACTCTTTTTTTGAATTTCCTTCTTCCTTTACTTTCTCTGCTGTCAATCTTGGTACTCCAGTGTTACTAGGATCTGTGACAATTGGTAATGGACATCACGTTTAAAATGTCCCAATTGTTTACAATTAAAGCACCTCAATTTTGACTTATCAAATCCTAGTTTTGAGGTTGATGATTGACCACCAAAATTCTTTCTTCCTGTTCTTTCCATGAATCTCCGAGCTCTTAAACTTAACATTGCCATTTGCCATTGAATGTCAGTTTCTTCTAAATCATCAGGATCAACCTGATACATATCCTCCATAGTCATTCCTTTACCTTTCAATTCACCAGCAACAAGAGCTTCATAGCTCTGAACAAACATTCCAAATAGAGCCATTGTTTCAGATGGAATTGTAGTTTCAGCATTCACCTTAGAATTTCCCAATTCTTTTCCAACATGATTACTACCACTTGAGAAATTACTTGTATTGCTCCCTCCTTGAATTGGATTTTGAATGTGAGAGTTTGCAGCGGATGACAACAAAGCAGCATTTTGAGAAAAACCAGGTGTGGGCATCATAGTCTGGTTAAATTCTCTTCTTTTCATATCCAACTCAAAAGATTTCAACTTGTTAATGATATCCATCAGCTTATAATCTGTAAAACCTCTTTCTTGTTTGAGCATCCTCACTTGAAGACTCCACTGTGGTGGAAGAGAATCGAGAAGCCTGTTAACTTGTTCACTGTTGGAGAGTCTTTCATCATACTTCTTCAGAGTGCTTGAGACGGTTAAGAAACGATTTGTAAGATCTGTCAAACTTTCATTCTTGTATCCTACAAACGAATTGAACTCCTTTTCAGCTTGAATACTCTTGTCTTTCACCAGATCTGCATTCCCATCAAAGAATTCACAGAGAGCATCATAAAGGGATTTAGCATTTTTATGCTCTGCAAAACGATTGTAGATATCTGGAGCCAAGCAGAGAGTTAGAGCACCAAAAGCTTTTTGATCACGATCAATCAGTTTCAGATCTCTTTCAGTATAAGAAGATGGATCTTTGTTCTGAGAAACGACATCACCAACTGTAACCGTAGGTATATGAGGACCTGAAATAATCGATTCCCATTGATTATGATCTGTGTAGAAAAAGAAAGCTTTGAGACATCTCTTCCAATCTTCAAAATTATCTCCATTAATGAGTCTTGGAGGTCTATTAGGAGCAACACTTTCAAGATCCGCAAGTGTAAGAGTAGTTAATTTCGACATGATAGTTTCGGCAGAAAGATTGATAATTTCGCTGTAATTCGCTAACAAATTCGCTAAAAAGGTGACTTGACTAACAGGTTCGCTGAAACAATACTATCGCAGACACTTCGCAAACACAGACACTTTCGCTTGCAATTTCAGCAGCACTTTCGCTTGAATCAGAGACAACAATTGCTTAGTTTCGCTGCTAATTTCGCAGGAAACAAGCTTGAACTTTCGTTAAGAAATAGATTCGGCAGCACTTTCGCTTGATAATTGGTCAAAAACACTACTGAACTTTCGTTCAAGGAAATACTTTCGCTGAAACTCTAGAAAACAACTTCTGATCCAAGATAACTCATAATTTCGCTGAATGAAGATGACAGTTTCGCAGTAAGAACAGTAATTTCGCTGGTCGATCTCAAAACCCTTTTTCACCTCAAAATCAATCTGAAATCATCCAAAACTCAATGAATTTGAGATCTGATGATTGTAGAATCTTCCTCAAACAAAAACAAGCATAATTCAATCAATTTCCATCCCAAAAACAGCTGATAATCCAATGAAAATTGATTGAAACTAGATATTGACCAAAACCACAAAAACTCAACAAATCAAGAGCACTAAGGCTCTGATACCATATTGTTGGTCCATGTGATCGATGAACAGTACAATTGATAGGATAATTTGATCAATATCAAATACACAAACCAAATAACAACAATTGAGAAGTGAATATGATGAATCAAGACATAATTGATATTCAAATGAACAAACTCACTCAATAACAATAAGCACAATTGTATTTCAATGAAGTAACTGCTTGAAAATGATAGTTTGCAACAGAATTCCACGATTAGGGTTTTGCAAACTTACCATACAAAGTGAAATGACAATAGTATATATAGCAGTCATAGTTTCGCTGACAGTTTCGCTACTAGCGAAACTGTCATGCCGAAACTATAGTTTCGCCCGGCAGAACACAAGTTCGCCGGGTGAACCAAAACAGCAAACTGTGAGCGAAACTATAGATTCGCTCACAGTTTCGCTGGACTGCCAAAACTGCTAATTACTTAACAAAATACAAAATGAAACTAACAAAAGTCCTATTACAATGTAAAGTAAACATCTATACTAAAGTGAGTCCAACCTAACATGATCTTCACCTATAGACTGGAGTTACCGGATAAGTTAAGTGGAATCCACCCGACATTCCATGTATCTCATCTAAGGAAGTGCTTGGCAGATGAAGATATGATTATTTCATTGGAAGATATCAAAGTAGACGAAAGGCTCAATTACGTGGAGCAACCAGCGGCAATCATCGATAGAAAAGAGAAAAGGCTGAGAAATAAAGTGGTTCCTCTTGTGCGTGTACAGTGGAAGCACAGGAAGGGATCCGAGTCAACGTGGGAGACTGAGGAAGAAATGAGACAGCATTATCCACGTTTGTTCGAAGAATAACAGGTTTTGGGGACGAAACCTATTTAAGGGGGGTGGACTTGTAACACCCGGTTATTTATTATTTTGAAGGCGACGAAGGAAGAAAAAAAAAAGAAATAAAGTCCAAAGTCGAGGGACCAAACTCGCCAACGAAAGAAAAGTCGGGAGAGTGGGAGTATATAAGGAGAGGGCAGCCCTTACCCTCTCCCCCACACTCATAAATCAGCCAAAGAAAGAAGAGAAGAGAGAAAGAGGAAAAAGTGTCGGTTCGGGTTGGTTCGAGTGGCCAAAATCGTTGAGGAGCGAGTCAAATCGAAGCCCATGTCTTTGTGCTCATTTTTGTGAGTTCTAGGACCCCACTTTTACTTGTTTTCAACTGATTTCGGGGCTGGAAAGCATCAAAAACCTGTTTTTGTATGTGTGTGTATATGACCCATTTGGGTGTGTTGCGTGTGATGCGTTTAGAGTTTGTTTCCGGGCCTGTTTGTGCTTGTATGGTGTTGTGGTATGCATTCCTAAGGTCTAAGATGGTTGATTTAGGCTTAGAATGGGTTTGGATGAGCTTGGAGGCCAAAAATGGCAGATTGTGTTCGGGATGAACTCCTTTCTGCATCAGCTAGGGCTAGGCGACCGAATGGAGGCCATACGGCCGATTGAGAGGCGATTGAGGTTAATTCGCACGATTGAGGTTCATCCGCACGATTGAGGGTTCATTCGTACGATTGGGAGTCCAGTCGCATGGGGAGTCATACGACTGAGGGTCCAGTCGCATAGGTGCTTAGTCGCATGAGTCCATTTGCATGAGGTCAGTCGCATAGGTGCTCATTCGCATTAGTTTCATCCGCATGAGGTCCATACACGCGACTGGGTGTCCATTCGCATAGATGTTCATCCGCATGAGTCCAATCGCATGATGTTTAGTCGCATGGAGGCCATGCGACGGAAGGGTGTCCATACGCCGGAATAGGGCTGTTGCACTCGAAGGAAAGTGTAGTTCGACTTCTGACTTTTGGGGGAAAGTGCAGATGTAAGTTTTGACGTAAAGGTTCCCGTAAGAGCATGTAAGATGACTGTTACGACCTTAGAGAGTATGTTGGGCATGATGATGACGATGATGTTGCATGTTTATGCATGTTATGTATGTATGATGTTGCCCTGTATGATGATGATGACTGTGTATGATATGTTCCTTATTATGATGTATGTTTATCTTTCTTGTGGCTTTACGTGTCGTGTTAATGAATGAATGAAGTATTATGTAACGTAAAGTGAAAGATAATGAAAGAGGAACATGAAGTAAGAATGCATGCATTACTAAATGATGAATGAATGAAGGAAAGGCTTGCAAGAACATATATGAGGTGAGCAGCCCTGTTGTTGCAAGAGACTCGGATAGCGTGCAATCGTTGAGGTTGCCATGAGGTGAGCAACCCCGTTGTTGCAAGAGACTCGGATAGCATGCTATCGTTGATATTGCCATGAGGTGAGCAACCCTGTTGTTGCAAGAGACTCGGATAGCATGCTATCGTTGAGATTGGCAATGAGGTGAGCAACTCTATGGTTGCAACAGACTCGGATAGCGTGCAATCGTTGAGATTGCTAATGAGGTGAGCGACCCTGTCGTCGCAACAGACTCGGAAGAACGAACGTATGAAATGAACGAAAGTTAACGAATGTAATGAAAGATAATAATGATATCATCTGTGTATACGTATGATGTATGATCGCATGAGAAAAGGAATAGTTCTAATGAATGTAAAGTATGTTTTATTATAAAACTAGAACTCACTCAGCAATGCTGACTTTTTATGTGTTTCCAGTTGGCAGGTAATGTTGCTGAGGATGGCGTTGCGAGGCTACTCAGCTCTGTTTGATGGCATCCATTTGTATAGGGCTTTTGTGATGTAATGCAACAATATATTTTGTAACTGATTAACGATGTATTATTTGGCAAAAGTTTTTATAATGTAATGAGATGTCTATTTTGATAATTCCGATGCAATGTTTTATGAAAGTTAAATGTAATTATTTGTTATATGTGCGATGAATGACCAACTGTGGGCATCCCGGGAACGGGGCCTTACAATTTCTTTCTTATACTTTGTAACACTTGTAAGAGAACTTGAGAGAAATATACAGCATTCTTAAAAACCATACCTATCTATTCTTGTTCTTAGTTCTGTCTCCTTGTTTGCTTGTGTTCTTAGTATCATAACTATATATTGTCTTGTTCTCTATTTGATCTGTTACGTGTTCTAACACTCTCCTCATTGTAAGACTGATTGACCTCCCTTAACTGGTCCCGCAATTGGTATCAGAGCTTTCCAGGATCTTGATTGTAAGATCTCACCATCTTAAATCTCTCACAAAGGTTAATATGGAAACCGGTACCATGACAAAGTCCCCACTGATCACTCCTGAAGATTTTGATACTTGGTGCCAAAGAATGGAAGGCTTCATTAAGTCTCAAGACTCTAGGATGTGGGAGTCTGTTGTCTCTAAGTGTCAAATCTTTCGAAGCCAAAGACCATTTCTTCTGAAGCCAAAGATGAAGTCTTCCGATGCTTCAAGACAAAGTCTTCCGAAGCCAAGAGACTGATTTCTTCCGAATACAGAGAAGACATGCTTTCTCTGACATGTTTTTGACAAAATCTAACCTGCTTTCCGTTGCCATCTCTGAAGACTCACCAACTTATACAAGTTGGTGATATCTTCATACTTTTGTCAACTGTAGATTAAGGTCTTTGAGTCTGGAACTTTCTACTCTTGTAATTTTATCCTTTTTGTACTAGATTAGGATGTTAGCTATGGCATGTCATAGTCACTAGTCAAAAGGCAATCTTCCTATTAACTTTACATTAATCTTGTCATCTAGATTAGTGTTCCAACTGGCCTGCAAAATATGGTTGGCTGTAGGATGTAATATAAAGTGTCTTATGTACCTGTCCTTAGCACTAAGCCTTGTAACACTTGTAAAACACTTGAGAGTAATATACATCATCCTTAAAAACCATTCTCTTTGTTCTGCTTGTGTTCTTTACTCTTGTTCATTGTTTTTTTTTTGTCATTTCCCTATATGATCTATTAATTGTTTGTTCTCTCCAACCTTGTGAAACTGTACATCACCCTTTAGTCGGTCCCGCAATTGGTATCAGAGATTTTTAGGCTCTTGGTTCTAAGATCTCACCATCTTAAATCTCTTCAGTTTTACAAAACACTTACCAGCTCAAATGGCAGCTCTTACTAAGGTTGACATAGAAACCAGTACCATGACCAAATCTCCACTAATCACTCCTGATGACTTTGATACTTGGTGCCAAAGAATTAAAGGCTTTATCAAGTCTCAAGACAGTAGGATGTGGAGATTTGTTAACTTAGGACCTCACATCCCAAGCACCACTTCAGCTACTACCGGTGGTGGGATGATTTCAAAGGAAGTGGCTGACTATTTTGAGGAATATTGGAAGAAGATTGATAGAGATTAGAAGGCCATGACCGCTCTCCAAACTGCACTTCCAATTTGTATCTATAGAGGCTTCAAGAATTGCAAGACTGCAAAGCAGCTCTAGGATGTATTAAAGCTAATGTATGAAGGGTCTGATGAAGCCAAAAAGACCAAGAAGGACATCAGGAAAGCAGCAGTTTGAGAATTTCACCGTCAAGACAGGTGAAACCATGACTCAACAATACTTTAGGTATGGATACATTACTTGGAAACTTTCTCGCAGTTCTCTTGTAGAACTTTTTGGCTCTATGAGTGAGTAGAGCCATTTTATTGGACTATCTCCATATACTCCAAGTCATTTGGATGGATACAATTCAAGTCTTCAAGAGTGAAGAGAAAGTTTCCATAACTTTCATCTAAAAACACAAAGGCTTCGGAATGTGCTTCTTTGTAGCTTTCTATTGGTGTCTCAGGGAAGGTGATGAAAGGGCCTTTTTGTGAGTTGTCAGGGTAGCAGATGAGATAATGTTATGGTTTCCTACTATCCCTTTCAACCACATGAAGGGCTGAACTCTTGTGGGCATTGGAAGAGCTGTAGGATGGATTTGGTATGTTCATCTCCATTTGGTAACCGCTCAGGAAACCATACAACTGTACCTAGTCCAACATAGTTACAAGAGAGGTATTATTGACAGCACACTCTACATCAAAGGAACATGGAATGACTTGATTATAGTTCAAGTTTATGTAGATGACATAATTTTGGGTCAACTAATCAAAAGCTCTGCAAAGAGCTTGAGAAGCTGATGAAGAGAAGATTTGAAATAAGTGCCATGGGGGAATCAATTTCTTTCTAGGAATTCAAGTGAAGGAGGTTGACAATGGAATCTTATAAACTAGTTAAACTATATGCAAGACAAACTTATCAAATTTCATCTGACTGAGTGCATGGTTGCTAAGACTCCCATAGGCATAAACCACTCCCTAGGACCTGATTCTGAGGGGGAGTGTGTTGATAAACATCTTTACAGGGCTATGATTGGGTATCTTATGTACCTTATGATGTAAGTGTGTTGGAATGATATTTCAAGTGTTTAAATATTAAATATTAAGTATAATCACTTGTATTTATGCATTTGATTATGTTGACTAAATTACCTAGGAGTTTAAAGTGATTTTGTAGGTAAAATAACCAAGTTGGAAGCTTACATAGTAATACAAGGCATTGGAGGGGTCAAGAAATAAGATTCAAAATGAAGTAGAAAAGCTCCCACCATAGCCTACTACAGCCACCATAGGCTATGGCATCTTTGGTTAAAAACACAGCAGAAAGCCCCCCGGCGTAGGCTACGCTGGCTGCGTAGCCTACGTTAGGGCTTCCAGGAAACACCTATAAAATCGCATTTTTTTAGGTTTTTACCACCACTTTGCCCCCATTCGACCTAGGACGATTTTGGACGAATTTTAGGAGTTCCTAAACCTTTGATTCATCATTCCACATCGTTCTAACACCATTAAATCATCCATTATGCAACTCAACAACGATTTGGAAGATCATTCAAGAACAATGAGCAGCTAATCTTTTCGTGATCTGCTTCGGGTAATAGGTTTTGTGTGATTAGGCTTTTGTTTGTGTTTGACTTGTACTGGGATCAAACTTTAGAACCCATTAAGTTCTTTTATGAGTTTAACTTGTGTCTTGATTATTTAAACAATTGTGTTGGTTGACCTTTATTTGAATGTCATATGATATTGCGCAAATCGTATGGTTGTAGAGTCTTGGTTGTTAATTGAATTGGTATTGTGTATTAAGACATGTTAAGTTTTCTTATCATTATTACTTAATCATTACACGTATAGAATCCTCGTTAAGGATTTTCCACCAAGTTGAACTAAAACGATTACTGAAAACCAAACCTTAACCCCGAAGTGGATTACTCTTTCTCATAATTGTCTTTTTAATCAAGTTTAATTATTTGCAATTTTTTTTCTTAGTTATTTTTCTTAATCATTCCAAAAATCTAATTTTTACAGCCAAGAGGCAATAGTTTAAGTAATTTGTTAATTTGGTTAATCGTTTCTTATAAATCAAGTTACAACACACCGACCACTAATTCCACGAGGATCGACAACCCTACTTACCCTAACTAGTTTAAGGTGAATAGGAACACACATTTTAACATCTTATTTGATTGGTACTTTGACATCGATCACCTTACAGCCAGCAGGCCTGATAACATGTTTCCCATATGCATACGTGCAAGATATCAAGCCAACCCCAAGATGTCACACTTGGTTGATGTCAAGAGGATTCTTAGATAACTCAAAGGATCTCCCAAGATGGGACTTTGGTATCCAAATAATTCTGACTTCAATCTATATGATTATACAAGAGTAACTGTATTAATTTTCATGAGTTAGATTGAAACTCAGAAAATCACTCTAGGGTTATAGACGTTGACTAGAGTCAAAAGAGTCGAATCTATAATGCACTTCTCAGTAGATCTGACTGAATACCATTTTGATGTATGTATACCATATCTTTTAAAATTGGTACTTGAAAGTAACTTGGTTAACTTCAATTTATGTTTCTTACCAATAAGGACAGGTGTTCTCTTAGCCTGTGCTAAACATGGATACTGAAGTCAATAGGCGTTGAACAGCTTGTTCAAGCATACCAGTTATGCCAAGAAGATGTTAAGCTTGTTTGATGGCATAAGGCATACAATATCATTTTCATTTATTATTTCGTCATTTCAATCAGTTCTATCATAACATATGATTGCATCCCTTAAGTGACTATTGTGGCTATAACATGACTACAAAGTCTACATCTATGGGATGTCAATTTCTTGGTGGAAGGATAGTCTCATGGCAATGCAAGAAACAATCTTGTGTGTCTGCATCAACTGTTGAATCTGAAAACGTTGCTACTACAGGTTGTTATGCTCAAGTGCTTTGGATTTAGAGTCAGATGATAGACTATGGATTCAACTTCAAGGAGACTCCTATCTACATAGACAACAACAGTGCTATCTCTATCACAAAGAATCTTGTGCAACACTCAAAGAAAAAGCACATCAACATCAGTTATCATTTAATAAGAGATAATTTTGAAAAATGATTGATAAAACTGGTCATAGTAAATACAAATGAACAATATGATGATCTGTTCATAAAACCTTTTGATTAATAGAGATTTAAATATCTTGTCTCAGCTATTGGGATGATTAACGTTGAGTAGATTTTCGTAAATTAATTTCAAAATTGTTTTTCAAATATGTGTGTCTTTAATGTTGTCTAAATAATCACTCATCTAAGCCATGTTTATCTTAGAAGAAAATTTATTTAATAGATATTCCTTAGAATTTCAAGAATTAAAGATATATTTTCTTTCGAAAGATATTAAATTGACTTCGGAAGAAACTTATGCCTTCAAAACTAATAACTACTTACTAAGAAATTTAACTTCGGAAGCAATTCTGATATGTCTTCCGAAGCTTAAATATGCTTCTAAGTACTTATATGTTTTGAAGGACAATTTTCTTCCGAAACCAATTAAGTGTTGGAAGATTTATTCATCCTGTGGATAAAAATTCTGAAGTTTAATATTTTTCGAAACCAAATATGTCTCGGAAGCAAAGTTACTCCAAGTACTTTTTTTCTGAAGCAATTTTTATCAAACTAATAAATATCTTCCGAAGTCAAATTGGATTCGGAAGTTTTCTCAAAACTTCTAAACACAATTTACCTTCGGAAGATTTTCTACTTCTAAGATAACTAACTTTTTGGACACTTTTTCAGAGGTGGGACCAACATTCGGATTTCAAAGTTTATCCTTATGCAATAACATTGTCTCAAATCCAAGCATATAAATACCTTTTTCAACGGGTCTCCCTCTCACTACTTTCTCTTCATCTGCAAATCTTCTAACCCTAAATCACCCACAAACCCTTACTATTATTTACTTTCTTCTTTCTTAAGCTTCATAAAATATCCAACCCTGAACCCCAAAACCAGCCAGATTTCTCCATGCACCTGCACAGGCAACACAACCAGGTTGCTCCATTGTCTTCTGAGAAATATTATGGTTTCTCAGATGTTTTTCGCTTTCTATTTCAATCATCATGCCTCATCACACTCACAATAGACCCTCCATTATATGATGAACAACTGCTGGAGTTCTAGAGGACCTGCCAAGAGGGTATCTTGGACGGTGAGAAGGCACTGTCTGCCACAATGCAGGGGAAAACTATTTTCATCACACCAGCCACCATCAACACTCATCTAAGTCTGGATAATGGATAATGTGAACATTCTTTCCGTAAAAAAGCTTTCAATGGATCATTCAGGAAGATGGCTGTGAAGGGAAGTACACTTTGAGGACCTTTAAAAACAGTAAGGTCTCTTTTCAATGGAAGCATTTCCTTCATGCTATAATCCACTCTTTATCAAACAAACATGAAGGATGGGATCAAATTCCTAAAAACCTATCCTACATAGTCCATGGGATGGTTCAGGGGGTCAAGTTCAAGTACTCTCAGTTTATTTACACAAACTTTCTTGCTAAATTAGACTTCTTAGAGTATTACATGTTCTCTAGATATGTCCGGCATATTCTCAAATGTGAACTAGTAACACTAAAAAATTAGGACATATGAAAATAGGTAACACCCCCAAATTAGAACAAATGAAGCCCGGTATATTTAAAAACATAAGAAAAACCACTTTTGGTTTCTCATGGGTACAAACAGCCATGGTCCCAAAAATGTTAGAGCTCCCCGCTCAAGGTGACAACTTTGTAGCACTAGCTAATGTTGAACCCACACCTTCTTCATCTTCACCACCCACACAGCCACAAATAACCATCACCTACCACAGAAAATCCAAGCGAACCTCTGCTCAGTCTATTCAGATTAAGCAGGGCCCCATACGCTCACCCATACAGGATGAAGTGGAACCAAGAGCTCCCACTTCCTTTAAGGAGCAAACCACTCCTATAAATTTATTAATCAGTGCTGACGTCCTCGTGCTCAGCCTGATGAGCTCATTACCCAGGCTGCAGACCTTCACTCTAAGTCTCAAAACTTAATCGATTAACCTTCAAGGGACAGTTACAATCCTCAGCCTCTAGACTAAAACCAACCAATCCCTGCCTCCAATTCTATGATGATGAGGATATGGGATTCAATGAGTACCATGAGTTTCTCTTCTCCTCCCTTGCTCAAGGAGAGATGAGTGCTCCTAGAACTATCATATCTAGCCCGCATCATCCACTCCCAGTTGAGGTGGATCTTCTAAACATGTTCAGGAGGTCCATATGAAACAACCTCTCACTTTAGAAAGTGATTACCTATCTAAAAGCTCAACCATGGCAACCCAGCCCATTGACACTTCTCTTGAAGCTGTCATGGTGCAGGGGAAATCCAGAGCCCAAGAACCAATATCTGGTGGTGAGGGAGCTGACTTCAGTTATGTTCTCTCCTCCACCCATGATTCTTCTGTTGAATATGAGGGGGAGTTTGCAACAAAGGGTGCAAACACTGTCACAAACACGCACATATTTAGTCTCTAAGATTAGTCACCTGGAATCTCAAGTGGCTATCTTACAAAGGCAGGTCCTTGCTCAGCAACTTAAGATCACTGATCTCAAGAGCAAGTTAGCTAAGAGGCATGCCAGGCGTGCTCAACCAGGTCCACAAGAACCTGTGGATATGGTGGACTTAACCTTCAGCTCACCTATGCAAGTGGGTGATGCTACCATAAGGGGGAGAAAGTCTTAACTACAATCACAAAACTTGGAAGTACTGCCAAGAGTATGGACATTAAGGCCTCACCATCCTCACTTGTAATTCTCCATACTCAACAACCTCCTCAGGCCCAAATCAATGTGGATGCCTTAATTCAAAGATTATTTGAGGAGGGTATACCAATGGCTATAACTACCTATACTACCTTGTTGAAAATCCAATAGTAGTGGAGATATGACACTAATAGAAGAGCCCTGGTACTCTCTAGATATCAGGGTCAGCAAGAAGTGTTCAATTTTCAGACCCTCAAATTCTATGAGAGCTTTCCTCTGGTTGACCTGCCACTTGCCAACCCATGTTATAACAGGCAAGCTGATAGGTTGGTTGAGAGGATCCAGCTAAAGGTACTTGAAGAGTTCAAGAGAAGATCATATTTATAAAGACAAATGCTAGAAGAAAAACAATTGGTCAACTAGATATTAAGGAAGACCCTAAGATTAGTTACGAAAGGGGAAACCTCAGTTGAAGGCCTAGCAATATAACCTGTGAACCTTCAGACTGCAACTGATTCAGCACCCAGTACCCTCAGTGAGACACCAGCTGGTGAAGGTGTCTCATAGCCTCTCCCTAGTAAGAGCTCAAGTGCAACACTGCAGGACCGTTTAAGGGCTTAAACACAATTACAACACAACAACACAATGAGGAGAATAACTAAGCTCTAATCAAACAGTGAACTGGATAACCAAAGTGATACAAAGAACACAAGTAAAGCAAGAGACAGAACAAGAGAGTATGGGTTTCAAGGAGGCAGTATATTGCTTTCTCAAGTTCTTTTACAAGTGTTACAAAGCATAGAGAAAAGATACAAGAACTTGAAATACTTATACTACAACCTACAGCCGGCCATACTTTGAAAGCCAGCTGGATACAATTGACTAGACACTAACAAAATCAATTGTAGGATCAAAAGGCATATCTGCCTTTTGACCTTGTGACTATGACATGCCATAGCTCACATCCTTATACAATACAAAAAGGATAAAGTACATAAAGTGGAAAGTTGAATACTCAAGACCTCAATGTACAGTTACCAAAAGCAAGGCCCTTTTCACCAACTCATGTAAGTTGGTGACTTTACAGAGATGCAGCGGAAAAGGTGCTTTATGGAACAGTACATCAGATAAAGCATGTGTACTAAAAGTCTTCGGAAGAAATCTGTCTTCATAGGATGAGGCTTCGGAAGACTTTGTCTCTGAAGCTTCGGAAGACTTCATGTTTGGCTTCGGAAGATATTGGTCTTGGCTTCGGAAGATTTTACACTTAGAGTATTTTCTAATGCTTTGTGTAAAACTTCCGAAGCATTCTTCACTTCAGTACTTAGTGCATGTTGTTGAGACACTTAGGCTGTTTTGGGTTGCATCAGACTTCAGGAATCCTTACAAACTCCCCCTAGGCTGATGCTACCAAAACACTTGGAAGATCTTCAAATGTTGGTAGTCTTCAGTACAATCAGGACCATTCCTTTCTTCATGAGATGGTCAGGATCATCAAGACTTTCATAGTATCTTCTCATCTCAAAGAGATCATGCAGAGGTAAGTTGATTATGTCTTGCCATGAGTAGACATTCTCAACACCTTGATCTCTGATAACAGTCCATCTCTCTGGATTGGTAGAGTATGTCCAGGACAAGATGGGTGTCTCACTAGTTAGAGGAGCCACTTGAATAGGAGTTGATTGGGCTGCCTCATCATGCACTTCCTCAGGTTGATCTGATTCAGCCTGAGGTGCAGAGGTAGATGACTTTGGCTTCTTCTTCTTTGTCTTTGGTTTAGAAGCCATCCTCTTCTTCCTCTTGGTTGTCTTTAACTGAGAAGACTGGTCTGCAGCACCATGTTGATCATCAGTGTCTTTCTCAGTTGGGTGTTCCTCCCTCACAGGTTCAGAAGGAGAGGGAGTTTGACCCTGCCTAGGATCAGAAGATGAAGCTTGCTGGGGCTCAGCTGGAGGTGCTGGTTGAGGTGTCTCTGGTTGTTCAAACTTGACCTCCACTTCAGGTGGGACTTGACTTGGAAGAGAGTGCAAGTCAATAAGTTCTCCACTCTTAATCTTCTGCTTGATCACCCTAATATGCTCATCCATAGTGGATAGAGACATGGGGCCAAGTCTCCTTCCGGAGAATCCATACAGCTTCAAGAAGCTCACCATTCTTTGTCTGTCAGCAGACTTCTTTGCATTCTTTTGAATGGTGGCCCTTGACTTTGCAGCTTCTTCCCTTAGTTTCCTTTTGGTTGTCTTTCTTTCCTTGACTAACTCAAGCTCAAGTTGCTTTAATACTCGAACTCAATGAAGTCATAGGACAAAGGGAGAAGTGCATCTGCCTGATAGAAGCCTGTGGCACTCAGGTAGTTGATCATCCTGATCCTATCTTCCTCTTTATCTACCTGAGGTTCTTGTGGAGCCACATCTTCCTGTGCAGGACTTTCTTGAACTGGTGAGAGAGTAGGAGCATGCTTGTAAAGTCTTTTCTGTCTCTTCTCCTCTTTGAGTTGGAGAAGTATCATTGCATCCTCTTTCTCCTTCAACTCTCTTGACACTTCTCTGTCAGCCAGTTCATTTAGTTCTTCTAAGGGGAGGGAGATGATCTCATCAATGTCATAGTTCCTGGTCTGTAAGTAGGTAATCCTGACTGCCCTTAACTCATCATCCTGAGTATTTGGTCTGGGGGCAGCCCTGATTGCAGCTTGCATGAAGCTAGATGACCCAGTGGAACTTTCTCCCCTTAGTCTCCTTTTCCTCTCTCTCTCTTCCTCCTCAATTTCCTCAGGAGTCATTATCCTTTTCCCTTTGTCACCAACAGACCTTTGTGACTCAGGGTGGATTGAGCTTGGCCTTCATTGCTTGGAGTAGCTTCCATGCTCTGGCCAGAGAGAGGCTGAGAAACACCTTCACCAGCAGGTGTCTCAGATGGAGTTTGGACCTCAGCAGCAGTTGTTGATGATGAGACAGGGGTCTCAGGTTCTGTCACTGGGCCTTCAGTCAAGGTTTCCCCTATGAAACTAATCTTAGGGTCCACCTCAACATCCAGTTGACCGATGACATTGCCTGATTCCCTAAGTCTCCTTCTTAGAGAGAACTCTGCCATGATCCTGTCTTGGATTCTTTGAGCCAGCCTGTCAGCTTGTCTTGAATTGCTTGGATTGACAAGTGGCAGGTTGACTAAATCCAGTCTTTCATAAAAGCTCAGGCTTTGGAATTGAAAAACTTCTTGTTGGCCTTGAACTCTTTGAAGTATGAGGGCTCTTCTGTCATCATCATACCTCCACCTTATGATTTGATTGCTAGTTCCCAGTGGTGGAGATGAGACAGCCCTTGGTATGCCTTCCTCAAAGAGACTCCTGATGAGAGAGTCTATAGAGTCCACATTAATGTGAACTTGAGGAAGTTGCTGAGAATGCACAACAGCAAGTGAGGATGGTGAGTCCTCTATGTCCATTCTCTCTGAAGAACTCCCAGGTTCTGTGGTTGTAACAACTTTCTCCCCCTTTTTGGTAGCATCACCCACTTGCATAGGTGAGCTGGAGGATAAGTCAATCACTTCCACAGGTTCTTGTGTTCCTGGTTGAGCTCTCCTTAAAGGTCTCCCAGCTAGTTTTTCCTGCAGATATGAAATCTGGAGTTGCTGATCATTGACCCTGTTTTGCAGGGTAGTCACCTGAGATTCCAAGTGACTAACCTTAGAGACTAAGTAGGTGCATGTTTTTGACAGTTTTTGCACCTTTAGTCTCAAATTCCCCTCATCTTCATCAGAAGATTCATTGGGGGATGAGATGATTGGACCAAAGTCCTCTCTCTCACCACCAGCTTGAGTTTCTTGGCTGCTGGTTTTCCTCTGCTCACTGGCAGCCTCAGTTGAGATGCCAATGGGCTGAGTTGCCATGGTTGAGGTCTTAATGATGTAATCACTTTCAAAAGTGAGAGCCTCTTCCATATGGACATCCTGAACAGGTTCAGAAGTGTCCACCTCAGTAACAGGTGACTGATGGGGGATAGACTGAGGAGAGTCAGAGGTACTCATCTCTCTTTGAGTAGGGGAGGAGAAGAGAGACTCATGGTACTCACTGAATCCTAAGTCTTCATCAGTGTAAAAGGATAGGTTGGGAATTGGTTGGTTGAGATCCAAAGGCTGGGGATGGTAGCTGTCCCCTGAAGGTTGTCCACTTGAGTGTTGAGACTCAGAGTGAAGGCTTAAGGTTGTTGGGCTATTGAGCTCATCAGGGTGAGCTTGAGGAACCTCAGCCCTGATAGGTGAAGTAATGGGAGTGGTTTGCTCCTCAGGAGAAGTGGGAGCTCTAGTGTCCACTTCTTCCTGTAAGGTTGAGTATTTGGGGGCCTGCACAGACTCAATAGTCTGAGCAGGGGTTCGTTTGGATTTTCTTTGGTAGGTGAGGGTGATTTCTGGTCTTTTTAATGGTAGGGACAAAAGAGGTGTGGGTTCAACACTAGCTTGTGTTGCTAGGTTGTCACCTTGAGCAATGAGCTCTAACATTTTTGGGACTAGGGCTGTTTCTACCCCAGAGAAGCCTACAGTTGGCTTCTTCATTATTTTAAAGATGCCGGGCTTCATCTGTCCCAATTTAAGAATATTACCTGTTTCCCTCAACTGTGAGCCCAGTTCACAGTTGAGAATGTGTTGAACATATCTAGGAAACATGTAATACTCTAAGGAGTCTAAGTTTGCAAGTAAATTAGTATAAACAAATTGTGAATACCTGAACTTGACCCCTTGAACCATTCCATGAACTATGAAGGAGAGATCCTCAGGAATCTGGTCCCATCCACCATGCTTGTTTGACAAGCTGTGGATAACCACATGGAGCAGGAATTTCCATTGGGATGAGACCTTCCCTTTCCTAAAGGTCTTTACAGAGAAATCTCCCTCATAGCCCATCTGCTCAAAAGAATGATTAACAGCTTCTTTTGGGAAGGACACCTCACCTTCTTCATCATCCAGCTGTAGATGTTGGTTAATGATGGCCGGAGTGATGAAGACTGTCCTCCCTTGCACTGTGGCAGACAGTGCCTTCTCCCCATCCATAATGACCTCTTGGCAGGTCTTCCAGAATTCAAGCAACTGATCCTCATATAGAGGAGGATCAATGGTCAGGGAGGTGAAGTAGTTTGACAGAGTCAAGAATTGGCAAATCTCTGAGAAACTTGCATCTTTCTCAGAGCTTAACAGAGCAACTTGATTATGTTGCCTGTGTAGTTGCATGGAGAAATCAGGGTTGTTTCTGCGGTTAAGGTTGGCCATTTCAGAAGCTTAAGGGTGAAGAAAGGTAGAAAGCAAAGGCGGTTTAGAGAATTAGGTTAGAGAAACAGTAGAATTGAGGAAGATAGTGGGAAAGAGGGGGAACCGTTGGGTATTTATATGAAAAGGGATTTGAACCAAAGTTAATGAAAGAGGATAAACTTTGAAATCCGAAAGTCGGTCCCACCTCTGAAAAGGTAGTTTACTTTTGCTCAAAAAGTAGTTTTCTTGGAATTCGAAAAGCTTCCGAAGTTTATTTGTCTTCGGAAGTTTTGATTTAAAAAGCTTCCGAAGCTAAAATGGCTTCGGAAGATTTTCCTGAGAGTCTTGATAATTTATGCTTCGGAAGAGAAATAAACCCTTGAATGCTTTGTATGAAAATAAACAAAGCTTCCGAAGGTTAATTTTGCTTCGGAAGGAAAAGGTTCTTGAAAATAGATAAGTGTCTGAGATAAGAATTTTAAGCTTCGGAAGATGAATCTTTACTTCTTCCGAAGGTAAAATCTCTTAGACAGTTATTTATTTTAAAGACATGTTTTCTTCCGAAGATAAAATTTTATCTTCCGAAGTATCAGAAATTTTCAAGAATCTAAGGAAAGTCTTCAAAAAGAATTTTACATCCAAAGAAAACATGAGCTTATGAAAGTGATGAACTAGACAACTTAGGACACACATATTTTAAGAAGAAATAATTAGAATTAGTTTTAATAAAAAGTCTACTCAAAGTTAATCATCCCAATAGCTGATATCAGATACTTAAATCTCTGTTCATCAAAAGCTTTGGTGAACAGATCAGCATATTGTTCATCTGTATGAACTTTGACTAGTTTAATTAATCCTTTTTCATAGTTATCCTTATTAAATGATACCTGATGTTGATGTGTTTGGTCCTTGAGTGCTGCACAGGGTTCTCAGTGATAGAGATAGCACTATTGTTGTCTATGTGGATAGGAGTCTCTTTGAAGTTAAATCCATAGTCCAGCATCTGATTTTGAATCCAAAGCACTTGAGCACAGCAGCTTGCAGCAGCAATGTATTCAGCCTCAGCAGTTGATGCAGACACACAGGATTGTTTCTTGCATTGCCATGAGACCACCCTTCCACCAAGGAATTGACATCCCCCAGATGTAGACTTTGCAGTCATATTGCAACCACCATAATCACTATCTGTATAGGCATACAGATTGAAATTTGGATTCTTTGGATACCATAGACCAAGTGTTGAAGCACCTTTGAGGTATCTTAAAATCCTTTTCACAGTGATTAAGTGAGACATCTTAGGGTTGGCTTGATATCTTGCACAAATACATGTAGCAAACATGATATCAGGCCTGCTAGCTGTAAGATACATAAGAGACCCAATCATAGCCCTGTATAAGTGCTCATCTACACACTCCCCCTCAAGATCTGGACCAAGGGAGTGGTTTCTGGCTATGGGTGTCTTAGCAATCTTACAATCAGTCATATTGAACCTCTTGAGTATGTCTTGAACATACTTTGACTGACTTATGAAGATGCCATCTTCAACCTGCTTCACTTGAATTCCCAGAAAGAAGTTGAGTTCTCCCATTGAACTCATCTCAAATCTGTCTTTCATCAGCTTCTCAAAGTCTTTGCAGAGCTTTGGATTAGTTGAACCAAAGATGATGTCATCAACATATACTTGAACCAGCAATAAGTCATTTCCCTGTCCTTTGATGAAGAGGGTTCCATCTATAGTACCTCTTCTGTATCCATGCTTGCAGAGATACTTAGATAGTGTCTCATACCACTTCCTGGGTGCCTGATGCAGCCCATAAAGAGCTTTGTCAAGCTTGCAGACATAATCAGGATGATCAGGGTCTACAAAACCAGGTGGCTGTTTGACATAAACCTCCTCATCAATCACTCCATATAAGAAAGCACACTTTACATCAAGTTGGTAGACCTTGAAGTTCTTGGATGCAGCAAATGCCAGGAATATCCTAACAGCTTCTAGTCTTGCTACAGGAGCAAAGACATCAGTGTAGTCAATCCCTTCTTCTTGTGTGTATCCTTGAACAACTAGTCTTGCCTTGTTCTTGATGATGATTCCCCTATCATCCTTCTTGTTTCTAAAAACCCATTTGGTTCCAATGGTAGTCTTCCCATGAGGAAGAGGACAAAGGTTCCAAACTTTCTGCCTTTTGAATTGAAGCAGCTCTTGTTGCATAGCTTCAACCCAACTTCCATCCTTTAGAGCTTCATCAACTTTCTTGGGCTCTATCTGAGATAAGAAACAAGAGTGAAGACAAACATTTGCTTCATGGGTTTGTCCTCTTGTTCTTACCCCTGTGACAACATCTCCAATGATGTTTGTGGTGGGGTGAGACTTGTGGATCCTTAGCTGAGGGATCACAGCAAGTTGTTGAGAAAGATCTAAATTTGAGAAATTTAAATCTGGTCTTGAAGATTCACCCTCCACATTATCACACTTATCAAGATTAACTTGATCCAATGAGTGTGAGACATCATTGATGTTGTCATCTATGGTGTGGTTATTAGCATCAAGGAATTCCTGATCACTATCACCATCACCATTGTTGTCTTCTACAAGTGAGGTGTCTTTATCTGGTTGAGAGGCCTCTGAGCTGGAATTTGAAGGCATGCCAGATGTATCAGCTGAATTTGTCATTGTTGTGCTGATAGAAACCTCATTTGCTGAAGTAGTTCCAACTGGAGCTGAAGATGTATGAGTTGAAGGTCTTCCTAGCTCAAATCTTGGATCAGGATCACCTGTATTTAGATTTTCTGCAGATCCTGAAACATGCTCACAAGATTTGTTAAAACAGTTGGTAACTAAATCAAGATCAAACAGCCAATCCGGACCAGAACCAGCCACACAGGGAGTGTGCTCATTGAAAGTCACATTGGCTGACTCCTCAACAATTCTAGTTCTGAGATTGTATACTCTATAAGCTTTAGCTTGAGAAGAGTATCCAATGAAATGTCCATCATCTGATTTCTCAGCAAACTTGGCAATTTGATCTTTGGTATTCAAGATGGTGCAGGGACATCCAAATGACCTGAGAAAACCAATGAAAGGTTTCCTCTTGTGCCAAAGTTCATAAGGAGTCTTACCATGTGTCTTAACTACTAAAACTCTGTTTTGCACATAGCAAGCAGTATTGACTGCCTCTGCCCAGAAGGTGATAGGCAGTTTAGAGTCAGACAACATAGTTCTTGCAGCTTCAATAAGTGTCCTGTTTCTCCTCTCAGCAACTCCATTTTGCTGAGGAGTCCTGGGAGCACTATATTGTCTTGTAATACCTTTTTCATCACAAAATGCATCAAGGATTTGGTTCTTGAATTCAGTTCCTTGATCACATCTTATGGTTTTGACCTTGTGATCACATTGATTCTCAACTTTTAAGATGAAATTCTTCAGAATCTCAGGGGTTTCATCCTTAGTTCTAAGGAAGAAGACCCAAGTGAATCTTGTAAAATCATCTGTGATCACCAGACAGTAAGAGGTCCTTCCTAAACTCATTACACTGGTGGGGCCAAAGAGATCCATATGTAACAAGTGTAGGGGAGTAGTGATGGAGTTCTTTTCCTTAGGCTTGTGAGATACCTTGTGTTGCTTCCCTTTCAGGCATGCAACACAATGATCATCACTAGTAAACTCTTTCTTTGGCATTCCAGTTACCAGATCATGTTTAATTAATTTATTCATGTTCTTAAAGTTTACATGGCACATTCTTTTATGCCATAGGAAAGACTCATCACTATTTGCTTTAGATAGAAAGCATGAAACTTCTCCTGAGGGAGATGTTTCTTGCAAATCCATCTTGTACATGTTCCCTTTCCTGGGGGCTCTGAGCAGGATATGCTCATGAGGAATGACCACACCAGGTTGAGAACAATGCACTCATGCTCAGTAAAGAGCATGTTATGACTCTGATCACAAAATTGGGATACACTCAGAAGATTGTACCCAAGCTCCTTAACAAAGTTTACCTTCTCAATGCTGAGCTTACCATTTGTGACCTTGCCCCTTCCAGAAATGTAACCACCTTCATCTCCTCCAAAGCAACTGGTCCTCCATCAATTCTCTCAAAATTATGGAGTAGAGACCTATTGCCTGTCATGTGCCTGGAACAGCCACTGTCAATTATCCAGACATTCCTGTTGGTCTTGAGCTGTTCCTGCACAGAGAAATGATTAGTTACATTTGGAAACCCAGCCTTACTTGTCTTGGGCTCATTACAGTAATAGAAGGTAATGCAACAGTAATAGATCCTATGGTTGTACTATGGGGATCTTCAGCTGTTGTTGATGGAGAAACCTCAGTCATTTGGTCTTTCTTAGACTTCCACACCACCTTTGGAGTCTTGGACTTGACCTTCAAAACCTTAGAAGCTTTTGGAACTTCATAAGTTTTGATGACTGATCCTTCGGAAGAGTCTACAGTCACTGCAGCAGACTTTAGTGCTTCGGAAGAACTCCTTTCTTCCGAGACCAACTTTGCTTCCGAAGGTAATTTTCCACTTACCTTCTTCTTTGATTTGGAGCTTCCGAAGGAAACAGACTTTCCTTCCGAAGCTTGAGACTTCTTGAGACTCTTTGAAGTCTTTGTTTTAGTCATGTGGACAGTACTTTTAGGATTGTATGGGCAATCCTTAGCAATGTGAGAAGTACTTTCACACATAACACATAACATTTTCTTCTTCAAAGAAGTCTCCCTTTGAGAGCAAGACTGACTTTGGTCACATCCCTTCTCCACCTTCATCTTGGTAGATGCTGAGACAGTTCCTTTGGGCTGTGAACTGTTCTTGGAGTTTGATGGTCCAGGCTGTGCAGCAGTGGTACACAGCAGCTCAGTCTTCTTCTTGGCACTGAGATGATTTGAACAAGAACCATGACTCTTAGCTGAGAGTGTCTTGGTTGATGTCTTCAGTCCTTACTACC
>CM046033.1:46467859-46640104 GCA_025215565.1 Flaveria ramosissima | reverse complement strand
ATATATATATATATCTATATATATATATATAATTCTGACTCCCCCCACCACTACCCATGATCTACCGTCTAGACACACCACTTGCTAGAGTACCACTACATTGACCAACTTGCTGACCCATATGTTCCGTTACCCGTTCTTTAATCCGCTTAAATTAACCAATGACCCAGCTTTATTTCAATAGACTTGACCTAATTAACCCTTAGAAAACATCAATTTAGCCGTATAATCTTCATGGTACTATTTGGTCAATATTAGTAGCATATACAGACAACAAAGGTTGTACAAAACGGCTTCATTGGCTATTTGACCAGATGATGTTGGACACTAGTCTCCTCATTCAGTAGCAGGTCTAGTTATAACAAATTTTGTTTGTACGGTGAGTGATTTTGTTAAAAACCAAAATACTAATTAAATATAGCTAGATTTATTACCCGTTGCGCGTTGATGCGTCATTGTACGTGACGTGATAAAATATAGATTACAATCGACCCAACTCGTTTCCGAACTAACTTTACGTCAATACGTAGAGTAACCCGAATTTATATTGTTGAACACAAACTTTTAATATTTGACCAGATTATTTTCCAGACAAAATTATCGTCGAAACATAGACTTAAAATCGCTCCGACATTTCTGAACTAGATTTACGTTCAGCGTATAGTAAATGAAGACTATTATATTGACCCGAAGCGTTTCCAAATAAACCAATGTCAAAACGTTGGCCAACTCAAAGCGTACACAGAAAATAAGCACGAAAACGTTTTATATTTGACCCAACTCATTTCTGAACAAATATTACATCAAAATATAGACGTAAGTAGAAACGTATGCAGTCTTAAAGTGTATAGAGTTAAGCTTGAAAACATTTTATATTTGACCCGAGTCGTTTCTAATTACGTCTAAACGTAAACAGACTTGAATTTATATTGCATAGGGGTAAACCCGAAACTTTTGAAACTTAAGGGGTTAAAGTAACATTTTATAATGTTTTTAAAAAGTAACATGGGCTGAAAATGTAAAGATTGAAAGTAGGAGGGGAAGAAAGACCGGTAGAAAACCCACCGACCTTTCTTTTTAAGTTATAGTAATGTTTTCGTAATCGCATCAGTAGGTGTATCGGGCCGGTATAAAAGCCCAGATATAATCATAGTTTAATATTCAACTTAAATCGGCGAAGCCCATTAGTATTAACCCAATTGACAAATTTTTCTTGGCCCATTTTCAAAACAATTTAATCCCCATTTTAATATCCATTTACGTAAAACCATAAACTGGATGTGATATACTAATATCCATTTCCCTATTTAGTGAAAACGCACAATTTCAATTGTATGGTTAAATAGTGTTCCTTTCAAGTTTCAATAGCCATCGTCTCCATCATATCCACACTTCAATCTGTTCATTTTCTCTCTTTAAATTATATGTTCTCTAACTTAGGAAGCCTTACCAACTTCGATGGTTACGATTGTGAGCTACGAATCTAGATCGAAGGCATAGAGGTCAGGTGTTGTTTGAAGAATTGTTGACTAAAGATTGAGGAACCATAGATGGAAGAGCAATAAAAATAGAAAAACCATGAATGCAAGTTTAAGAACCATCACCTATCCAAGCGTCCAACCAATGACCTTGGTTTACTGATTTAACAGATGTGACGTTAACCCGATAAATCAAAACAAGGTGATTTACACACACCGAATCAAACCAGTTCCCAGTCTAAATGACATGACATGTTAGTCTAGTTACAAGAACATTAACTAAATCTGATTGCATTGATGATAAATTTATATTAGATATATAGATAATTAATTAAAGTAAATTAACTTTTTTCTATTGATTTATATATATGTATACTAGGTTAGTATCTCGTGTATTAAACGGATTGAATAAATACATATCAAATAGTTTATAACAAAATTATATTAATTATGAAATGATATTTTAGGATATGATTGAATTACTTATGAGCATAGAATATAACTAATAAAGACAATGATATCATAATTTTTTCATTTTTCTAAACCTTTTTTGTTCAAAAAAAAACCTAAATATTTTGTTTCATAACAAACCATTTAGTTTCCTTATTATAACTCCGAATCTTAATTATTTGGTTTATACATTTTTATTTTTCAAAAACATTGATTTTAAAATATTTTATAGTTTTTGATGCATTAGAAACTTTTTTCTTAATGATCATTTGTTTAGAAATTATATCTATAAAAAGACATTTTTCTTAATTACTAAAAAGCTATTTTAAATCTCAAAAAGAATTAAGTAACATCATCATTGTAAGGTTTACGATTAAAAGCTGATGCAACCAAAGATCTTTCGGCATGCATGCAAGAAGTACAAAGAATTTACTGTGGAAAATTATACACAACTCAGTGAAATATGCTAAATGTAAAATCTTCCGTATCCAAATGACTATATCTTACGAAGCCATATATGAAGTCTTCCTAAGCTTCAATGACAAAATCTTTTGAATCCAAAGACTAATTTCTTTTGAAGATAGAGAATACATGCTTTCTCTGATCATCTTTTGATAAAAGTTGAATCCATCTCTGAATATTCACCAACTTAGATAAGTTGGTGAAAAAGTCCATACTTTTGTCAACTGTATATTAAGTTTATTGATCTTTAACTTTCTACTTTTATACCTTTTTATAAATATTAGGATGTGAGCTATGACATGTCATAATCACAAGTCAAAAGACAATCTGCCTTTTGAATATACATTGATCTTTTGTCTAGATTAGTGTTTTCTACTGATTTTCAAAGTATAGCTAGCTGTAGAATGTAGTATAAAGTATCTCAAGTACTTGTATTTCTAGCATATGCTTTGTATCACTAGCAATAGAACTTGAGAGCAATATACATCATTCTTCAGAACCAATATTATTGTTCTTGTTCTTATTCTATCTCATATTTACTTGTGTTCTTAATATCATTAATATAAACCCAGTTCACTATTTGATTTGTTAAATGTTCTAAGTCTCTACTCAAGTGTCCAACCAATGACCTTGGTTTACCGATTGAACAAATGCACTGATAACCTAACGATAAATCAAAACAAGATGATTTACACTCATCGAATCAAACCAGTTCCCGGTCTAAAAGACATGACATGTTAGTCTAGTTACAAGAACATTAGTTAAATTTGATTACAATGATGATAATTTATATTAGATATATAGATATTTAATTTAAGTAAATAAACTTTTTTCTATTTATTTTTATATATGTGTACTAGGTTAGTATTCCATGTATTACACGGGTTCAATAAATATATATCAAATATGTGAAGTCACTGGATCGGTAAACATCCGAGCATGTTCTTGACGGAAGGATAAACAACAGCAAAAACCAAGAGACAATCAATAACACGAACTATAATATAATGGTTTCATTGATAAAACCTAACGATTACAAGCTCGTTACAACATAAGAATCAAGACTCTTGGCAAGGGGAGATCGAGCATGATCTCCCCTCTCATCCGGCAGCCCTAGACTCCGGGCAGACTCCCTCCCCAAACTCTTAATCTCTCTACACATTGAAACTGGTATATATAGGCTTCGGCCCATATTAGATGCGACTGGGCCCATTCGTGCGATTGGACCATGCGTATGGTTCAATCGTACGACTGGACCATGCGTATGGTTCAATCGTGCGACTGGACCATACTTATGGTTCAGTCTTACAAATGGCCAATCGCATCTCTCAGTCGCACGACTGGCCCATTAGCAAGGCTCAGTCGCACGACTGAGTCTCATTCGCATATGCTCCTGCGAATGACCCAGTTTCATGTGTTTACAACATATCAGGTGTATTACATTAAGCCTAGACTATTCGACAAGTGACGGACACACTATATATGACTATATATGCTCCAACAAATTCCCCTTGGACGTTGCTTGCGAATAGTAGATAACACCTCTTACAATCTTCAGTCAATCTTTGCTCTGGTTGTCAATAGAATCAAACGAAAACCATATTAGCCAACGTTGCCGATCTGTCAGGTTGCTACAATATCCCTGAAAATGAATTTAGGCACAATAGCTTTCGTTTACTTTGCAGAACACCATCACAGCATCAAGATTCCCCATATGACTGATTTTTCCAGATAATGACATGAACAGTTTTCCATTGCTTCAATCTTCACACAGGCTAACCTGATTAACATTAACACCTGCAGAAATTCCCCCTCACATTCAGCATATCCCAATATATAAACGTTGTGCTCTCTTGGCGTCTTCATACGGTGTATTGGGTAAAAGGTTGAAGGTTCCAATCCACAGCTGACAATATCAACCAAATCAGCATGCATGTAGATTCTTCATCGGAAACCGGCTCACATCATCACTTTCTGATTGCGTCTTCAATTTCTCTATACATGGATTCCCCCTAAGAATGAGAATCCTCTCTGTGCGGATAAATATAACTTGGTTGGCCCATAAATAGTCAGATGCTCCTGACTACCCCACAAAATCAGCACTGACTGCTGACATCTTCTCTTCTCTCTTTCGTGTTCCAAATACATTCACCTATTTTGGAGGTCCGACGAATAATGGGGTATACATCGAACTTGTTTGACAAAAGAACCGCAGGGTGAATGTGCTTTGCTCATCCTCAAATCTGTGCAAGAAGCAGTTCCAGACTTTTTTTTTAGTCTGGAACAAATGCGGATGGCTCATTCGTGCGATTGAACATACGACAGGTCCAGTCGCACGATTGAACATACGACTGGTCCAGTCGCACGACTGGTCCATTAGCATGGTCCAGTCGTACGAATGGTCCATTCGCATGGCCCAGTCGTACGAATGGTCCATTCGCATGTCCCAGTCGCATGAACGGGTCTGCACGCAGATTTTCAGATCTGTAGCCGCCAGGGCTGCCCAAAACCCTAATCTGACGAATTCAACATGAACTGAAACAAAGTAGACATCATCAGATTCGAAAGGGTGATAGGAATGTGGTTTTGAGTGCAATTTTAACATAGAGATACCACACGTAACACGATCTGAGCAAAACACGAAGAACACGAAGTGGGTTTAACGTCAAGATCTGAAATTGGATCCAGAAATCAAGAGCTCAGGTTGCTAGAATGATTGTTAGATCATTCCAGCAGTAACCGGCTCTGATACCAATTGTGAAGTCACTGGATCGGTAAACATCCGAGCATGTTCTTGACGGAAGGATAAACAACAGCAAAAACCAAGAGACAATCAATAACACGAACTATAATATAATGGTTTCATTGATAAAACCTAACGATTACAAGCTCGTTACAACATAAGAATCAAGACTCCTGGCAAGGGGAGATCGAGCATGATCTCCCCTCTCATCCGGCAGCCCTAGACTCCGGGCAGACTCCCTCCCCAAACCCTTAATCTCTCTACACATTGAAGCTGGTATATATAGGCTTCGGCCCATATTAGATGCGACTGGGCCCATTCGTGCGATTGGACCATGCGTATGGTTCAATCGTACGACTGGACCATGCGTATGGTTCAATCGTGCGACTGGACCATACTTATGGTTCAGTCTTACAAATGGCCAATCGCATCTCTCAGTCGCACGACTGGCCCATTAGCAAGGCTCAGTCGCACGACTGAGTCTCATTCGCATATGCTCCTGCGAATGACCCAGTTTCATGTGTTTACAACATATCAGGTGTATTACATTAAGCCTAGACTATTCGACAAGCGACGGACACACTATATATGACTATATATGCTCCAACAAAATAGTTGATAATTTCTTTATTTATTATAAAATAATATTTTAATATATGATTGAAATTACTTATGAGTAAATGTAATAATTAATAAAAACAATGATATCATCTTTTTAACATTTTTCTTTCCGGAAAAAACCTAAACATTTTGTTTCATAACAAACCATTTAGTTTTCTTATTATAGCTTTAAATTTTAATTATTTTGGATTATACTTTTTTTTCTATAAACATTGATTTTAAAATATTTTGGTGCTTTATAAAATCTTTTCTTAACAATCATTTGTTTAGAAATTACATCTATAAAAATACCTTTTTCTTAATTACTAAAAAACTATTTTACATCCCAAAAAGAATTAATTAACATCATTAATAGTGAATCTAATTATTAAATAGGTGAGAAAAACAAAAAAAATTCTAAATGAGAAGGTTTAGAATTTTAACAAGTGTCCAACTAAAATCTTTTTTTGTTATAATAGATAGATTGATTTAATTATTTGATTATATGTAATGATGATACTGAAAAAATACATATAATTCACCACTACATATATATTTATATATACGTATAGTAGCTTATTTATTCGATTATATTCAAACATGATCATATGTATTTAAATTTTGAATATATAATTGCAACGTTCTCATATAAGTTCAAAATAGAACAAAAAAGAAGTGCATGTTTAATCTGTATGTCAATTTTAAAATAAATCAAGTAAAACAGTTACTCTTTGCACCTCTATTCTTGTTTTGATTATAAAACATCTCAGTATCTATAAACTCATAAAACTTCAAAAATATATGTCCAACTAAAAGATCGTCTATACCGGGTATATGAACTTATAATAAGGACTAAAAGTTGAATTTATAGCAATGACCTCAGTTGAAAACAACGAACACCGAATAACTTCGAACACAAGGTTGAAGAACCATTTCTACTCCAACTAATGACCTTGGTTACCAAATCTACTACTAAAATAGGACGATTTTTAACTATATATTTGTATTAAATTATATATCTTTCGGTAAACTGTTTTTAATTATTTATCTATTTATAGCTTTTTTGAAGAGCATTTTTTACTCATGTAGACCAACAAATTTTAACTATTAAGAATTTGAACCAACACTATTTTTACGAGAGACAATCACCAATCCACTAGACTAGAAAGCCATGTACATGTATTTAATAACTTATATTCAAAACAACAAAAACTAGATTTTAGATACATTACTATAACTATCACTATAACTATATACTCAGATCATACAAGAAGAAATACCCCATCGGGTTTGAATCATATACAACCTGGGTTTCTTGAAGAGCCGTCACCGGTCCAAGCATGGCCTCGGTTTACTGTATACGAGATAAATCCGACCTTAAAATAGGACAGATAAGACGCTCTGAAGTGAACAGGTGGTCACGAAAACATTCATTAAATCCGATTTTATTTATTAACAGATTTGTATTAAATATATATTTGCAATAAATTTGTTTAGTTATTTATTTATCTACTTAGTAAGTTTTGAATAATATCCAATTAATAATATTATTTTTTGATTCTAAAATACAACAAAAGCCGTATTAAAAAATTATCCCGCAATTTTTATATGCATCATACAAGAAATGATATCCCCATCCAGACTTTATGATGTATTATCTGAGTTGCTTGTAACAATTGTTTGTCATCGATCTATTTTGTGTTGTGCACGTAACCAATAGAGTTTTCATTAACCAATAGTGAAGTAATACTAAAATAGAAGAAAGGAATGTTTTGTGAATCGTGTAAAGTGATTGTATAACATACAATTAGTGGTGTTCAAAGTCGGATATCCGAAATTTTGGATATCCGAATTTCGGATATCCGAAAATTTCGGATAGTGGAAATCACTATCCGAATGCGTATCCGAAATTTCGGATATCCGAAATTCGGATATCCGAAATTTCGGATATCCGAAAGTCGGATATCCGAAATTTCGGATACGGATTTGGATAGTGATTCGGATATCCGAAATTCATTTTTTATTTTTTTTATTTTTTTATTTTTTAGTTTTTTTACAATAAGTAAACATATAATATTATAAAAATAATATAAAAAACCAACTCATATCATAAAAGTTACAATATACACTATAAAATCTCAGTTTAAAGTAAAAATATATCTAAAATTCAAAAAAATAAAAAAATATTTTTTAGTTTTCGGATAATCGGATATCCGAATATCCGAAACTTTTGAAAATCACTATCCGAATTTGAATCCGAATTTTCGGATATCCGAAATTCGGATATCCGAATTTTCGGATATCCGAAAAATCGGATATTTCGGATTCGGATTTTCGGATTTTCGGATCGGATTTTCGGATTCGGATATTTTTGAACACCCCTACATACAATATTCATTGGGAAAATTACCTAAATAGTCATTTCATCAAACAAAATTATCATTTTAGCCATTGACTTTTTTCTTTTAACTTTTGATCATGGTATCGCTAACCAGCGATGCATACGTTAATTGTATCGCCCAAGTGGACCCAATATGTTTTCAAACAATAATTTATACAAACAACCCCATACTATCAAATTATTATCTTTTAACTCTCAAAATACTTTAAATTAATAAGTTATAATAAAATAAACTTTTCAAATTTATAAAAAACAATAAGGTATTGTTTAATTAAAAAAACGTTTCTTTGTTAATATTTCTTTCAGAAACCTTTTGTTTATTTTCAAAATCATTTTTATATTTCTAAAAAACTTTATTTAGAAAGTTTTAATCAATTTTTTATTTAAAAAATCATTCTTAATTTTAAGAAAACGATTCTTTTGAGGTATTGTTAGCTTATTCTAAAACAAAATTTATTTATAAATTTTTCAAACTCTTTTTTAGACTTTTTTGAAAATAAATTTAGTTTTTCAAATAACTCTTTTAATTCAAAAAACCAATAACTTTAGGTCACAAAAAAATCAGAGATTTTTTTAATCCAAAAAATATATGCGATATTCACATTACTTTCAAACAAGTTTATTATTTTTATTTTTTGTATTTTATATTTTTTTGTCATGGAATTGATTTATTAAACTAATTTTTGATTTTTAATTAAATTATGAGTAACAACAAAGGATACAAATGTTAAATAAATAAAAATTTAAGGGGTAAAAGTGAAATAAAGAAAAAAGATGAAGTGAGTAGAGTGAAACAAATATTAAAGATACAATTGTACTTATGTATTGCTAGTTGGCTGATATTGTTTTTCTTTTTTTTTTCTTTTTTAAGTTTTCGCAATACAAACCATTTATGTATCGCTAACTTAGCGATACGGGCGATACGATCAACCCAGGTATCGCTGGTCAGCGATATTGAGACACGTGACATTATCTGATTGGTGGAATAATTTAGAAAATTTTATTTTCAATGGCTAAAATCGTAAAATTAATTGGTCAAATGGTTACATTATTCCCATATTTATTTATGTCTATATATTTACAAAAATTGTGCTTTGTTGGCACATGTCTAATCTGAAAGCAACGCCGATTAGAAAACAACATAGAACTAAAGCAGTATAGAATCAGAACAACACAGAATCATGGACTCTATTGTGTGGTTTTTACTGAACAAATAAAGAGAACAAAACATAATATTTTTGTTGTTATTCTTCTCCCACGGGCCACGACTCTTCTGTATTTTATTAATGAAATAAACAAACAAAGAAAAATTAAGGAAATCAACTTCAATAGTTTACATATTATACCTTCTATATATATATAAAACTAAACTGGAATTTTATAAAACTTTGACCATATTTAAGGAAATGAAAATAAATAAGAACTACTAAAGATCCTTGCAAAACTTTAGCTATAAGCTTTCAATCTTCAGCTCATATTTTCATTTTTCGTCTTTAATGTTCAAACTTTTAGACAAATAGGGTTTCAACTCAAATTCAAAATTTTGGACAGATAGATCTATCTTTCGGTAAACTTTTTTTAATTATTTATCTATATATAATTTTTTTAAAAACATTTTTTACTCCTATAGACCAACTAATTTTAACTACTAAGAATTTGAACCCACACTATTTTTACGAGTGACAATCACCAATCCACTAATAAAAAGTCATGAACATGTATTTCATAACTTATATTCAAAATAATTTTCACCCATTAATGATATCTGATAGTACTAATTCAAAACTGTCTTATACAACAAAACCAGATTTTAGATACATCACTATAACTATATACTCAAATCATACAAGAAGAAATATCCTATCCGGGTTGAATCATATACAGCTAGGGTTTCTTGTTATATTGGTTTGTCATCACTTTTTGGTGTCTTGTGCACTCAACCAATAGAGTGTTCATTCACTAATCAATAAACAAATCAAGTAATATGATTGTACTCCTAGAATATCTATTTTTTTGTTTTTATTTTTTATAGTGAAAACTAGTTACCCATAAACTCATGGATCCCCTAACAAACATATCAGGTAACACAACTTGTAATTAACATGTGACCCAAGATAAAACTAGTAGAAACTGGATTTAAACCAATGACCCGAGTTAAAGAATTACAAGCACTGAAGAATTGTGAATGCAAGTTGAAGAACCATCACCGGTCCAAACATGGTGATGATCAAATATAGGGTGGTATTCACCTTGCCTTAGTATAGCTTAGTTATTAATGTAATAGGATCTAGTTTAGTTTTGTTAATATTGCATTCTGTGGCATGAGAAACTACATGCGAAACTGAGGTTTTGCTCGGTAGTTTCACATGGTCACAGAGCATGACAGTTACGCACCATGCGAAACTGTATCTGAAACTAGATCCTGTATAAATATGTTTGTTTATTGATTATTTTGTAACTCTTGGAACATTAATGAAATACTACTGATTTGAGTTTATTGTGTAGGAGCTTATTATTGTTATCTTTCAGCACTGTTCTTACTCATCTTATCAAATACTTATTTCAAATGGGTTTTGCTTGAATTGTGTTTATTTTTTATCATTACTTGGTCCCCAAGTTATTGAAAATAGTGATAACTTGAGGATTCTGGTGTTAAAACTTCATCAAAAGCATGTTTAAACGATCATTTGGACCAACAATATGGTATCAGAGCCTTGTGCTCTTGATTGATTGAGTTTTTGGTTAGTTTTTGACATATTCATCTTTTCAATCTTTTCGGATCTGTTTTACGTTTGTTATTAATGGAAACTGATTGAAAAAGGTGTGGTGTGTGTTCGGGAAACTTGGGAAATCATTAGATTCTAAATTGATTATGTTCGGAGTGAGTTTTGGTGATTTTTTGGTCCTTTTTCACAAAAAGAGGGTTTTCAGTTTTATTGAGCGAATCTAGTGTTCATCGTGCGAAAGTACTGTGCGAAACCACCCCAATCAAAAGATTTTTTGGTGCTTGTGATCTCTCTGCGAATCTAGAACAAAAATTCAGAGTTTGATTAGTTTCTCTAGCAAAACTGGTGTCCATTTATTGAACGAAAGTTCAATAGTTTCGGGCGAAACTGTGGTTGAAACTAGTGTCGAAACAACTTCCGAAACTATCTGCGAAACTACTAATTTGTGCGAAACTATTTGTTTTTGATATTCTCAAATTTCGATTACGACAAATCTTACCCTTACGGACCTTGAGAGTATGGCACCAAATAGACCCCCTAAGTTAATCAATGATGACAATTTTTATGACTAGAAAAGATGTTTGAAAGCTTTCTTCTTTTACACTGATCACACCCAATGGGAATCAATTGTGAAAGGACCTCATGTTCATGTTTCCTTAGAAGATAATGTGAGTATTCAAATTGTAGATCTGACAAAATATTCAGGGAGAGATATCAAGTTGATTGATCATGATCAAAAGGTGTTTGGTGCTTTGACTCTGTGTCTGTTAGCAGAAATTTACAACAGATTTGGTGAATAGAAAAATGCAAAGGCCTTGTATGATGCTCTATGTGAATTCTATGATGGTAATGAAGAATTGGTCAAAGATAAAGCTACTCAAGCTGAAAAGGAATTCAATTCTTTTGTTGGACATAAGAATAAGAGTCTCACTGATCTCACCAACCGTTTTCTGTCTGCCACGAGCACTTTAAAGAAGTATGATGAGAAGTTGTCAAACAATAAACAAGTGACAAAGCTATTAGACTCTTTACCGCCTCAATGGAGCTTGCAAACGAGAATGTTGAAGCAAGAAAGGGGATTTTTAGACTACAAGCTCATGGATATAATCAACATGTTGAAGTCTTTTGAGTTATATCTGAAATGTAGAGAGTACAAACAAGCATTGCTTCCATCCTAAGCCTACTCACAGAATGCTGCTCTTATTTCATCTAGTTTAGATTCACCCATTCACATGTCAGCTTATAGTGAGATGATCGGTACTTCTTACAAGTCCACTGGAAATGGATCTACATTAAAAACTTCAAATCTCCCACAGGTTCCATCAGAGAGTATGGCTTTATTTGGTCTTTTTGTGCACAGTTATGAAGATTTGGTAGACGGTAAGTTAAAGGGTAGAGGAATGACAACTGAAGACATGTATCAGGTGGATCCTGATGATTTGGAAGAAGCTGACCTTCAGTGGCAGATGACTATGATTACTCTCCGAGCAAGAAGATTCATGGAGAGAATATGAAGAAATAAATTTGAAAACTAGAACACAAAAGTCGGATTTGACAAATCAAAGCTCAGATGTTTCAACTTCAAACAACTCGGGCACTTCAAAAGAGAATGTCCATCTCCCATCATCACCGTACCAGGAACGGGGGTTGCCAAGGTCATTCCAATCAGTGATAAAGAAGAGAAAAAGCAGAAGAAAGAAATAAATCTCCTAACCAACTTTGATTGGAGTGCAGAGTTAGCGGAGACTAAAGAAGAAATCAATCATGCCCTGGTAGCTAAAATTACAGAAGTAGTGAACGGTTAAGCTGATAAGAAGGAGAGTAAGGTGAAAGACAATATGAAGAACGATTATGAGTGAGAGGAGAAGGATGAAGCCATAAAAACAGTGAACAAAGAGGAGGTGAAGGGTAACACAAGGGTCTGCAACTGTGAAAAGGCCCTAGCTGCTGAAAAGAAGGTCATGGATATTTCATATGAGGTAATTCAAGATATGTGTTCATCTGCTTGTAAAATTTACTTATTTGGTATTTATAATGTAAACAAACTATTAACGAAAAATGAAGGTGAACTAGAAAGAATAAACAAGGAACTAAAAAATAATGAAGCAAAATATTTTGTTAGATTAAATGAAGCTTTAAAAAGAAAATGGTCAATTAAAAAGAATCCTTTTTGAGAGAAATGTGGAAGTTAATACTTTAACTGAAAGAGTAACTTTGGCTGAATTTGATACTATTAAACTTAAAAACAAAGCTTGATAAATGGACAATTGCTGGAATAAGGCAAAAGGATCTCTATAGCAAACAAAGGGGAGCTAGAATTAAACAAGGTTAGGTTGTGGTGAAACCACATATGTTTATCCACCTCCTAGCACCTTTTGATATTATCCAATGCCTACATCTCACCCTACAAATAACTTACTAAAAAGAATAAACAAGGAACTAAAAAATAATGAAGCAAAATATTTTGTTAGATTAAATGAAGCTTTAAAAAGAAAATGGTCACTTAAAAAGAATCCTTTTTGAGAGAAATGTGGAAGTTAATACTTTAACTGAAAGAGTAACTTTGGCTGAATTTGATATCATTAAACTTAAAAACAAAGCTTGATAAATGGACAATTGCTGGAATAAGGCAAAATGATCTCTATAGCAAACAAAGGGGAGCTAGAATTAAACAAGGTTAGGTTGTGGTGAAACCACATATGTTTATCCACCTCCTAGCACCTTTTGCTATTATCCAATGCCTACACCTCACCCTACAAATAACTTAATTGAAAAGGATACTAATAGTTTGTTTGCAGGTTTAGAAGGGGTGAATCTTAAAGAGGTACAGGAAGATTATGATTATGGAGGAAGTAAAGGTCTTGAAAGTTGTAGTTCTAGTTCTTTTGATTTCAAAAAGTCTTTTGTAGAATAGTTCTAATAGTATAGATTGTAACTTGAGTAGTTTAAATTCAAGTTTTTCTCATTCTAAAATGTCTGAATCAGATAGAGTTGATGTTTCAAATGTTAATGAACAAGTTTGTGTTATCAGTAAGGCCATGAAACTTCTTCAAAATCAAATTGTTTTAAAAAATTCTTCTCTGTCCCCATCCCCACTATCACTTCAATTTGAATTTCTAGTCCAAATGAAACAACACCCTCACATGATTGTAAAATTCAAGAGATAAGAGAATCCATAAATCCTGACAGACAGACTCAGAAAACAAATCACAAGAAGTGCACGTCACTTACAGTGATTGTGATTCTCTTATGTCTGAATATGAGGAAGAGATTATCATGGATCATGTTTCAATCCAAAAGGATAAAAGAAAATTTTTTAAATCTCGTTGTTTCAAATATGGTAAGGATGATCACGTCGTTAAGCACTGCCCAAAGGTTGTAAATAAGAATGTAAATAACAGATCTTTAGGAAATAAAATAAAACATTTTGTTGATAGTTTCTTTTGTAAAAATATATCTCCACAAAGAACCAACCGGTTAAGGTTTGGGTCCCAGGACTATCAACAACATTTGGCACGTTGATAGTGGATGCCTAAGGCATATGACCGGATTGAAGGACCTTCTTACCAACTATCGGATAATAAACAGAGGATATGTCGCTTTTGTGGGTGATAAGAAAGGAGGTAAAATGATAGGTCAAGGTGAGGTTTCAAATGGTTCTTTAACCTTGGAGAACGTAAATTTCATGCCTGAATTGGCCTTCAATCTCCTAAGCATATCATAAATCTATGATAAGAATATTCATGTGCTTTTTAAGTCTAATGAATGTTTGTTTCTTAAGCCTGAATTTTCAGTTCCAGATGATTTGGTGATTATACGTGCTTCGAGGAAAAATGACACATATCTACTCGATATGAACTCCAAAGAATCAACCTCCACCTTGACTTGTCTCCTGTCAAAAGCTTCCTCTTCTGAGTACTTTATGTGGCATAGACGTTTAGGCCATGTGAATTTTAAAAATATTAACAAATTGATTTAAAAAATCTTGTTAGAGAATTACCATAAAAAAGATTTTTTTGTAATTGAAAAGTGCATGTCTTGTGCTAAAGGAAAACAACACAAGAAATCACATTAGCTTAACCTAGAAAACTCCATTTCTAATCCTCTTGAGTTATTACATTCTGATTTATTCGATCTAGTAAGTGTGAAAAGTATCGCTAAGAAATCTTAGTGTCTTGTTGTAACAGACGATTTTTCAAGATCCTCTTCGGCCGGTTTCTATCACACAAAGGGGAGACAACAGAGGTTTTGCAGAAGCTAATTCTGACTATAGAAAACATAAGCAACAAGAAGGTTATGTGCAAGCAAAGGGATTCTCAGACAATTCAGCGCTGCAAGAACACCTCAGTAGAACGGTGTCGCTGAAAGAAAGAATTACACTTTTATTGAAGTAGCCACGACCGTGCTCATAGAATTTAAACTTTCTAGTATTTTCTGGGCTGAAGTAGTCAACTGTGCCTCCTATGTTCTAAACAGATTCCTAATCATGAAAGACAAGATGAAGACCCTCTATGTACTGTTTCACAAGCGAAAACTGTTGATTGACTTCTTATCCTTTTGGATGCTCGTCCATATTGTTGAATACTCAAAGCCCAAAATTCAAAGTTTGGAGCAGTGTCTGATGAATGCTACTTTGTCGGATATTCTTCCACTCAAAAGGCTTATAGAGTATACAACAAACGAACAAGCATTGTGCAAGAATCTTTCTATGTTGATTAGCAACAGTCAAATGTTTCCAACGTTGGTTCTGATCCTGAATGGTTTTACGATTCAAACACGGTTTTCAATTTATTCAATGTACCATCCTTTCCTGATGATGACATTCCTTCATCAAGTGGTCAATTCTTTATTCCCACTCAACCACAACCAGAACCATAACTTCAACCACAATCAGAACCACAACCTCAACCACAGCTAGAACCATAACCTCAACCTCAACCAGATCCTCAACCTCAACCTGAACTTGAGCATCAAATCCCTTCAATACCATCACAACTGTCACAAAATCCTTCTTCTAATCAACCATCCACCATACCTTTATCCACCTCACAACCATCATCACCATAACCCGTTTCATCCAATTCCTCAACCCTAAACACTAACTTCAAAACCCTAAAAGAACACCCACATGATTATGTCGTTGGATCAAAATCTAACGACGTTAGGACTCGAAGTCAATTTTGGCTAATAAATGAATGTCTCTTTACTTGTTTTCTATCTCAAATTGTTCCTAAAAATTTCATCATGGCACTTCAAGACCCAAGCTAGGTGGAGTCAATGCAATTAGAACTTCAATAGTTTAGAAAATTGAAGGTGTAAAAATTAGTTGATCTCCTCCAAATAAGTATCCGATTGGTACAAAGTAGACATTCAAGAACAAACCAGATGATCATGGGGTAGTGAGAAGATACAAATCAAGGCTGGTTGTTCAACGATTTGCTCAAGAGGAGGGGATTGACAACACTGAGGTGTTTGCCCCTGTGGCCCGGATTGAAGCCATTCATATCTTTCTCGCTCATGCAACTCACAAAATTTTCAAAGTCTTCCAGATGGACGTAAAGTGTGCATTCTTGTATGGAGACGTTGACGAAGAGATCTATGTTTGTCAACCACCAGGTTTCAAAGATCGAGATTTTCCTAAGAAAGTCTAGATAAATCCTTTTGTGGATTACATCAAGCTCCTAAAATCTGGTACGAAACCCTAACACAATATCTTCTCGGAAAGGTTTCACATGAGGAACTCTAGACATGAATTTGTTTAAGAAGGTGGTTTACAAGATGTGCTCATGTGCAAGTGTATGTTGACAACATCATATTCTGATCGACAAATGAGAAGTTGTGCAGAGATTTTGAAAAAGTGATGAAAGAACGCTTCGAAATGAGCATAATGGGAGAGATGTGCTTCTTCTTAGGATTACAAGTCTAACAAAAGTCAGACGGAATTCTTATCCATCAAGAGAAATACATATTAGAAATCCTATCAAATTACAACATGGATGATGCTTCTCTAGAACTTACTCCGTTTTCTGCACAACCCTGCTTAACTCCTGATGACAATGGAAAGCCAATCGATACTCACTGTTATCACTCAATGATCAGATCACTAATGTATCATACCGCTAGTCATCCAGATATTTACATTCGCTGTGTGTTACTGCGCTCGATATCATGCTAATCCAAAGGAATCTCACGAGAAAGCTATTTAACGTATTTTCCACTACTTGAATTGTTCTCCCCGATTGGGTCTTTGGTATCCAAAGGGAGGAAATGTTGATCGTCATGCGTACTCTGATAGCGATCATGGAGTTTGTAAGCTTGATAGAAAGTCAATTACGGGTGGATGCCAATATCTTAGGGATTGCCTTGTTTCATGGCAAAGCAAAACACAGACCATAGTTTCGCTATCCATAGGAGAGGCTAAGTATATTGCCGCTTCAAGTTGCTGTTGTCAAGTGCTGTGGATTCAACATCAAATGATGGATTACGGGATTAACTTTCTTCACACACCGCTATTTTGCGGTAATGAAGCGGCTGCCGGAATTGCCGAAAATCTCATTCATCATACTTGCACCAAGCACATTGAAACAAGAATCCATGCAATTCGAGATGAACATGAGAAAGGGGTTTATAGATATTTTTCATATAGACACCAAAATTATAAAGGTCGATCTTTTCACAAAAGCTTTTGATAAACTTCAGTTTTATGAATTGATCAACATGTTGGGTTTAATATATTTTTAAAGCAAATTATGGCGATTGCTTGTAAATATTTAATAGTTTTTGAGTTTAAACTTAGAAAAAAACTTAATTAATTAATAATTCATGTACTAAGGAGCTTCGAGACCCACAATTCTCCAAAGTGTCTTCTAATTCAACAGTGAAATTTCTTTAGTTGTACTTTAATAGAATTTTTAGGGGATAATAAACTTTAAAATTGGCTTTTTTAATGATTTCGTGTATATAACATCCCATCTTTGTATCCTGTAGGATTCAAGAAGCTTGGATAGTGTCTAAAGGAGGTTAGAGGCATTGCATTGGGATATGTCGGTAGGCCACGTGGCCTAAAATGAAGTAAACAGTGATTGTGTGACTTAACTAAGATTCAACACTCAGTGTTAAGGATCATTCCCATGTCATCTCGGCTTGCACAAAGTTACAAGTCTCGTCAAAAATTGGGTTGAGAGTGGATGATATTAGTTTTGATCCTGTATTACCAAATTTCCCTCATCCTTAAGCCATGAATAAATTACATGCTCATCTCCTCTGCTATGCGTAAGCATTGACCTGGAGTGATGATTTCCTCTATTATACGTGAATATAGACTTGAAGCTCTCATTAATACATTCAAATGATCATTTCCTCTGTTATACGTGAGTATAGACCTAGAGCTCTTATCATCCATCCATCTATCATGCCATACTATATATCTCAACGGATGTCAAGTGTTCTGTATCTATGTCCATCTTTGAAGAATTCAAACATAATCAATGATTACACTTAATAAACCATGATGACGATATGAGTTCTTTGCCGAGTGACTATGGGAACCAAGTTACTTTGCGCGTTCTTAAACGAACCCAAAACATGATAAAATCAGTTACATGTCACCTGTTGAAAAAATAGGATATGGGTTTAAATGGACAAGCACATTGGCAATCCCGCTCATCCTTGATTCTCAAGATGATTTCCTAAAAAGTGTGTGTGATATCCTTTTCGTTGTTTTTTATTTCTTAATTTTCAATTTTCATTTTGCTATGAGTTTTATATTTAAGTTTGACTCATGGGTGGAGAAGTCTCTTTTTTACATTAAAAATAATCTACATGCGAAACTATTGTTTCGCTGATTGGCTCAGCGTGCAAAACTAAAGCTTCGCTGGCAGTGTCGCTAGACACAAGTTTTGACCATGTACCAAGCAAAACTATAGTTTAGGCCTATGTGAAATTATGTGGTATAAATTAGATGTTTCGAACATTGTTTCGCTTTATGCGAAAGAACCCTAGTTTTTGAAAAAGAAACCGACGTCTGTATTGTGGAATCAAAATCGACTTTTGCACCATTATATCATCGTTCCAACTGGTAAAGATCGACTATTAACCCGTTCCGAACTGTGGAAATATGTTTTGAATGGATGGGACAAAAATTCAATCTGCGACTTTTGGGTTTCGCACATTCATTGTGCAAAACTAAGGTGTCTTGTGCGAAACTGAACGAAAATCCATTGATTCGAGCGAAACTGGGCAGTCATGCTGCCCGCGTGCACTGAATAGTTTCGGACGGATCATGTGACTCTGTTGGATCAAGTAAGGCTGGTGCAACCAAAACAAACACTTAGAAAATTTTGGTGCAACGGATGAAGAGCTTTCAAAAGGGAAAAACTGAACTTCTGAAGGTCAAAGATGAAAGAGCTTCCGTTGAGGAACTCTAACTTCCGAAGACAAAGTTTTCCTCCTTCCGAAGTTCAGCACTTAGAAGAATTCAAGACAACGACTTCCAAAGCATGAAGTTCTGAAGATCAAGTCAAGCCTCGGAAGAAGTAGCTTCTTCCGAAGTATAAGTTGCTTCGGAAGAACTTGTTCTTCCAAAGCCAGTTAACCTTCGGAAGAACCTACTATGAACCAGTGGACATAAGTATGGTCCCTCTGACACACCGCTGCAAGCTCTAAGATACTGCATGACACTTTCCCACGCTCATGTAGTTGACCATACTTTATTCCACTGTTCATCCCTTATCAGTTAGTACAGTTACTAACTTTGGTTGGCGACAAAATGTAAGTCGTAGACATGTCATGACTACCAAATCTTAGATAGTATTTTATCTTAGATACCTTACTTCTAGCAATGTAGTATTTGTCTAGTAGTAAGTTCCCAGCTGGTATCAAAGTATAACCGGCTATAGATAGTAGTATATATAGTTTCTCATTGCAACTCATTTATTTTTCTAGTAGGAGTCTTGTAATATTTGGAGTTGAGAAGTAATATATACAAGTATCTTGAAAACCTTTCTCTTGTGTTTGTTTACTTATTATATTACTATCAACTCTTAAGAGGTTCTGCATAATCAATCCTAGTATGACTTAATGAGTTCGAGAGATAACAATTGTGTTGAGTGACCAAACTCGATCCTGCAATTTGGTCAAGCCCAGCTAGTAATAGCTGAGGCTCAAGCCAGGAAGCATGCTATTTCTGAGCAAAACTTCCAAGCCATTCTTACATCATCATCCCACTCAAAACATTGTTATCAAAATAAAGGTGGGTTGGGAACCAATGAAATTGCTCCACCACATTCTTATGAGTCTATTAGACAACCAAGATGTGGGACTGAAGAGTAAGAGGTTCCAACTATTGACCCACCATCCCATGAGTTGAAAAATGATGCAACTACGGAGACTATCACAGGGAAGGTCCAAGTAAATCAACCCATTCCACCAGTGATGATCAACCCCTAACCACCAAAGCCAGAAGAATACGGGCTAAGGCAGCTAGAAAAACTGCCAAGAAAGTGGCTGAGTCTAAGCTGAAGATCAACCCAAAACAGAAGGGTGTGTTTATTTCAGTCGGATTCCAGGTGGTTGGAAACTCTGATATAGGAAAGTAGTGTAGTACCATCACTCCTGTCATACTGAAGGATCAGAAGTTAAAGGAGAAGACTTGATGAACACAAGAAATGCAAGAAACAACAGTCTTCACATCCCACAAAGATTAACATTGTGTACATAATGTGTGGTTTGCAAAACCATATGACTAAAGATTGTTACTACAATCCTGCAAGCACACATTATACAAATAATATTAAGAAAGAAGGAGTCAAGGAAGGCTTCATATTTGGACCATATCACATGGCCCAAGTGATGAGGAAAAAAGCTTATCTCTGAAGCAAAGTTGCTTTCGGAAGAAACTCATTCTTCCGAAGGGAAAATAGCTTCGGAAAAGCCGAAGAAAATTCAAAAGAACAAAAGAGTTTCTTTGAAACCTTCCGAGAAGAAGACTGCTTCGGAAGAAAAGATGGTGAAAGCTTCTTTCGAGAAGAAAGAAGCCTCAGAAGCATGCCATGCTGCTCAAGCTTCAACAAGCTCATCTACACTGATAAGCCAAGGGATGGAATGGAAGATCAGACAAGATGCTGTAGCCCAACCTTCTTCTTCATAAACATCCATTGAATCCTCATGAATACATTTTAGTTCAATTATGTCATCATCATTGGAAGAGCCCAAGACCAACAAGGCTTAAGTTTCCAATAAAAACTAACTTTTCACTTTGTCTGACAAGAATGACAATGTATGGATTGTAGATAGTGGATGCTCCAGGCACATGACTGGGAACAGATCTCTTCTTCAATAATTTTAACATTTTGATGGAGGTCCTGTTCAATTTGGAGGTGAGGCCGGAGAATATATTTCTGGCAGAGGAAGTATATCCAATAGCAAGTTAAAAGTCGACAAATTAAACTTTGTTAAACAGCTTGAACATAATCTTTTAAGTGCTTCTCAATTCTGTGATCAAAATCACCAACTGCTTTTCACAGAACATGAGTGCATTATCCTTAAACCTGAGTTGACAATTCCTCAGGAATTGATGCTTCTTAGATCTCCCATGAAAGGGGATATGTATAAGCTGAATATGAACAATGCTTCCCCATTGGGTGAAGTATCATGCTTTCTTTCCAAAGCTAATGGTGATAAGTCAACTCTATGGCATAAACGAATGTGCCATGTTAATTTCAAAACCATGAACAAATTGGTTAAAAATAACTTGGTACATGGTGTGTCTAAAAAGGAATTTTTCTGCAAAGATAACTGTGTTGCATGTCTGAAAGGAAAACAACATAGGGCATCTCATAAATCCAAAGAAGTTAACTCTATCACCACTCCATTACACTTATTGCAAATGGATCTATTTGCTCCCACAAGTATAATGAGTATTGGAAGGAAATCATACTGCGTTGTGATTGTTGATGATTTCACTAGATTCGCATCAGTATTCTTTTTAAGAACTAAAGATGAAACATTTGAAACTTTAAAATCTTTTATTCTTAAAATATAAAATCAAATTAATCACAAGGTTAAGATAATTAGGAGTGATCAAGGGACTGAGTTTAAAAATCAAGTTCTTGACTCATTTTGTAACTCAAAAGGGATTGCCAGACAATATAGTGCTCCTAGAACTCCTCAACAAAATAGTGTTGCTGAGAGGATTAACATGACACTTATTGAGGCTGCTCGAACTATGTTAGCTGATTCAAAGCTGCCTCTAACATTCTAGGCAGATGTAGTCAGCACTACATGCTATGTGCAGAACAAGGTTCTTGTAGTTAAGCAACATGAAAAACTCCTTATGAGCTATGGAACAAGAGGCCACCGTTCATTGGCTTTCTTAGGTCCTTTGGCAGCAGGTGTACCATAGTTAACACAAAGGATAATTTGGCAAAATTTGCTGAAAAGTCGGATGATGATATCTTTGTTGGATATTCCTCTACCTCTATTGCTTATAGAGTGTATAACATCAAAAATCAACAATTTGAGGAATCATCCAACATTGTTGTTGATGAGCATACTCCTTGTGTTAGGGGGAATGGACTTGATCATATCTTTGATTTAGAATTGTTTCCAAACTATTCTAAACCATCTTGTGAGAATGTTTCAACTGGAATAGGTACTCAAAGTGATTCTGATGATGACCAACTGTTTGAGTTACCCAGACCTCTTCCAAGTTTTCCAAGAGTTACTGAAAATCAAGCTTCCACAATTGATAGATTTGATAGCATAACTATCTCAAGAACCAGTGGAGCTTCAACAAGTTGTCAACAAAGTGAGCCTCAAAACTCATCCGGTGACAATCTACAACACCAAGAATATGGAAGTAGCATTTTGAAGGAACATGCAACTATCAATGCCACTTCACAGCCAGATGATATTGATGCTGTTTCTCCTTCATTCAATCAGTTCTCATTGAATGAATGTGAAACAACAGCTGGGCCAAGTGTTGAATACCCTGAGCAAAACTTTTCCAATCTGGATCTATCCATGCAACTGGATGTGATCCCTAGGCTCAGGATCCACAACTCTCACCCAACTGAGAACATCGTTGGAGATGTCTCTAAAGGCGTGAAAACAAGAAGACAAACTCACAATGGGAATGTTTGCTTGTATTCATGCTTCCTATCTCATATGGAGCCAAAGAAGGTGGATGAAGCCTTAAAAGATAGTAGTTGGGTTGAATCAATGCAAGATGAATTGCTTCAATTCAAGATACAAAAGGTTTGGAACCTATGTCCACTATCATCCGGTCAAGTACCTATTGGCACTAAGTGGGTATTCAGGAACAAAAGAGATGATAGAGGCTTTATTATCAAAAACAAGGCAAGACTGGTAGTTCAGGGATACACATAAGAGGAGGGAATTGATTACACTGATATCTTTGCACCTATTGCAAGACTTGAGGCAGTGAGGATCTTCCTTGCTTATGCAGCATCCAAGAACTTTACAGTCTACCAGCTTGATGTCAAGTGTGCTTTTATATACGGGGATATAGATAGAGAAGTCTATGTGTGCCAGCCTCCAAGATTTGAAGACCCACAACATCCAAACTACGTGTGCAAACTAGATAAAGCTCTCTATGGGCTGCACCAGGCATCTAGGCTGTGGTATGAGACCTTTTCTCAGTTTCTCCTGAAGAATGGTTACACCAAAGGTACCATTGACAAGACTTTATTCATAGAAAGTCTGGGAAAGAGATTTTGCTCGTACAAGTCTATGTTAATGACATCATATTTGGTTCCTCAAATAACTAAATGTGCAAAGACTTTGAGAGCATAATGAAGAAAAAGTCTGAGATGAGTTCCATGGGAAAAATGGACTTTTTCCTTGGAATTCAGGTGAAACATATGTAAGAAGGGTTCTTTATCAATCAATCTAAATATGTCAATGACATTTTAGAAAGATTTGATATGAAAGATTGTAAGCCAGCCAAGACTCCTATACCTAGAAATCACAATATTTGTCCTGACTATGTGGGGGAGGATACTGATCAACATCAGTATAGGGCAATCATTGGATCTCTGATGTATCTCACAACAAGTAGACCAGATATCATGTTTGCAACGTGCATCTGTGCAAGATATCAGGCTGCTCCAAAGATGTCTTACCTAGTTGCTACCAAGAGAATCCTTAAATACCTCAAAGGAGCACCTAAACTGATAGTGACTATGATGGCTGCAACATCAACGAGAAATCAACATTAGGAGGATGTCAATTTCTTGGTGGAAGGATCATCTTATGGCAATGCAAAAAGCAATCCTGTGTCTCAACATCAACTTTTGAATCTGAATACATTGCTGCTGCAAGTTGCTGTGCTCAGCTGCTCTTGATTCAAAACCAGATGATAGACTATAAGTTCAACTTCATGAGGACTCCCATCCACATCGACAACAAGAGTGCTATCTCTATTACAGAAAATCCGGTCAAGCACTCCAAGACAAAACACATCGACATCAGGTATCATTTCATCAGAAATATTCATGAGAAAAACTTGATTAAGCTAGTCAAAGTTGATTCAAATGAACAATATGCTGATCTGTTCACCAAAGCATTTGATGAACAAAGATTTAAGTATCTTATCACAGCTATTAGGATGATCAACATTGATTAGCTTATCTCCTTTGAAAAACCTTTTCAAAATGTGTTTTGTCTTTGTCAATACAATCTAAGCCTTTTACAAAAGGTATTTCTTTAAAATTTGTTAAGTATAAGTTCTTCCAAAGAGAAATTAACACTCGGAAGATACTTATGTATCTTCCGAAGGAAAATTCCTTCAAGTTGTTTTCATCTTCCAAAGAGTTTTTAGCCTCCGAAGAGTATTTGATGGTATATCAAATCTATTTCCGAAGCTTGAAAACTTCTTTATTCGGAAGACCTTCTTACTCTTGGAAGTAAATTTCTCTTAGGATAAATTTACTTTCGAAAGTAAATTTGGCTTTGGAAGAAGATAATCCTTGGAAGAGCTTTTACCCTCGGAAGAAAGCTCTACTGTGTAACAAAAATCTTTTGGGCCCCACTCTGTAAAAAGGTAAAAATTTTCTTAATGATATCGGAATATTTAAATGACTTATCCTTACCGCCCTTGTCACATCATACCCCAAACCATCACTTCACCTTATCCAACCACCATTTCACCCATTTAAATAACCTCGACTTACTCATTTAATCTTTTTACCAAATTCACAGCCCAAAGCTTCCCTCGTCTTCAGTTTTACTCCAAATTCACCTTCATTCTATCTATAACTTTCTTCACAATGGCACTAAACCTTCAGCACAACCAAGTCGCACTCCTTGACTCTTCCAAAGATGCTGACTTCTTTGAAATCATCCATTTCCTTACCCACTCTACCTACAACACTACCCTAACTGTTAACCTCACCGTTTACTCAAATCAAATGGATGAGTTTGGGGGAATGGTCAAATTGAAACTCTGAATGAGGTTAGGGTTATTAGGTCAAGCATTTGTGGCCGGGAATTGATCATATCCGAACAAACCATCAGGGAGCATCTAGAGATCCATGATGAGGGTTCCCCTATGGAATTCCCCAAATCAGACTTGGATGCTACATACACCCAAATGGAATACGATGGAGATGTGAGTAGGTCAACTGTATACAAGTTCAATTTCTCCTATAACTGGAAGTTCCTGCTTCACGTAGTTCTTCACTGCTTGTCAAACAAGTCTGGGGGTTGGGATCAAATCCCCTATGAACTAGGATGCCTAGTTCACGGGTTGGTAAAAGGCCTCAGGTTTAACTATTCAAGATTTGTGCTGAACAACCTCATGGCAAACCTTCAAAGGGAGACATTTTACATGTATCCTAGGTTTATCCAGCACATAATCAACTGTGAACTGGATCAGAGTAAGCTTGTTTGTGCAGCTACTCTACCTATCTCTCACATGAGGCCGGTCATCTTCAAGGTGCTGAAGAAGGTGTCCACCAACTTTACTGGAAGACACACTGCGCTTCCTCTAAGAATGATTGAGCCAATGGCTCCTGGTGACATCCCTGTTCACCCCACAGGTGATGAACCCACACCAGCAATAACCACCTTAATGCCAAATATTCCTTCGCACCCCATCAAACACACATATCAGAGACGCTCCAAGCGAACCCTTGTTCAATCTCTTTTGATTGAACAAGTTCCCCTTGTTCTATCCAAAAGGCTAGAGTTGAAACATGGGCTCCCACTCAGTCTGAGGTCCCAACTTCCTTCACAATAGACCTCAATATGGGTATTGAGTCTCCTTATTCTCAATCCCATGAGCCCCAAACCCAAGCTGTAAACCCTTAGGGTGAGTCTCTATACTCCCTTGAGCAGCCAAAAAGGGACACCCCAATGATAGGCTCAATGCCTTTAGACATTGATCAAGGTCCCGGGTCATTAGGCATAACTTCCATATCTTTCATTGACCTTTTAATAGCCACTGATGAAGAAATCATGTCTTTTCAAGGCAATGATGTTGATCCACAACACCCATCTAAGGATCAACTGAGCCTAGAGAGATCTCTGATTTCTAGCCCCCATCAACAAACCCCAACTGAGGTGAGTCCCACTGGTATGGAGGGGACTCATGTAGATTCAGCTGCCACTACTGAAGGTGCCTCAATGAGCCCTCAGGACAGTGGTAACATATCTAAGACTGAATCTATGACAACTTTACCTTTTGATGACTGTGAAAGAGACATCAATAAGCAAGGGAAACCAGGGTGCCAAGAAACCACAACTAGTGGTGAGGATGAACAAAACTAGGTATGTTACCTCATCTCCTTATGTTAAGAGACTAGAGGATAGGTCTGCCGCTCAGCAACTTGAGATTGAAAATCTCAAGGCTCAACTAGCTGAGAAATAGACTGAGAGATCTGTTAGGCATGTACTAATACAAGTCTCTCTGATTTCTTCCTCCAGCTCATCAAGCTCTCAAGATGATGCTACCAAAAAGGGGGAGAATGTTCAGAGTGAAACACACATGGAGCAGCAAAGCTTAGCCCTTTCTACACTATCTTCAAGATATCCTGCTCAGCAATCAACTGTTTTCCCTGAGCCTCCTCCTATCATTCTTCAAGTGGATCCAAGGATGGTCATCGATCTAAATAGGTTCCTAACCACCTTCCTGATTAGCTCCCTTGAACAACCAAGTCCGGATGTTGTTGTGGCATACTTTGGAGCTGAAGAGTTCCAGAGGTTGAATGCACCATCTACCACTGTCAAAGAAGTTGGTCAACCTAAGGTCCACATTGAACCCAAGATTGAATTCGAAGGGGAAATGGGGACTGATGGCCCAACAACTGAAACAGTTGGGACAGATAGTGCATTCCCACAAACTTCCAAAGCTGAAGTCAAAGCTGCGGAAGAAGCATTCCAAACTTCCGAAGCTGAGATCCAAGCTGCGGAAGGGCTATACTCTTTGTCTGAGGATCTAATTATCACAGATGCAATTCTTGAACTGGCATCTGAGATAAATAGTGAAGACTTTCTTAGACTCTCTCTCATTCAAACACCATCATCACCACAAGCTCTAATCACTACCCACCAACCTGAAACCTCTGCACAAGAACCTACAAAGTATCAAGCTTTCGAAGACACTAAAGGCAAAAGGACGTTGACTGCAGAAGATCTATTAGAGGAAGAAAGGTTGGAGAAGCTTAGGAGAAAATGTAGACTCCCAACTGGGAAGCTATTAGCTGCAAGTAGCAAAGCAGCTGTAGCCAACCAGGAGGCTATCAACAACCAAAGAAGGGTGGAGATCATTGACAGACTTGTGAACCTGGGAGCTGTAAGTGAATATGTGCTTCTGTTGCCACTAGAGGAGTTGGTTGAGTTAGAAAAGGCAACCTTGCTATGGAGAGAACAAGAAGAAGCAGCAAGGTTGGCCTTAGAGAAGGAAGAACAGAGAAAGAAAGAGGAAGCTGAGCAACAACTGATGAATGAAAGAGTAGCTTTTCTAAGCTCTAGGGGATTCTCTCTTGAGGAACTAACTCCTCATGATAACGACATGATCTTATTGCTTTTTAACAAAGAACAAGATCAAATGAACAAAGAGAGAAAGAGGGCTTCCAGGGAAAAGCTGAAGGAGAAGAAGGAAAAAGAGGAAGAGACTCAACTTGCAGCTGTCAAGAAGATGGGAGACAAATCCTGGATGAAGGATTATCTCAAGGCCCATGGTTTCTCTGGCAGGCAAATTGGCCCCATGTCTGTGAAGACCCTGCAGCGACATGTCAGTGACTTCAAGGCTAACATTCGCTCAGGAAGAAGGAAAGAGATGTATAGAAGAGTACAGGGGATGAATTCTAAACCTACACCACAACCTCAACCAGAACCAATTCCTTTTCCTTTCCCATCAAAACTAAGCCAACCACTAAACCATACACTCCTAAACCCACACCATCAGCCATACCATCTTCCTCACGCATTTCATCACAACTACCCATCCTTAAACCCAAAACACTTCCCAGAACCCAACCTTCATCTACCCAACAACCATCCAAGTCATCCTCACAATCATCCAAACCTCTTTCCTTAGAAGAATTCAAGGAGATCAAGAGGAAGCTCATCAACTGTACCACTCTAAGCGATATCTCTTGTGAGGAGAGGTCTATCAAACTAACTTTCATTGATGGCTCCTCGTGTTCCTCACAAGAGAACAATTCCTTGATCTGCCTAGAGGAACATTGGACCAGGCACTTAGACTCTTGGCAACAAACCTTGACTCTCTTGGGGAAAAAGAGAAGTTGCTGAGAATAAAGCTGGTGACTCTACAGGACACTAGGAAGGGTGACAAGTTACCATCTCAACCCCTTGTTCCTAGGAAGAAAATAGTCCAGTGGAGGTTCGAAGACTCTTCTCACAACTTTATTGTGGAAAGAGAGAATGGAGAAGTCAATAGGCTCAATGCCTCTTCTCTGCTACACTCAAGCAGATTTGACATTGTTGAGTTAGCAGAGAAACCATTCTCCAATTCCTCCAACTCTGAGATATCTACTCACATAAGAAATCTTCTGAGTAGTCTTCATCTGGCCGAACTGACTTCAAGGGCCAAGATTGAAGCAGGGTTGAAGTTGAGAGAGAAGGAAGAAAAGGAAGGTCAACCACCAAAGGCAAATCCTTCTTACAAATGGTTGAAGGCCCTGAATTGGAACCAATAATTTGATGGGAGTATGACTACAACTCCTATCAACTAACTCTCTTTAGAGGAACATAACAAATGGTGCATATCATTCAAAGCAGTAGACTGGATCTTCTGTCTACGAATGATTTGTACAAACTTCTCAGCACCACATTTGGAAAGAATAAAGGGACAGATAAGTATCTTCTCTCTTTGGTGCTGAAGGTTTTGAGAAGAAGAAACAAGTGAAGTTTTGGTAGCATCAGCCTAGTAGGAGTTTGTTGGATCAAGTAAGGCTAGTGCAACCAAAACAAACACTTAGAAAATTTTGGTGCAACTGATGAAGAGCTTCCAAAGGCAAAAGCTAAACTTCAGAAGGTCAAAGATGAAAGAGCATCCGAAGAGGAACTCTAACTTCTGAAGCATGAAGTTCTGAAGATCAAGTCAAGCCTCAGAAGAAGTAGCTTCTTCCGAAGTATAAGTGGCTTCAGAAGAACTTGTTCTTCCGAAGTCAGTTAACCTTCAGAAGTACCTACTATGAACCAGTGCACATAAGTATGGTCCCCCTGACACACCGCTGCAACCTTTGAGATACTGCATGACACTTTCCCACGCTCATGTAGTTAACCATACTTTATTCCACTGTTCATCCCTTATCAGTTAGTACAGTTACCAACTTTGGTTGGTGACAAAAGGTAAGTCATGGAAATGTCATGACTACCAAATCTTAGATACCTTACTTCTAGCAATGTAGTATTTGTCTAGTAGTAAGTTCCCAGCTGGTATCAAAGTATAACCGCCTGTAGATAGTAGTATATATAGTTTTCTCATTGTAACTCATTTATTTTTCTAGTAAGAGTCTTGTAATATTTTGAGTTGAGAAGTAATATATACAAGTATCTTGAAAACCTTTCTTTTGTGTTTGTTTACTTATTATATTACTAAAAACTCTTAAGAGGTTCTGCTTCATCATCCGAGTGTGACCTAGTGAGTTTAAGGGATAACAATTGTGTTGAGTGACCATACTCGATCCTGCAGACTTTATAGTTTCTTAGCCTTTGCGAAACTATACTTTCTCCGTGCGAAAGTATCTACGATTCTGGTTTTTGTTATGACTATGTCCAAGCAGTTCTGCCTGGCTTGTGTGAAACTATAGTTTTGTACCTTCTGTGAAACTATAGTTTCTCAATACAAATCTGGTTGCGAAACTAATTGCAATTTTCTTTTTATTATTATTTTTTCTATTTTTAATTTTTAATTTAATTTCTCCTTATTATTTTAATAATTATTAAGTGTTTAGTTAATACTATTGAACTAACAAACTTTCGGTTTCACCTACAGATCCTATGGAAGCTTAAAATTTGACCCCAGATCAAACATGGTGGCATATCTAAACAATAGAGACTTAAAGACCACTGGTTTTCGAGACGCTATCTCCTGGTTGAAGAGGTCTGACATTCACTACGCAATCTCTCACTCTATTGTAATAAACGAAAGACAGACTAGAGACATTTGAAGAATAACTGATTATGATGCCAAAGAAAAGAGCATTAGAGCATCTGTTCAGAGGGAGCTGGTTGAGATCTCAGTTGAGACGGTGGCTAAGGCTTTAAGGCTAAAAGGTAATATCGGTGAGGTTGTAGAGATGTCTGATTCTGAAGGTGTTGTAGCAAGAAAAGTTACTGGATACGAGGGAATCAATTTCGAGAAAAGAAAGGAGACTAAGAAGACGAATCTATCGAAGGAATGGAGGTTCATTGCGCACGTTTCATCAGTTGTTTGGATCATAGAAAGGGTGGATCTGATGAGTTGAATCTGAAGTGTCCACAAGTAAAGGAGAAAAGGCAAATATTGGCCAGATTATTCATGACTATCTGCTTAAGAACATCATAGCTCTAAAGAAGGATAAGTGGCTTTTATACCCAAGATTTATTCAGATCATTCTCGATTATTTGAAACCAAACTTACCAAATCTTGGAGATGAGCTGAAGTTGACCCCTATGAACCCGAGAATATTTATTGATTGTGCTGCCTCTAGGCATGATTTTTCTTGAAAAATTTCATACTTGCTGGAGAATATGTACACTGAGCAGAGATGAAACTACATTAAGATCCTAATCCCTTTAAAGGAACAAAAAGTTGCAGCAAGTGGTGGAAATGCAGAGCGGATAAAGAAAAGAAAGAAATACACAAAAGAGACTGAGATGACATTTGAGGAGCAACTGGATGAAATGGAGGAAGAGAGGAGGAAGAAAAAGAAGAAAAAGAGTGGATAGAAATCATCTTCCTAAGTTAGAGCTGATTCTCCTGCACAGGAAAGGAGAAGTAAAAGCAAGCAGTTAGTAACTCTAGAGACTAGGCCTGCAGGAGAAGCTGGGAGACAAACAAGGGACATCAAATCAAAACTTGATGAGGATGTAATCAGGAATGTTGACACATCCTTATAAAACGAGCTAAGTATGATCAAGACTAAACTGATAAACTCCAAAAAAGAGAGAGAAGTAGAGGGAAAGGGAGATGGATGAAACGAAGAAGATGATGTTAAACCAACAAGGTTTGATTAGAAGATTGCTAGAATATGTAAGCAAGTTGAGAAGAAGAGCTGGTGTTGCTAATGTACCAACTGATCAAGAAATTCAGGATATGACTGACACATCTCAGTATACATTCATTCACAAGTCATCTGAAGTTGGTGGTAGTGGTGTTGGTGGATCTGGAGCTGGTGGAGGTGATGTTGGTGTTGAAACTTTTGAAGTGGAGAAAAATAGTGGAGATGGTGATATGGGAGGAAGTGGTGAAGGAGATGTGGGAGGAAATGTTGATGAGGTAATAGAGGCTGGATTCATAGATTTGGGGCTGGATATAGATATTGATCTTACTGGAAATAAAGTGATCAGGGAGGAGAGAGCAGGAGGTAAAAGAGAAATGTAGAGCTCAACTTAATAGATGAAGAGGAAGAGGTAGAAGAACAACTCGTGGACTATGATTCTGAGCCAGAATTCTATGAAGTGGAAGAGAGACCAATGACATACATGGCTCAGAGGAGTTTTGCTAAAGGAGACATTATAGAGATGGATAAAGAGGATTGGTTCACAAAGGTGGAAGAGCCAGAAAAGCTAACCCAACTCTTTCAAAACATCAAAGAACCAGGCAGGAAAGAATCTGATAAGAAGATTATGAGTTGGAAGTACAATTTTTAAATAAAAGTTGTTTATGATAAAGAGGCAAGGGGAGGGGGGGATCTCATATTTGCACAAGATGAAGGCGTTTAAGACTCTATCTAGGTGCGATTAGAGAAGGCTAGCAGAGATCCCCCTGCTAGATTCTTGTTTAAGCGAGCGAGCCACATTGCTAGAACATGAGATTCGCTAGGGCATTCAGGACAATTTTGCTACTTTTGAATACATGAAGAGAGGGCATTCAGGGCAATTTTGCTACTTTTGAATACATGAAGAGAGAGAGGAGGAGGTCAAAGAAAGATTTTTATTGGGAACGGGAAAGGGGAAGATAATGCTGAAGCTGAAGCCTGCAAAGATGTCAATCGGGTGAGGATAACGAATCAACAACCGTCAAGACTGCAGATGTTTGAGAAATGGTTCTATGATAACCAATCTGGTGAGGAAGTAGTGTGGGTGAAGAACGGAAATGAAATACAATTGTTTGATCCAATGGAGGTATTTTCATTTAGTGATGATGATCTGAAGGTATTATGCGAAAATCAGATTAAGTTCGGTGCAGGAGAAGAGACCAAGGCTGAGGTTAGTTTGTTTGAGAGAGTGGCAAACAAAGCTAGGGGAGTCTGATCGGAGATCAAGCAGCTTGAAAGAGTGTGCAGGAACATGATGATATGGAAGCAGAAGTGAAGGACTTGGCAAGGAAGTTGGAGAAGGCATCGGCAAAAGCTAACCAAGAAGACCCAACAGGTGAATACCTCCCTGGGGTAGTATTGATGATCAAGTATAGGGTGGTATTCACCTTGCCGTTAGTTATAGCTTAGTTATTATAATAGGATCTAGTTTAGCTTTGTTAGTATTGTATTATGTGGCATGCGAAACTATATGCGAAACTGTAGTTTCACTTGGAAGTTTCACATGGTCACAGAGCATGACAGTAACTGTATGTGAAAATAGATCCTGTATAAATATGTTTGTTTGTTGATCATTTTATGACTTTTGGAAAATTACTGAAATACTACTGATTTGAATTTATTGTGTATTGCTAGGAGCTTATTATTATTATCTTTCAACATTGTTCTTAATCACCTTATTAAAAACTTATTTTAAAATGGGTTTTGCTTGAATTGTGTTTATTCTTGTATGATTACTTGGTCCCTAAGTTATTGGAAATAGTTATAAATTGAGGATTCTGGTGTTAAAACTTCATCAAATTCACATTTAAACGATCATTTAGACCAACACATGGTATCGGTTTACCGAATCTATGAGGTAAAATCGACCCCAAAATAGGGTGGTTAAGACACTGAAGCAAACAAGTGGTCACTAATTAATCATTAAATCTGATCTAATTAATTAATAGATTTATAATAGATATTTTTTTTGAAATAATTAGTTATTGTTGTAAAACAACAACCTACTAGTAAATATTTAGAACAAAGATTATAAAATATGTTTATAGAGAAAAAGATAGAATGGAGAATATAAAATATGTTTATAGAGAAAAAGATAGAATGGAGAATGACACTTAGACCTATATATATGTCTTTAGTAACAATACATTGAATACAAATTAATAAAAAATCACAACATCTTAGCAGTTTCAATCTACACTTAATTATATTGATAACAATCATAAATAATTATTTACAACACTCACCCTTGGTTATCAATATATCATACTTAATACAATTGGAGATGTTGCCTCATTAAAGACCTTGCTAAAAAAACCCAGTAGGACAAAACCGTAGTTAAGGGAAAAAAGAGTTTTGTGCGTATTACTCCCCCTGATTTATATTACCTCAAATAATAGGTTTTGATATTCTATGAGTTGCTCAAAAATTTTGTAGTCAATGATTGCCATTTGATCCTTAACTCTTTTTGTCAATTGATGTTGTATTATCTTCAGATAATACTCTCAGTGCCTCCTCCAATAACAAATACCAAAAGATTCAAGATTGTGTTGTGTCACATTTCCTGCATATACAAAGCTAACCAAACTTGTTTTGAAGAGTTAGTGAAATATATTATAATACCTTTTGTTCCTTAATGATATTAAATACTTGTTTTTACCATTCCAAACTCTTGTTATTGGATTTACTTTAACACAACAAAATCTACCAATTGCATTAAAAACGGTGCTTCTAAACCACATTTTCTAGTCATTATTCAAATGCTCGATATGCTGGTCCAGACATAAAATTTCTAATACCATCTTTCATTTCAAATCCGCTCTTAATAATTTAAACTTTGTAGCTCTTCATTAGATCAAATGCATCTACATATCTTATAATATTTGTAAACACGATATTGATGTTTTAATAAAGACACATGAATCAATTGCATCCATCTTTCTTTTTTGAGATAAGCAATGAGTCGATTATAGCATATTGGACTTGACATTATACATTTCTCAACTGTTTTTGCTTCAAGAATTTACTAATTTTCATGTACTTCTTTCCATCTTGATGAGTTATGTATGTTCATGCACACTTGAGAAGTTTGGAACATAACTTCTTTATTAGCATATCATTTTTCATATCATATGTAAACAATTTCACTACCAATCATTTAAGCATCTCTAATATCCATATTGTACCAATCCATGGCTTACATCATAATCATCAAGTATCATGTACAATTTCTTTGTCATCCCTTTATTATGTACAAGGATTACATCGATAAGACCTTACTCAAGACAAAACTTTATCTTACCAAAATTTCTATGAATCACCCTTTAAGTATTCAACTATCTTATAATACCTATGAGAATTTTCAGCTATACACAAGTCATCTATGTATACATATAATCATAATAATATATTCAGATCTATAATCAATCAAATGTGTTCTAATATTCAAACAATCATTTACAAACAAACAAACAATATTAACATTCATATCAAACACAAATTATTGTGTAATTTTATTTTTCATATTTTGTAGATAAAGATATTTTGCTAAGTGTCCACAATGGATGAAGGATTGACCATAGCAGATGCAGTAGCAGTCATAGCGGATGAAGAAAGAAGTCCTAATGTAGACAATGGATGAATATTTACAGAGCGGATCACCAAGTCCAAAGCTGATGAACTTTCCACAGCGGATGTTCATCCACAGCGGACAACAACATAGAAAACATTACAAGTGTTTACAGTGGATGTCATCCATGCACAACGAACATATCATTTACCATCCATAGCGGCTAGCTTATCATCCACAGCGGACAGCTTATAGACTTAGGATTATTATGTATTTTGTTTTTAGATAAAGGTATCTTTGTAAATGTACATAGTATGTACATAGGCTATAAATAGTCGTATACCCTAATCCTTTGTAAGCTTTTGAATAATCATCAATCAAGCAAGTGGTTACTATTCTTCTTTGCATTCAATCATACAGACACACAATCATACACACACGTAGAGATCATATCAATAATCATGGGTTTTCGCACTATGATTATTTGAGTATTGATTCATAACACAAACTTGTTGTTATTGAGAGATTGAAAAATATCCCTGGGGGATTCAACCTTTGTTCTTACAAGACAAAACCCAAATCCATCACTATATTTGTAAATATAGACCATCATATTGTTCCGAAGAACTTACTTTACATGATTTGTAATTTATTACAGGGCTGGTGAAGGGTATGCAATTACCACACAACAACACTATGAGGAGAGTTCCTTAGAACACTTAACAGATCAAATAGGGAACTGGTTAACTTATGTGAAAGATGCTAAGAACACAAGTAAAAATGAGACATAACAAGATAGCTAACAACACAAGTGTTTGGTTATCAAGAAAGCTGTATATTGCTTCTCATGGTCTTTTACAAATGTTACAAAGCATACAATTAGAATGTTACAAGTACTTGAGATACTTTATACTACATCCTACAGCCAGCCATACTTTGAAGGCCAGCTGGATACATAAGACTAGACAACTACAAAATAAAATGTAGAGTCAAAAGGCAGACTGCCTTTGGACTAGTGACTATGACATGCCATAGCTCACATCCTAATATATTGCAAAAAGGATAAAAGTACATAAAGTAGAAAGCACAGACTCAAGACCTCAATGTATAGTTACCAAAAGCATGGACCTTTTCACCAACTCATGTAAGTTGGTGTCTAATCAGAGTTGCAGCGGAAAGGTGGTCCAACTTTATAGTAAAGTACATCAGATAAAAGCATGTATCTAAAAGTCTTCGAAAGAAATTTGTCTTCACTCTTTGGCTTCAGAAGACTTTGTCTTTGAAGCTTCAGAAGACTTCACTTTTGGCTTCGGAAGATGTTGGTCTTGGCTTCGGAAGATTTTACACTTAGAATATTTCTAATGCAAGTTGTAAAACTTCCGAACCATTTCTGCTTCTGTTCTTCAGTGCATGAATGCAGAGAGACTTTGGATGTTTTTGCTGCATCAGACTTATAGAAATCCTTACAACTCCCCCTAGGCTGATGCTACCAAAACATTTGAAGATCTTCAGCTTTTGACAGTCCTCATAATGATGATGACCATGCCCTTCTTCATTAGATGGTCAGGATCACTCAGACTCTTATAGTATCTTCTCATCTCAAAGAGATCATGCAGAGGTAGGTTGAATAAGTCTTTCCATGTGTAGACATCTTCACCACCTTGAAGGTCCAAGATAAGATGGGTCTCTCAGATGCAAGAGGAGCCACTTAGATTGGAGTTGATTGGGCTGCCTCTTCATGCACTTTCTCAGGTTGATCTGACTCGGCCTAAGGTATAGAGTTGGATGATTCAGGCTTCTTCTTCTTCTTTGACTTTGGTTTTGAATCCATCGTCTTCCTCCTTTTTGAGGACTTTAACTGAGAAGACTAGTCTGTAACACCTTGTTGATCAGTCTTGTCTTGCTCAGTTAGGTGTTCCTCCCTTATAGGTTTAGAAGGAGAGGGAGTTTGACCCTGCTGTGGATCAGAAGATGAAGCTTGCTGAAGCTCAGCAGGAGGTCCAGGTTGTGTTGTCTCAGGTTGTTCAACCTTAACCTCCACTTTAGGAGGAGCTTGACTTGGAAGGGAGTGTAAGTCAATTAGCTCTCCACTTTTGATCTTCTGCTTGATTACCCTAATGTGCTCATCGATTGTAGATAGAGACATAGGGCCAAGTCTCCTTCCGGAGAATCCATACAGCTTCAAGAAATTCATCATCCTTTGTCTGTCAGCAGACGTCTTCATGCTCTTTTGGATAATGGCTCTTGACTTTGCAGCCTCTTCCCTCATCTTTCTTTTTGTTGCCTTTCGTTCTTTGAGTACTTGAAGTTCAAGCTGTTTGAGATACTCAAACTCAATGTACTCAAAAGACAAAGGAAGAAGTGCAGATGCCTGGTAGAAACCTGTGGCACTAAGGTAGTTGATCATATTTTGCCTATCTGTTTCCTTGTCTACCTGAGGTTCTTGTGTAGCTGCCATAGTCTCTTGCATAGGGATTTCTTGAACTGGGGAGAGAGTAGGAACATGCTTGTATAATCTTTTCTGTCTCTTCTCCTCTTTGATTTGGAGAAGTAGCCTTGCATCCTCTGCTTCCTTCATCTCTCTTGACACTTTCATGTCAGCCAGTTCATTAAGTTTCTCTAAGGGGAGAGATATAATCTCATCAATGTCATAGTTTCTGGTCTGCAGGTAAATAATCCTGACTAGCCTCAACTCATCATCTTGAGTGTTTGGTCTGGGGGCAGCCCTGATTGCAGCTTGCATGAAGCCTGATGACCCAGAGGAACTTTCTCCCCTTAGCTTCCTCTTCCTCTCTCTCTCATCCTCCTCCTCCTCAATCTCCTCAGGAGTTAGAATCCTTTTCCCTTTGTCACCAACAGACCTTTGTGACACAGGGTGGAGAGAGCTTTGTCCTTCATTGCTTGGTGTAGCATCCAAGCTCTGGCCAGAGAGAGGTTGTAATACACCTTCACCAGCAGGTGTTTTACTGAGGGAATGAATTTCTGAAGTAGTTGTTGGTGTGACAGGGCTCTCAGGCTCTATCACTTGGCTTTCAGTCAAGGTTTTCCCTTTGAAGCTAATCTCAGGGTCTGTCTCAACATCCAGTTGACCAATGTCATTACCTGATTGCCTTTGTCTCCTTCTTAGACTGAACTCTTCAGTAATTCTGTCTTAAATCCTTTGTGCCAGCCTGTCAGCTTGTCTAGATTGACTTGGGTTGACAAGTGGCATGCTGATCAGGTCAAGACCTTTGTAGCAGTTCAAGGTCTGAAAGTTGAACACCTCTTGCTGCCCTTGAACTCTTTGAAGAATGAGGGCTCTTCTATCAGCATCATACCTCCACCCAATGATGTAAATTGAAGTTCCTTGGGGTGGGGATGATATAGCCCTTGGAATGCCTTACTCAAAGACACTCTGAATGAAGGAGTCTATAGAGTCCACATCAATGTGAACTTGAGGAAGTTGCTGAGTATGCACAATTGCAAGTGAGGATGGTAAGTCCTTAATGTCCATACTCCTTGAAGAAGTCCCAGGTTATGTGATTGTAATGACTTTCTCCCTCTTTTTAGTAGCATCACCCTCTTGTATAGGTGAGCTAGGAGTTAGGTCAATCACATTCACAGGTTCTTGTGTTCCTGGTTGAGCTCTCCTTAAAGGTCTCCCATCTAGTTTTTCCCTGAGATAAGATATCTCAAGTTGCTGATCATTGACCCTGTTATGCAGGGTAGTCACCTGAGATTTAAGGTGACTAACCTTAGAGAATAAATAGGTGCATGTTTTTGATAGTTTTTGAACCTTTAGTCTCAAGTTCCCCTCATCTTCATCAGAAGAATCATTAGGGGATGAGATAATTGGACCAAAGTCCTCTCTCTCACCACCAGCTTCAGGTTCTTGGCTGCTGGATTTCCTCTGCACATTGACAACCTCAGTTGAAGTGTTAATGGGCTGAGTTGCCATGGTTGAGGTCTTAATGATGTAATCACTTGAAGAAGTGAAAGCCTCTTCCATATGGATCTCCTGAACAGGTTCAAGTGATCCACCTCAGTAATGGGTGACTGATGTGGGCTAGACATAGGGGACTCAAAAGCACTCATCTCTCTTTGAGTGGGGGAAGAGTAGAGAGACTCATGGTACTCACTGAAACCTAGTCTTCATCAGTATAGAATTCAAGGTTGGGAATGGGTTGATTTATGTAAGGCCCCGTTTCCGCGACGCTTACAGCTGGTCAATCATCACACATAAAACATATATTTACATTAACTTTAATAAAACACTGCAGCGGAACATTAAAATAACTTTTCATTTCAATATAAATGCTTTTGCAAGTTAATACAACATTGATTACAAAACATCGTTTGTTTGCATTACAATGCAAAAACATTATACAAAAGAATGCCATTCCAAATGAGCCAAGTAGCCGCCCCATGCCATCCTCAGCAACTGCAGGATCGGTTTTGTCACTTAACACTTGGATTTCTCTCAAACTCACTTATATTACACTCAAATCAGTTGAAGTAGAATCTCTTCTAAGAGTTGATAATAATATAATAAGTAGCAAAGAACACAAGGAAATAATTTTCAAGGCATTTGTATATATTACTTCTCAACTAAAAGTATTACAAGACTCTTACAAGCATAAAACATGAGTTTGTAACGCCCGGAAATTTTCTTTGAAGCCGACGAAAGAAGATAAAGAAATAAAGTCCAAAGTCGAGGGACCAAACTCGCCAACGAGAGAAACTTCGATGAATGGGAGTATAAAAGGGGGGAAGACCCCCCCATTCTTGCCATTTTTCAGCCAAGAAGAGAGGAGTGGAGAAGAGAAGGAGAAAAAGAGGAGAAAAGCTTGGTTCGTGTGGATTCGAGCCTGGAAATCGTCGTGTAGCGGGTCAAATCGAAGCTCTACTCAAAGGGAACGTTTGTGTGAGTTCTAGGACCCCTCTTTTACACGTTTTCAACTGATTTTAGGGCTGGAACACATCTGAAAACCCTTTTTTTGAGTTTTTCGGTGAAAACCCGTTTTTGTATGTATGTGTATGTGTATGGTTCGTTTGGGGCTTGATTTCATGCTTGGTTATGCTTGAATGAGGTCGTGGTATGTTTCCCTAAGGCTTAGAATGGTTGATTTGAGCTTAAAAGAGGTTTGGAAGAGGTTGGAGGCCGAAAACCGCCGCTGCAGTTCGGGATGAACTGCATTATGCATTAGCTCGGGCTAGGCAACCGACTGCAGTGCGATTTGAGGCCATACGGCCGATTGGCGTGCGACTGAGGTCTATGCGCACGATTGCCATGCGACTGAGGTCCATACGCATGATGGTCATTTGACTGAAGTTCATGTGTCTGTAAGGCATGCGATTGAAGGAGTGTGCGACTGAGGTTCATTCGCACGAAGGTTATGCGACTGAAGTCCATGCGCCTGGAGGCCATGCGACTGAGGTTCATTCGCACGAAGGGTATGCGACTGAAGCCCATGCGCCTGAGGTCATGCGACTGAAGGCCATACGCATGAAAGCTATGCGACTGAGAGTCCATATGCATAGATGTCCATTCGCCCATAGTCCATTCGCATAGGGTCCATTCGCCTGATATCCATTCGCCTAAGTGTTCAGTCGCCCGGAAGGCCATGCGACTGGAGGGTGTCCATACGCCCAAGTAGGGGTCATACGCCCGAAAGAACAACGGTTTATCTTATGACCTTCGAGGGAAAGTGCAGTTATGGGTTTTGACTCGGGAGGTTCCCGTAGGCTTGTGTAAGTTGACTTTCGAGGTCATAGACGTGATGTCGGGCATGTGTGTGATGTTAATGATGTGATGTATGATTGATGCGTGTGTATGATTGATGCGTATATATGATGATGCCCTGTATGGTGATGTGTGTATGCTTATGTTTATGTTCCTGTTATGTATATGTATCTTTCCATGGCTTTACGTCGTATGTTAATGAATGAACGAAAGTATTATGTAACGTAAAGTGAAAGATAATGAAAAGAGGAACATGATAAATGAATGAATGCATGCATTAATGAACGAATGAAAGTATGAAAGGCTTGCAAGCATTATGAACAGGGGTACACGCGGGGGTTCCAGTCTTTGTGACTGACCAACGTTGTGGTACATAGTGTGCAGTGATTACTCACCTCGGTGCTTGTGCCAGACTATGTGCAGTGTGGAAGTCAGTTATGAACTTCGGCCCAGTACTCGAGTTATGCATATCGTTGGGGGTGGAGTAATGATTACTCACCTCGGTGCTGGTGCCAGGCTATGTGTAGTGTGGAAGTCATTTATGAACTTCGGCCCAGTGCTCGAGTTATGCATATCGTTGGGGGTGTAGTATGTGGATGGGATCTTTGTTGCTCACCTCGGTGCTGGTGCCAGGCTATGTATAGTGTGGAAGTCATTTATGATCTTCGGCCCAGTACCCGAGTTATCGCTTACTCTGGTGCTGGTGCCAGGCTACGTGTAGTGTGGAAGTCATTTATGATCTTCGGCCCAGTATCCATATTGTTTGGGGTATAGCTGTTGACACTAATCTAGAACTTGATGATGTAACAGATGTAATGATCCTAAACCTTATCCTAGGTACTGTGGCCAGAGGTGCTGGGCACCGTAAATGAAGGTCTATGATAGGCTTAGGCCCAGTATCATGAGCATGAAGGGTAAAGTTCATGGTGTTGTTAAATGGAAAAGATGTAATGATGAACGAACGAATGAAAGTAAGAATGAATGATCGAATGGAAGTTAATGGATGAATAAAGTTAACGAACGTAATGATGAAGATAATAATTATATTATCTATGTGTATATATGTTGTGTGATCGCTTACGAAAGTAATGAATGGTTTTATAAAGGAAGTAAAGTATGTTTTGTTATAAAACTAGAACTCACTCAGCAACGCTGACTTTGATGTGTTTCCAGTTGGCAGGTATGTTGCTGAGGATGGCACGGGGCGGCTACTCAGCTTATTTTGGAAGGGCATCCAACATTATAATGTTTTTGTAATGAAATTGTGTAATGAACGGTTGTAATATTTTGCAAAAGTATTTTGATGAAATGAAGATGTTGTTTTTAATGTTTCCGCTGCAGCATTTTATGAAAGTGAAATGTAATATTATGTTTTATGTGCGATGAGGAACCAACTGTAAGCGTCCCGGGAACGGAGCCTTACAGAGTTACAGTGAGAAACTATATATAGTAGATCCTACAGCCGGATATACTTTGATACCAACTGGAAACCTAAGACTAAAGCATATACTACAATGCTAAAGTTAAGGTATCTAGATAAAGTATTATCTAAGATATGGTAGTCATGACATGTCCATGACTTACCTTTTGTCACCAACTAAATTGGCAACTACAAACTTATAAAGGCAAACAGTGGAATAAATTATGGTCAACTACATGGCTTTTGAGGAAACGCCATTCAGTATCTCAGAGGTCTGCAGTGGAGTGTCAGGGAGACCATACTTATGTCCACTGGATAATAGTAGTGTCTTCCGAAGGTAAGTTGGCTTCAGAAGAACAAGTTCTTCCACAACCACTTATACTTCGGAAGAGGCTTCTGTACTTCCGAGGCTTGAGGACTTCCTTCACTCTAAGTCTTGATCTTCGGAAGTGAGTACTTTGTTTTTGGAAGTTGGAGTTTTCCTTCAGAAGTTGGTTTTACACTTTGTCTTCGGAAGTGCTCCTTTTTCCTTCGGAAGTTCCACACTTAGCTTCGAAGTCCTTTATTAGTTGCACCAAAATAGTCTAAGTGATTTGGTTTTGGTTGCACCAGCCTTTCTAGATCCAACAAACTCCCCCTAGGCTGATGCTACCAAAACCTCACTTGTTTCTACTTCTCAAAGCTTTCAACACCAGGGACAGAAGATATTTGTCTGTTTCCTTTTTCTTCCCTGAAGTGGTGCTGAGAAGCTTGTACAAGTCATTTGTGGATAGGAGATCCAGTCTATCACTCTGAATGACATGTACCCTTTGTTGTGCCCCCTGAAAAGAGTTAGTTGACGGGAGTTATATTCATACTCCTATCTAACTATGGATTCAAGTTCAGGACCCTCAACCATTTGTAGAAAGGCTTTGCCTTTGGTTGTTGATCCCTTCCTTTTCTCCTCCTCTCTCAGTTTCAACTCTTCTTCAACCTTGGTTCTAGCAGTTAGCTCGGCCATATGATGATGCCTAGATGATTTCTGATATGAGCAGCTACTTCAGAGTTGGAGGGGTTGGAGAATGGCTTCTCTGCTAACTCAACAATATCAAATCTGCTTAAGTGTAGCAGAGATGAGGCATTCAGCCTGTTGAGCTCTCCATTCTCTCTTTCAACAACAAAGTTGTGAGAAGAGTCTTTGAACCTCCATTGGATGATCTTCTTCCTAGGCACAAGAGGTTGTCTTGACACCCGGTCACCTTTCTTGGTATCCAGCAGAGTCACCAGCCTTCTCCTTATCTTCTTTTCTTCCTCATTCAAAGTATCTGAATTGAGGCTAAGGAGATTTGCAGCTTGGTCCAATGTTCCTCTGGGCAGATCAAGAAATTGATCTCTAGTGAGAGAACATGAGGATCCATCAACATAAGTCAATTTGACTGAATCCCCCTAACAGGAGATGTCGCTCAGGGTTGTGCAATTGATGAGCTTTGTCTTGATTGCCTTGAACTCCTCTAAGGGGAGATGTTTAGAAGGCTGGTGTTTGGGTTCTGGCTAGTGTTTTGGGTTGAAGGATAGGTAGTTTAGGTGGTTGAGGTGAAGAGGTAGGTAAGGGTGATGGTGTAGGTTCGGGGGTGTAAGGTTCAGTGGGTGGTTCAGTTTTGATGGGGAATGGAAAAGGGATTGGTTCATGTTGTGGTTGGGTTTGAGGTTGGGGTTGAGTAGTTGATTTGAAGATCATCCCCTGTCCCCTTCTGTACATCTCCTTCCTCTTCCCCGAGAGATGTTAGCCTTTATGTCACTAACATGTCGGTGGAGGGTCTTTTCAGACATAGGACCCACCTGCCTGCCAGAGAAGCCATGAGCTCTGAGATAGTTTTTCATCCAGGCCTTTTCACCTATCTTCTTGGCAGCAGCTAGTCCTGCTTCTTCTTCCTTCTTCCTCTTCAATATCAGCTTTTCCTTGGCACCTTTCTTTCTCTCTTTCTCCATTTGATCTTGCTCTTTGTTGAAGAGCCATAAGATTGTATCATTGTTGTGTGGAGATAGTTCTTCTAGAGAGAAACTGTAAGGATTCCTTTAAGTCTGATGCAAACCAAAACATCCAATGTCTCTCTGCAAGTAATGCACTAAGTACTGAAGAATAATTGTTTCGGAAGTTTTACACCATACACTAGAAATATTCTAAGTGTAAAATCTTCCGAAGCCAAGACCAATATCTTCCGAAGCCAAACATGAAGTCTTCCGAAGCCTCAGAGACAAAGTCTTCCGAAGCTTCACCCTATGAAGACAGATTTCTTTCGAAGACTTTTAGTAACATGCTTTATCTGATGTACTGTTCCATAAAGCTGGACATCTTTCCGCTGCATCTCTGTAAAGTCACCAACTTACATGAGTTGGTGAAAAGGTCCATGCTTTTTGTAACTGTACATTGAGGTCTTGAGTCTGTAACTTTCTACTTTATGTACTTTATCCTTTTTGTAATGTACTTTATCCTTTTTGTAATAGATAAGGATGTGAGCTATGGCATGTCATAGTCACAATGTCAAAAGGCAGATATGCCTTTTGATTCTACAATTGATTTTGTTTATGTCTAGTCAATTGTATCCAGCTGGCTTTCAAAGTATAGCCGGCTGTAGGTTGTAGTATAAGTATTCCAAGTTCTAGTATCTTTCTTTATGCTTTGTAACACTTGTAATAGAACTTGAGAAAGCAATATACTGCCTCCTTGAAACCCAAAATCTCTTGTTCTGTCTCTTTATCATTACTTGTGTTCTTTGTATTATTATATTGGTTAATCCAGTTTACTGTTTGATCAAGTTTAGTTAATCTCCTCTTTGTGTTGTTGTGTTGTAATTGTTAAGCCCTTAACCGGTCTTGCAATTGGTATCAGAGCTTTGCAGGCTCTTGATATAAGATCTCACCATCTTAAGATCCCTCACACACATAAATATTAAACTTTCAAAATGGCATCCATTTCAAAGACTAATATGGAGACTGGAACCATGAACAAATCCCCACTGATCACTCTTGATGACTTTGATACCTGGTGTATGAGAATGGAAGGTTTCATCAGGTCTCTAGACTCAAGAATGTAGGAATCTGTTGAAAATGGACCTTTCATACCCAGCACTCCTTCTACTACTGGTGCTGGTATGATCCCCAAAGATATGGCTAACTACTCTGATGAAGATAGGAAGAGAGTAGAGATTGATAGAAAGGCCATGACTGCTCTTCAAACTGCCCTTCCAAACTTTGTGTACAGCGGTTTCAAGAAGTGCAAAACAGCTAAACAGCTGTGGGATGCACTAAAACTTATGTATGAAGGCTCCTCTGAAGCCAAGGAGAACAAGAAGGATCTCCTGAAGCAGCAGTTTGAAAACTTCACCTTCAAAACAGGTGAAACCATGACTCAGCAATACTTTAGGTATGTTGAGATAGTGGATACCCTTGTGGATGGAGGAGTTCCTCTTGACAAACAGAGACATTGTAAGGAAGTTCATGTCCTCACTTCCTAGGCAATGGACACACTACTGTGTGGTGATCAAGAGGACTGAAAATCTCAAAACTCTTACTCTAACAGAGTTATATGGGATTCTCAGTGGCTACCAGATGGAGATGAACATGCAAGGTTCATCTGGCAACTCCAACAATCAAATGGGTTCAGCCCTGCATGTGGTTGAAAGGGATAGCATAGAACCCTAACATCATCTCATATGCTACCCTGACAACTCACCAAAGGGTCCTTTCATCACCTTCCTAGAGACACCGAGGGAGAACTACACTCAAGGAAGCCCATTCCAAGAGACAAGCTCTTCTCAAGCTTTTGAGTCTTCTGATGAAAGTTGTGGTAACTCTCTTTTCACTCTTGAAGACCTGGATTGTATCCATCCAGATGACCTGGAATACATGGAAATAGTTCAGCAGATGGCTCTCTCACTCATAGAGCCAAGAAGTTCTACAAGAGAACTGGAAGGAGGTTTCCAAGCAATGCAACCAGTGAAAAGTTTGGCTTGGATAAAAGCAAAGTCAAGTGTTACAATTGTAACTTGATGGGCCACTTTGCTAGAGAGTGTAAGGCACCTAAAGCAAACGGTGGCCAAGCACAAACCAGACAAAACTACACTGACAAAGCCCCTCAGAATGAGAAGCCAAAGCAACAAGCTGCTGTTGCTGTTGAAGAAGGAGGCTTTGACTGGAGCTTTCAGGTGGAAGATGCTTCTCCAAACCTAGCACTAATGGCAGATCATGATGAAGCCAAGGTATTGGAACATCTCTGTACTCCTGAATGCATTGCTAAAGTTAACAGATATAGGTCCTATAACTTGGAAATGAGATCTGATCTTGAGTCCTTAAACATTTTAAAATCTGATTTTAAAAAGCCTGAAAATGATTATAAGCTAAAGATAAAGGACTTAGAGAAAACCATTTCAGTACTAAAACATGAACATACAGATTTTAGGACTCAAATCCAAGATCTCATAACTAAGCTGACTGAGTGCCAGGCAGAGCTTGTGATCAGCAAAGCCAGGGCAGAAAAGAGTGTTCTTGAAGAAGAGACCTTCAAGAACATGATATCCTCATCCCTGCATAACAAAGTGTGTTATCAAAATAGACAGGGACTGGGATCAAATGAGATAGCTCCTCCACACACAATCTTATCTGTAAGATCTCCTAGGTATGGAACTTGTGAAGATGAGCTTCCTCTCATAGATCCTATAAGTGAAGAGAATGAAGAAAAGATAGTGAAGAATTCCTCTGAGAAGAGTGGAGAGGAGGATTCTTCTAAGGGCCACTATCCTTCTGAGGAGAAGAAGTCTACTGTGATGACCAAGTCAAAGAGAAAGAACTTGATCAGGAAGAACAAAAGAAAGGCAAAGAAGGCTCAAGAGATCAAGGCTACTTTTGACTCTAAGCAGAAACAAGTTTTTATCCTTGCAGGGTTTAAAGTAGTAAAGATTGAAGACATCAACCAAGACTCCTCAGCTAAGAGTTCTGGTTCTTGTTCAAATCATCTCAGTACCAAGAAGAAGACTGATCTGCTGTGTACCACTGCTGCACAGCCTGGACCATCAAACTCCAAGAACAGTTCACAACCCAAAAGAACTGTCTCAGCATCTACAAAGATGAAGGTGGAGAAGGGATGTGACCAAAGACAGTCTTGTTCTCATAAGGAGACTCTTATGAAGAAGAAAATGTTGTGTGTCATGTGTGAAAGTACCTCTCACATTGCTAAGGATTGTCCATATAATCCTAAAAGTACTGTCCATATGACCAATACAAAGACTTCAAAGAGTTTCAAGAAGATTCAAGCTTCGGAAGGAAAATCTGTTTCCTTCGGAAGCTCCAAATCAAAGAAGAAGGTAAATGGAAAATTATCCTCGGAAGAAAATTTGGTCTCTGAAGAAAGGAGTTCTTCCGAAGCACTGAAGTCTGCTGCAGTGACTGCAGAATCTTCCGAAGGTTCAGTCATCAAAACTTGTGAAGTCCCAAAAGCTTCCAAGGTTTTGAAGGTCAGGTCCAAGACTCCAAAGGTGGTGTGGAAGTCTAAGAAAGACCAAGTGACTGAAGTTTCTCCATCAACAACAGCTGAAGATCCCTCTAGCATAACCATAGGATCTATTACTGTTGCATTACCTTCTATTATACTTAGTGAGCCCAAGACAAGTAAGGCTTGGGTTTCAAAATGTAACTAATCATTTTCTTTGTGCAGGAACAGCTCAAGACAATGAATGTCAGGATAATTGATAGTGGCTGTTCCAGGCACATGACAGGCAATAGGTCACTACTCCATAACTTTGAGAGAATTGATAAAGGACCAGTTGCTTTTGGAGGAGATGAAGGTGGTTACATTTCAGGAAGGGGCAAGGTCACAAATGGTAAGCTCAGCATTGAAAAGGTAAACTTTGTTAAGGAGCTTGGGTACAATCTTCTGAGTGTATCCCAATTTTGTGATCAGAGTCATAACATGCTCTTTACTGAGCATGAGTGCATTGTTCTCAACCCTGGAGTGGTCATTCCTCATGAGCATATACTGCTCAGAGCCCCCAGGAAAGGGAACATGTACAAGATGGATTTGCAAGAAACTTAACATCTCCCTCTGGAGAAGTTTCATGCTTTCTATCTAAAGCAAATAGTGATGAGTCTTTCCTATGGCATAAAAGAATGTTCCATGTAAACTTTAAGAACATGAATAAACTAATAAAACATGATTTGGTAACTTGAATGCCAAAGAAAGAGTTTACAAGTGATGATCATTGTGTTGCATGCCTGAAAGGGAAGCAACATAAGGTATCTCACAAGCCTAAGGAAAAGAACTCTATCACTACTCCCCTACACTTATTACATATGGATCTCTTTGGCCCCACCAGTGTAATGAGTCTAGGAAGGACCTCTTATTGTTTGGTGATCACAAATGATTTTACAAGATTCACTTGGGTTTTCTTTCTTAGAACTAAGGATGAAACCCCTGAGATTCTGAAGAATTTCATCTTAAAAATTAAGAATCAAAGTGATCACAAGGTCAAAACCATAAGATGTGATCAAGGGACTGAATTCAAGAATCAAATCCTTGATACATTTTGTGATGAAAAAGGTATTACAAGACAATATAGTGCTTCCAGGACTCCTCAGCAAAATGGAGTTGCTGAGAGGAGAAACAGGACACTAATTGAAGCTGCAAAAACTATGTTGTCTGACTCTAAACTGCCCATCACCTTCTGGGCAGAGGCAGTAAATAATGCTTGCTATGTGCAAAACAGAGTTTTAGTAGTTAAGACACATGGTAAGACTCCTTATGAACTTTGGCACAAAAGAAAACCTTTCATTGGTTTTCTCAGGTCATTTGGATGTCCCTACACCATCTTGAATACCAAGGATCAAAGCCAAGTTTGCTGAGAAATCAGATGATGGACACTTCATTAGATACTCTTCCCAAGCCAAGGCTTATAGAGTACACAATCTCAGAAGTAGAATTGTTGAGGAGTCTGCCAATGTGACTTTCAATGAACACACATCCTGTGTGACTGGTTCTGGTCCTGATTGGCTATTTGATCTTGATTTAGTTACCAACTGTTTTAACAAATCTTATGAGAATGTTTCAGGAACTGCAGAAAATTTAAATACAGGTGATCCTGATCCAAGATTTGAGCTAGGAAGACCCTCAACTCATACATCTTCAGCTCTAGTTGGAACCACCTCAGCAAATGAGGTTTCTATCAGCACTACAATGACAAATTCAGCTGATACATCTGGGGTGCCTTCAAATTCCAGCTCAGTGGCTTCATAACCAGATAAAGATACCTCAATTGTGGAAGACAACAATGGTGATGGTGAAAGTGATCAGGAATTCCTTGATGCTAATAACCACAACATAGATGACAACATCAATGATGTCACACACTCATTGGATCAAGTTAATCTTGATAAGTGTGGTGATGTGGAGGGTGAATCATCTATGCCAGATCTAAATTTCTCAAATTTGGATCTTTCTCAGCAACTTGCTGTGATCCCTCAGCTAAGGATCCACAAGTCTCACCCCACCACAAACATCATTGGAGATGTTGTCACAGGGGTAAGAACAAGAGGACAAACCCATGAAGAAAATATTTGTCTTCATTCTTGTTTCTTATCCCAGATAGAGCCAAAGAAAGTTGATGAAGATCTAAAGGATGGAAGTTGGGTTGAAGCTATACAACAAGAGTTGCTTCAATTCAAAAGGCAGAAAGTTTGGAACCTTTGTCCTCTTCCTCATGGGAAGACTATCATTGGAACCAAATGGGTTTTTAGGAATAAGAAGGATGATAGAGGAATTATCATCAAGAACAAGGCAAGACTAGTTGTTCAAGGATACACACAAAAGAAGGGATTGACTACACTGATGTCTTTGCTCCTGTAGCAAGATTAGAGGCTGTTAGGATATTCCTGGCATTTGCTAAATCCAAGAACTTCAAAGTCTTTCAACTTGATGTAAAGTGTGCTTTCCTGTATGGAGAGATTGATGAAGAGGTTTATGTCAAACAGCCACCTGGTTTTGTAGACCCTGATCATCCTGATTATGTCTGCAAGCTTGACAAAGCTCTTTATGGGCTGCATCAGGCACCCAGGAAGTGGTATGAGACATTTTCTAAGTATCTTTGTAACCATGGATACAGAAAAGGTACTATAGATGGAACTCTCTTCATCAAAGGACAGGGAAATGACTTATTGCTAGTTCAAGTATATGTAGATGACATCATCTTTGGTTCAACTAATCCAAAGCTCTGCAAAGACTTTGAGAAGCTGATGAAAGACAAATTTGAAATGAGTGCAATGGGAGAACTCAATTTCTTTCTGGGAATTCAAGTGAAGCAAGTTGAAGATGGCATCTTCATAAGTCAGTCAAAGTATGTTCAAGACATACTCAAGAGATTCAAGATGACTGATTGTAAGATTGCTAAGACACCCATAGCCAGAAACCACTCCCTTGGACCTGATCTTGAGGGGGAGTGTGTAGATGAACATTTATACAGGGCTACGATTGGGTCTCTTATGTATCTTACAGCTAGCAGACCTGATATCATGTTTGCTACATGTATTTGTGCATGATATCAAGCCAACCCTAAGATGTCTCACCTAATCACTGTCAAAAGGATTTTAAGATACCTCAAAGGTGCCTCAACACTTGGTTTGTGGTATCCAAAGAATCCTGACTTCAATCTGTATGCTTATACAGATAGTGATTATGGTGGTTGCAACATGACTGCAAAGTCTACATCTGGGGGATGTCAATTCCTTGGTGGAAGGGTTGTCTCATGGCAATGCAAGAAACAATCTTGTGTGTCTGCATCAACTGCCGAGGCTGAATACATTGCTGCTGCAAGCTACTGTGCTCAAGTGCTTTGGATTCAAAATCAGATGCTAGACTATGGATTTAACTTCAAGGAGACTCCTATCCATATAGACAACAATAGTGTTATCTCTATCACTGAGAACCCTGTGCAGCACTCAAGGACCAAACACATCAATATCAGGTATCATTTAATAAGAGATAACTACGAAAAAGGATTAATTAAACTAGTCAAAGTTCATACAGATGAACAATATGCTGATCTGTTTACAAAAGCTTTTGATGAACAGAGATTTATATATCTAATATCAGCTATTGGGATGATTAAATTTGAGTAGATCTTTTCTTAAAACTAATTCTAATTATTTCTTAAAATATGTGTGTCCTAAGTTATCTAGTTCATCACTTTCATAAGCTCATGTTTTCTTTGGATATAAAATCCTTTTTGAAGACTTTCCTTAGATTCTTGAAAATTTTCTGATCCTTCGGAAGATATACTTTTACCTTCGGAAGAAAATCATGTCTTCAAAATAAATAACTGTCTAAGAAATTTTACCTTCGGAAGAAGTCTAAATCTATCTTCCGAAGCTTAAATTCTTGTCTCAGACACTTATTTGTTTTCAAGGACTTTTTCCTTCCGAAGCAAAATTAACCCTCAGAAGCTTTGTTGTTTCATATACAAAGCATTCAAGTGTTTATTTCTCTTCCGAAGCAAAATTTTCAAGACTCTCCGGAAAATCTTCCGAAGTCATTTTAGCTTCGGAAGCTTTCTCATTAAAACTTCCGAAGATAATTTACCTTCAGAAGCTTTTCGAATTCCAAGAAAACTACTTTTTGAGCAAAAGTAAACTACTTTTTCAGAGGTGGGACCGACTTTCGGATTTCAAAGTTTATCCTCTTTCATTAACTTTGGTTTAAATCCCTTTTCACATAAATACCCAACGGTTCCCCCTCTTCCTCACTATCTTCCTCAATTCCACTATTCTTCAAACCTAATTCCCAAAACCGCCTTTGCTTTTTACCTTTCTTCAACCTTAAGCTTCTCAAATGGCCAACCTTAACCGCAGAAACAACCCAGATTTCTCCATGCAACTTCACAGGCAACACAACCAAGTTGCTCCATTAAGCTCCGAGAAAGATGAAAGTTTCTCAGAGATTTGCCAATTCTTAACTCTATCAAACTATTTCACCTCCCTAACCATTGATCCTACTCTGTATGAGGATCATTTACTTGAATTCTGGAAGGCCTGCCAAGAGGTCATTATGGATGGGGAGAAGGCACTGTCTGCCACAGTGCAAGGGAGGACAATCTTCATCACTCCGGCCATCATCAACTATCATTGGCAGCTGGATAATGAAGAAGGTGAGTTGTCCTTCCCAAAGGAAGCTGTAAATCATTCCTTTGAGCAGATGGGGTATTTGTCAAACAAGCATGGAGGGTGGGACCAGATTCCTGAGGATCTCTCCTTCATAGTGCATGGAATGGTTCAAGGGTCAAGTTCAGGTACTCTCAATTTGTTTATACCAATTTACTTGCAAACTTGGACTCCTTAGAGTATTACATGTTTCCTAGATATGTTCAACATATTCTTAAATGTGAACTGGGCTCACAGTTGAGGGAAACAGGTAATATTTTTAAATTGGGACAGATGAAGCCCGACATCTTTAAAATCATGAAGAATCCTACTGTAGGCTTCTCAGGGGTAGAAACAGCCCTTGTCCCCAAAATGTTAGAGCTCATTGCTCAAGGTGACAACCTAGCAACACAAGCTAGTGTTGAACCCACACCTTATAATTCTTTACCACTAAAAAGGCCTCAAATAACCCTCACCTACCAAAGAAAATCCAAACGAACCCCTGCCCAAGCTATTGAGTCTGTGCAGGTCCCCATATACTCACCTTTACAGGAGGAAATGGACACTAGAGCTCCCACTTCCCCTGAGGAGCAAACCACTCCCATCTCTTCAACTATCAGGGCTGAGGTTCCTCATGCTCACCCTGATGAGCTCACAAGCCCAACAGCCTTAAGCCTTCACTCTGAGTCTCAACACTCAAGTGAACAACCTTCAGGGGACAGTTACCATCCCCAACCTTTAGATCTAAATCAACCCATTCCCAACCTATCCTTCTATACTGATGAAGACTTAGGATTTAGTGAGTACCATGAGTCTTTCTTCTCCTCCCCTACTCAAAGAGAGATGAGTACCTCTGAGTCTCCTCAGTCTAGCCCACATCAGTCACCTGTTACTGAGGTGGACACTTCTGAACATGTTTAGGATGTCCATCTGGAAGAGGCTCTCACTTCTGCAAGTGATTACATCATTAAGACCTCAACCATGGCAACTCAGCCCACTGACATCTCAACTGAGATTGCTAGTGAGCAGAGGAAAACCAGCAGCCAAGAACCTCAAGCTGGTGGTGAGAGAGAGGACAATCTCGTCCCCCAATGATTCTTCTGATGAAGAAGAGGGGAATTTGAGACTAAAGGTGCAAAAACTGTAAAAAACATGCTCCTATTTAATCTCTAAGGTCAGTCACTTTGAATCTTAGGTGACTACCTTACAAAACAGGGTCAATGATCAGCAACTTCAGATTTCATATCTTAAGAAAAAACTAGCTGGGAGACCTTTAAGAAGAGCTCAACCAGGAACACAAGAACCTGTGGATGTGATTGATTTATCCTCCAGCTCACCTATGCAAGTGGGTGATGCTACCAAAAAGGGGGAGAAAGTCATTGCAGTCACAGAACCTGGGAGTTCTTCACAGAGAATGGACATAGAGGACTCACCATCCTCACTTGCAATTGTGCATTCTCAGCAACTTCCTCAAGTTCACATTAATGTGGATTCTATAGACTCTATCATCAGGAGTCTCTTTGAGGAAGGTATACCAAGGGCTGTGTCATCCCCACCTCAAGGAACTTCAAACTACATCATAAGGTAGAGGCATGATGCTGATAGAAGAGCTCTTATTCTTCACAGAGTTCAAGGGCAACAAGAAGTATTTGACTTTCAAAGCATGACCTTCTATGAAAGATTGGATCTAGTCAATATGCCACTTGTCAATCCAAGCAAATCAAGACAGGCTAACAGATTGGCTCAAAGAATCCAAGACAGGATCATGGCAGAGTTCAGTTTAAGAAGGAGACTTAGGCAATCAGGCAATGTCATCGGTCAACTGGATGTTGAGGTGGACCCTAAGATTAGTTTCATAGGGGAAACCTTGACTAAAGGCCCAGTGACAGAACCTGAGACTCCTGTCTCATCATCATCAACTGCTGCAGAGATTCACACTCCCTCTGAGACACCTGCTGGTGAAGGTGTTTCTCAGCCTCTCTCTGGCCAGAGCATGGATGCTACACCAAGCAATGAAGGCCAAACCTCTATCCACCCTCAGTTCCCTTGTCCTATGATTTTGTTGAGTTTGAGTACTTAAAACAACTTGAACTTGAGTTAGTCAAGGAGAGAAAGACAACTAAGAAGAAGCTAAGGGAAGAAGCTGCAAAGTCAAGAGCCATCATCCAAAAGAGTATGAAGAAGTCTGCTGATAGACAAAGGATGATGAGCTTCTTGAAGCTATATGGATTCTCCGGAAGGAGACTTGGCCCTATGTCTCTATCCATAATAGATGAGCATATAAGGGTAATCAAGCAGAAGATTAAGAGTGGTGAACTGATTGACTTACACTCTCTTCCAAGTCAAGTCCCACCTGAAGTGGAGGTTAAGTTTGAACAACCTGAGACACCTCAACCCGGACCTCCTGCTGAGCCTCAGCAAGCTTCATCTTCTGATCCAAAGCAGGGTCAAACTCCCTCTCCTTCTGAACCTGTGAGGGAGGAACACCAACTGAGAAAGACAAGGATGATCAACAAGGTGCTGCAGACCAATCTTCTCAGTTAAAGTCATCTAAAAGGAAGAAGAGGATGACTTCTAAACAAAAGTCTAAGAAGCAGAAGCCTACATCATCTACCTCTATACCTCAGGCTGAGTCAGATCAACCTGAGGAAGTGCATGAAGAGGCAGCCCAATCAACTCCAATGCAAGTGGCTCCTCTGGCAGCTGAGACACCCATCTTATCTTGGACCTTCTCTACTAATCCAGAAAGATGGCATGTAATCAGAGATCAAGGTGTTGAGAATTTCTATACATGGCAAGACATAATCAACTTACCTCTGCATGATCTCTTTGAGATGAGAAGATACTATGAAGGTCTGAGTGATCCTGACCATCTAATGAAGAAGGGTATGGTCATGATTGTGCTGAAAACTACTAACATCTGAAGGTCTTTTAAATGTTTTGGTAGCATCAGCCTAGGGGGAGTTTGTAAGGATTCCTTTAAGTCTGATGCAAACCAAAACATCCAATGTCTCTCTACAAGTAATGCACTAAGTACTAAAGAAGAATTGCTTCAGAAGTTTTACACCATACACTAGAAATATTCTAAGTGTAAAATCTTCTGAAGCCAAGACCAATATCTTCCGAAGCCAAACATGAAGTCTTCCGAAGCCTCAGAGACAAAGTCTTCTGAAGCTTCACCCTATGAAGACAGATTTCATCTGAAGACTTTTAGTAACATTCTTTATCTGATGTATTGTTCCATAAAGCTGGATATCTTTCCGCTGCATCTCTGTAAAGTCACCAACTTACATGAGTTGGTGAAAAGGTCCATGCTTTTGGTAACTGTACATTGAGGTCTTGAGTCTGTAACTTTCTACTTTATGTACTTTATCCTTTTTGTAATAGATAAGGATGTGAGCTATGGCATTTCATAGTCACAACGTCAAAACACAGATATGCCTTTTGATTCTACAATTGATTTTGTTTATGTCTAGTCAATTGTATCCAGCTGGCTTTCAAAGTATAGCCGGCTGTAGGTTGTAGTATAAGTATTTCAAGTTCTAGTATCTTTCTTTATGCTTTGTAAGACTTGTAATAGAACTTGAGAAAACAATATACTGCCTCCTTAAAACCCAAAATCTCTTGTTCTGTCTTTTTATCATTACTTGTGTTCTTTGTATCATTATCTTGGTTAATCCAGTTTACTGTTTGATCAAGTTTAGTTAATCTCCCCTTTGTGTTGTTGTGTTGTAATTGTTAAGCCCTTAAACGGTCCTGCAGAAACCCCTGGAGGTTAGGAAAGTTATCATTTCCCTCCTGAGCTGCTGATCAGCCTCTCTTTCTTTCCTCTCCCTTTCTTCCTCTAAAGCCAACCTTGCTGCTTCTTCTTTTTGTTGTTTTTGCAGCAAAGTTACTTTTTCCAGCTCAACTAACTCCTCTAGTGGCAGCAGGAGTACATCTTCACTCACAACTCCTAGACTGACAAGTCTGTCAATGATTTCCACTCTTCTTTTATTGTTGACCGCCTCCTGGTTGGCTGCAGCTGCTTTGTTACTGGTAGCTAGCAGTTTTCCAGTTGAAGTCTACCTTTTCTTTTGAGCTTTTCAAACCTTTCTTCCTCCTGAAGCTCTTCCTTAGTCATCTTCCTCATTCCTTTGATGTCTTCGGAAGTGCTAGACTTTAGGGGTTCTTGGATGGAAGGTTCAGTTTGAGTACTGAAAATGGAAGCTGGAGTTAATGCTGATGTTTGAGCTAGGGGTTGGGTGAGAAAATCCTCCCTATTAACCTCAGATGCCAGTTCTAGAATTGCATTTGTGACTATTAGATCAACGGATAAGGAAAATAGTCCTTCCGCAACTGCAATCTCAGCTTCGGAAGATTGAAATTGTTCTTCCGAAGCTTTGACTTGTACTTCGGAAGTCTGTGAGAATGCACTATCTATCCTAACTGTCTCAGTTGCTGGGCCATCAGTCCTTGTTTCCCCTTTGAAGTTAATCTCAGGTTCCACTTGGACCTTAGGTTGACCAACTTCCTCAATAGTGATAGAAGGTGCATTTAACCTCTGAAGCTCTTGAGCTCCGAAGTAAATCACAGACAGGTCAGGACTTGGCTGTTCAGTGAGATATTCCAACAGGAACTTGTTGAAGAACCTGTTGAGTTCTTGGAGCATCCTTTGATCCATTTGAATTACAACTGGAGGAGGCTCAGGAAAAACTGAAGCTTGTTGCATAGGGTATTTTGCACTTAAGAAAGTAAGAGCTTGACTTTGTGTTTCCTCTTGTCTTTGGCTTTGTCCCTAAACACCCTCCCCCTTTTTGGTAGCATCATCTTGAGAGCTTGATGAGCTGGAGGAAGAGGTCAATGAGACCTGAATTGGTACGTGCCTAACAGACCTCTCAATCAGTTTCTCAGCTAGTTTGGCCTTGAGATTTTCAATCTCAAGTTGCTGAGTGGTGGACCTATCCTCTAAAGTCCTAACCTTAGATTCAAGGTTTGAGACTATAGAAAGTAGGTCTTCAATGGTGAGTTGCAGTCTTCCCTTATCTTCTTTTGAAGAATCATGCGGAGATGAGGTAACATACCTAGTATGTTCATCCTCACCACCAGATGTGGTTTCTTGGCGCCCTGGTTTCCCTTGCTCAATGATGTCTCTTTCAGAGTCATCAAAGGGCATGGTTGTCGTAGATTCAGTCTCAGTAATGTTACCACTGTCCTGAGGATCCATTGAGGCTTCTTCAGTAGTGGCAGCTAAATCTACATGAGTCCCCTCCACATCAATGGGACTCACCTCAGTAAAGGCTTGCTGATGGGGGCTAGAGATAAGAGATCTCTTTGGGATCTGTTGATCCTTGAGAGGGTGTTGTGGATCAACTTCATTGCCCTGAAGAGACATAATCTCTTCATCAGCTCCTATGAGTAGGTCAGTAAAGGATATAGAAGTGAAGCCTAATGACCCGGGACTTTGATCAATGTATAAAGGCATTGAGCCTATGGTGGGGCTGTCCCTTTTTGGCTGCTCAGGGGAGTATAAAGACTCTCCCTGAGGGTTTTCAGCTTGGGTTTTGGGCTCATGGGTCTAAGACTGAGGAGACTCAAAACCCATATTGAGGTCAATTGTGAAGGATGGTTGGACCTCAGGCTGAGTGGGAGCCCATTGTTCCACTCTAGCCTTTTTGGATAGAACAGGAGGAGCTTGTTCAATCAGAGAAGATTGAAAAAGGGTTCCTTTGGGGCGTCTTTGATAAGTGATGGTGATGGGATGAGAAGGTAGATTTGGCAATGTGAGGGTAGTTGCTGGTGTGGGTTCATCACCTATGGGGTTAACAGGGATGTCACCCGAAGCCATTGGCTCAATCATACCTGGAAGAAGTGCAGTATATCTTCCGGTGAAGTTGGTGGACACTCTCTTCAAAGTCTTAAAGATGGTCGGCCTCATTTGAGGAACAATCAGAGCAGCTGCACAGACAAGCTTACTCTGGTCCAGCTCACAATTAATTATGTGCTAAAGAAACCTGGGATACATGAAGAATGTGTCCCGTTGAAGGTTTCCCATAAGATTGGTCAGCACAAATCTTGAGTAGTTAAGGCGAAGGCTTCTCACCAAACCATGAACTAGGCACCCAAGTTCATATGGGATATGATCCCATCCCCCAGATTTGTTGGACAGACAATGAAGAACTACATGCAGCAGGAACTTCCAGTTGTAAGAGAAGTTAAACTTGTAAACGGTTGACCTGCTTACATCTCCACCATATCCCATTTGGATATAAGTGTTGTCCAAATCTGCCTTGGGGGACTGTGTAGGAGCGCCTTCATCATGAAGCTCGAGATGCTCCCTGATGAGTTGTTCAAAAATGACCAACTCCTGGCCACAGATGCTCGATCTTATCACACGAACCCCATTTAGGGTTTCAATCTGACCATTTGCCCAAAATTCAGACATATGATATGAGTAAACCGTGGGATTAACAGTCAGGTCAATGTAATTAGAAGATTGGGTTAGAAAGGAGATGATATCTGAGAAGTCAGCATCCCTTGAAGAATCAAGAAGTGTGACTTGGTTGTGCTGAGGGTTTAGTGCCATTTGAGAAAGTTGTAGGAAGATAGTTCGGAATTGGGTGAATTTGGGGATGAAGGAAGCTTTTAGGGCAGTAAATTTGGTAAAAAGGATGAAAGTGATTAGCCGGAGTTATTTAAACGGGTGAAATGGCGGTTTAAGGGGTGTGGATAAGATGATGGGACGTTTCAGTGGAGGATGTGACATGGGCTGTAAGGTTTAGTCCATTTAAATAATCCGAAATCATTAACAAAATCTTTACTTTTTACAAAGTGGGGCCTAAAATATTTCTGTTACCCAGTAAAGTCTTTGTTCCGAGTATAAAGCATTTCCGAAGGTAATGTTCTTCCGAAGGCAAATTTACTTCCGAAGGTAAAGTTTTTACTTCGAGAGTATATGTTGCTTTCCGAATGGAGAATGTTACAAGCTTCGGAAGTAGATCTGATATGAAATCAATCACTTCTTCCTAGGAGGAATTTGCTTCGGGAAGATATGTAAAATATCTTCCAAGGGTTAATTCCTCTTTGGAAGAATTTATACTTAGAGAAAATTTCAGAGAAAGACCTTTTGTAACAGGGTTTAGATTGTTTTGACATAAAACTTTACACATAAAAAGATTTTCAAATGAGATAGACTAATCAAGGTTTATCATCCCAATAGCTGTAATGAGATATTTGAGTCTTTGTTCATCAAAGGCTTTGGTGAACAAGTCAGCATATTGTTCATTTGAGTCAACTTTGATTAGCTTGATTAGATTTTTCTCATGAATATCTCTAATGAAATGATACCTGATGTCAATGTGCTTAGTCTTGGAGTGCTTCATTGGATTTTCAGTAATGGAGATAGCACTGTTGTTGTCAATGTGGATAGGAGTGCTCATGAAGTTGAATCCGTAGTCTATCATCTGGTTCTGAATCCACAGCAGCTGAGCACAACAACTAGCAGCAGCAATGTATTCAGCTTCAGCAGTTGATGTAGAGACACAGGATTGCTTCTTGCATTGCCATGAGATGATCCTTCCACCAAGAAATTGACATCCACCTGATGTTGATTTCTTGTTGATATTGCAACAACCATAATCACTGTCAGAATAACCATAAAGATTGAAATCACTATTCTTTGGATACCAGAGACCTAGTTTAGGTGCTCCTTTGAGGTATCTTAGGATTCTCTTAGCAGCAACTAGGTGAGACACCTTTGGAGCAGCCTTATATCTTGCACAAATACAAGTTGCAAACATGATATCAGGTTTACTTGTTGTGAGATACATCAGAGAACCAATAATTGCTCTATACTAATGTTGATCAGTATCCTCCCCCTCAGAGTCAGGGTAGAGATTGTGGTTTTCTGGGTATAGGTGTTTTGGCTGCCTTACAATCTTTCAAGTCAAATCGTTCTAAGATGTCATTGACATACTTAGATTGACTGATGAAAAACCCTTCCTTCATTTGCTTCACCTGAATTCCAAGGAAAAAGTCTATTTTCCCATGGAACTCATCTCAAACTTCTTCTTCATGATGCTCTCAAAGTCTTTACACATTTGGTCATTTGAGGAACCAAATATGATGTCATCAACATAGACTTGAACGAGCAAGATGTGTTTCCCAGACTTTCTTATGAAAAGAGTCTTATCAATGGTACCTCTAATGTAACCATTCTTTAGGAGAAACTGAGACAATGTCTCATACCACAGCCTAGGTGCTTGGTGCAACCCATATAGAGCTTTATCCAATTTGCACACATAGTTAGGGTGCTCTGGGTCTTCAAATCCTGGAGGTTGGCATACATAGACTTCACTATCTATATCCCCATATAGAAAGGCACACTTGACATCAAGCTGGTAGACAGTGAAATTCTTGGATGCAGCATAAGCAAGGAAGATCCTAACTGCCTCAAGTCTTGCAACATATGCAAAGACATCAGTATAATCGATTCCCTCTTCTTGAGTGTATCCTTGAACCACCAGTCTTGCTTTATTCTTGATAATCAAGCCTCTATCATCTCTCATGTTTCTAAAAACCCATTTAGTGCATATAGGTACTTGACCAGATGGTAGCGGACATTGGTTCCAAACCTTTTGTCTTTTGAATTAAAGTAGCTCCTCTTGCATTGATTCAACCCAGCTACTATCTTTCAAGGCATCTTCCACCTTCTTGGGTTCCATTTGGGATAAAAAGCATGAGTACAAGCAGACATTCCCATTGTGAGTTTGTTCTCTTGTTCTCACGCTTTCAGAGACTTCCCCTATGATGTTCTCAGCTAGATGAGTGTTATGAATCCTAAGTCTAGGAATTACCTCCAGTTGCAAAGATAGATCCAAATTGGACATATTTTGCTCAGGAGCTTGAACACTTGGTCCAGCTGCTGTTTCAAATTCATTCAATAAGGACTGATTGAATGAATGAGAAACATCATCATTTGTTTGTTGTGAAGTAGCATTAACAGTTGCCTGTTTCTTCAAGATGTTACTTCCATCAGCTTGGTGTTGTGCAATGTCACCTGATGAAGTTTGAGGGTCAACAGGTGAACCGCTGGTTGAAGCTCCACTATTCCTTGAGATAGTAATATTGTCAGATATGCCAATAGTGGGAACTTGATTTGTTGCAGCTCTTGGAGAACTTGGAATAGGTCTGGGAAGCTCAAACAGTTGGTCATCATCAGAATCACTTTGAGCACCTGTTCCATCTGAAACATTCTCACAAGATGGTTTAGAATAGTTTGGAAACAATTGTAAATCAAAGATATGATCAGGGCCATTCCCCCTAACACAAGGAGTGTGCTCATTAACTACAATGTTGAAAGATTCCTCAAATTGTTGATTTTTAATGTTATAAACTCTATAAGCTTTAGAGTTAGAGGAATATCCAAGAAAGATGGCATCATCCGACTTTTTAGCAAATTTTGCCAAATTGTCTTTTGTGTTAAGTATGGTACACCTGCTGCCAAAGGACCGTAGAAAGCGAATGAACGGTGGCCTCTTGTTCCATAGCTCATAAGGTGATTTTCCATGTGGCTTAACTACAAGAACCCTGTTCTGCACATAGCATGCAGTGCTGACTGCCTCTGCCCAGAATGTTAGAGGCAGCTTTGAATCAGCTAACATAGTTCGAGCAGCCTCAATAAGTGTCTTGTTCCTCCTCTCAGCAACACCATTTTGTTGAGGAGTTCTAGGGGCACTATATTGTCTGGCAATCCATTTTGAGTTACAGAATGAGTCAAGAATGTGGTTCTTAAACTCAGTCCCTTGATCACTTCTAACTATTTTAACCTTGTGATCAATTAGATTTTCTATTTTAAGAATAAAAGATTTTAAAGTTTCAGCAGTTTCATCTTTGGTTCTTAAAAAGAATACCAACATCATCAACAATCACAAGGCAATATGATTTCCTTCCAATGCTCAATATACTTTTAGGACCAAATAGATCCATGTGCAATAAGTGTAATGGAGTGGTGATGGAGTTAACAACTTTGGATTTATGAGATGCCCTGTGTTGCTTCCCTTTCAGGCATGCAACACAGTTATCTTTGTAGAAAAATTCCTTTTTAGGCAAACCATGTACCAAGTTATTTTTAGCCAATTTATTCATTGTCTTAAAATTTACATGACACATTCGTTTATGCCATAGTGTTGACTCATCACCATCAACTTTGGAAAGAAAGCATGATACTTCTCCTATTGGGGAAGCATTGTTCATATCCAGCTTGTACATATCCCCTTTCCTGGGAGATCTAAGAAGCACCAATTCTTGAGGAATTGTCATCCCGGGTTTGAGGATAATGCACTCATGTTCTGTGAAGAGCATTTGATACTTTTGATCACAGAACTGAGAAACGCTTAACAGCTTGTGTTCAAGCTGTTTGACAAAGTTAACTTTGTCAACTTTTAATTTTCCGTTGGATATACTTCCTGTGCCAGAAATATATCCTCCGGCCTCACCTCCAAATTGGACAGGACCTCCATCATAATGTTGAAATTGTTGAAGGAGAGATCTGTTCCCTATCATGTGCCTGGAGCATCCACTATCCACAATCCAAACATTGTTATTCTTGTCATATGGATGTCCCTGCACATAAGATAAGATGATTAGTTTTGATTGGAAACCCAAACCTTGTTGGTCTTGGGTCATTCCAATGATAGTGACATAATTAAACCAAAATTTATACAGGGGGGTTCAATGGATGTCTCTGAAGAAGAGGTTTGGGCTGCAGCATCTTCTTTGATCTTCCATTCCATCCCTTGGTTGATCATGGAGGATGAGTTTGTTGAAGCTTTTGCAGCTTGGCATTCTTCTGAAGCTTCTTTCTTTTCGGAAGAAGCCTTCACCACCTTATCTTCCAAAGTAGTCTTCTTCTGGGATGGTCTCAAGGGGACTCTTTTATTCTTTTGAGTCTTGACAGCTTTAGCTTCCGAAGCCATTTTCCCTTCGGAAGAAGGACCTTCTTCTGAAAGCAACCTTGCTTCGGAAACAAGCTTTCCCTTTTTCATCACTTGAACCATTTGATATGGTCCAAATGAGAAACCTTCCCTAACTCCTTCCTTTTTAACATTATTTGCATAATGTGTGCTAGCAGGATTGTAGTAACAATCTTTGGCCATGTGGTTTTGCAAACCACACATTATGCATGCAATGTTAATCTTTTGGGAATTTGAGGATTGCTGTTTCTTGTTCTTTTTCTCTTCATCAGCAACCTTTCCCTTTAACTTCTGATCCTTTGGTAGGACAGGAGTGCTGGTACTACACTCCTTTTTGGAATCAGAGTTTCCTACCACCTGGAATCCAGCTAAGATGAATACACCCTTTTGCTTTGGGTCTATCTTCAGCTTAGACTCAGCCACTTTCTTGGCAGTTTTTCTGGCTGCCTTAGCTCTGCTTCTTCTGGCTTTGGTGGTCAGCGGTTGATCATCACCGGTAAGGGTGGATAAAATTACCTGATTCTTCCCTGTGATGGTCTCCATTAATGCATCACTCTTTGACTCATGAGAAGGTGGGTCAGCAGATGGAACCTCTTGCTCTTAAGTACCACACCTTGGTTGTCTTATAGACTCATAAGAGTGTGGTGGAGCAATTTCATTTTTTCCCAACCCACCTTTGTTTTGGTAACAAAGTTTTGAGTGAGAGGATGATGCAAGAATGGCTTGGAAGTTTTGCTCAGAAATAGCATACTTCCTAGCTTGAGCCTCAGCTGTGACAAGCTGGTCTTGAGCCTCAGACAATTTGGATATTAAATCCTTTATTTGAGTCTTATAGTTTGTGTGTTCATGTTTTAATAAGGCCACAGTTTTCTGTAACTCCTTAATTTTCTTTGATAGTCAGGTTCAGCCCTTTTAAAATCAGATTTTCAAAACATTTAAAGACTCAATATCGGATTTAATCTCCATATTGCACTCCTAATATAATTTAACCTTAGCAATACAGGCAGAAGTAGAAAGATGTTCATATACCTTATTGTCATTAGTTCCGGCCATGAGTGCTTGAGCAGGAGTCACATCCTGTACCATGAAGCTCCAGTCAACTTCTTGAGCCATTGCAGCTGTCTTCGTTGACTTTCCAGTGGGCTTTGGTGTAGAGGGATGTGTGGAGGCCTTGCATTCCCTTGCAAAATGACCAAGTTGGTTACATTTGTAACATTTGGCCTTGGTTTTGTCAAACCCAAATTTGCTGTTGATTGGGTTCTGGGGAAATCGCCTTCTAGTTCTCTTGAAGAACTTCTTTGCTCTAAAGGTTAAGAGAGCCTATGTCCACGTATTCCACGTCATCTGGGCTGAAGCACTCTAGATCATCAAAGCAATACTAATAATCACTAGAGTGTCCACTTCCTGAGACAAAAGCACAGCTATCCTGAAAGGAGCTTTGCTGAGCTTGTTGAGACCTTGGAGTCTCAGGAAATGTGATATATGGCCCAGAAGAACAGGATGGTTCCTGGGTGTAAGTCAGGTACTGTTGAGGTTGGGAGGGTCCTGAGCCTTCAGTAACCATTAAAGTGTTGCTAGCAGGAAGACTCAAGGGTCTGCTTGTCTGGTGACCTCTCTTATTCTCCATTTCCAAACGCTATCCATCAAGGATGCCATAGAGTTCGGTCATGGTGAGTGTGTTCAGGTTTTCTGTTCTCTTGATAGAGACACAGTAAAACATCCACTCATTGGGAAGTGCACTCATGAACTTTCTTATGAGGTCTCTAAGTTCAAGAGCAATTCCCACAGACTGGAGGGAAGAAATGAGATCCACGTACCTGAAGTATTGCTGGCTGAGGGTCTCTTCAGCAATGTAGGTGAAGTTCTCGAACTGCTGCTTCAGTGAGTCCTTCTTGGAGCCATTTGAGCTTGAGTACATGTGACCAAGTGCATCAAACAGTTCTTTGGCTGACTTGCAATGCTCAAACCCCACCATGATGGAGTTGGGAATTGCAGTCATGAGAACAGTCATAGCATTGCTATCAATGTCTAGCTTCTTCTGGTCCTCATCAGAATAATCTTCAACAGCTTTCTTTATCATGGCACCGTTTCCACCAACTACCTTTGGCTTATACGGGCTGTTGACAATTGATTGCCACATCTTGCTGTCTTGATACCTGATGAAGCCTTCCATTCGTCTGCTTCATGACCTGAAGTTTTCAGGGGTGATGATGGGTGCTTTAGTCATCGTCACCATCTCTACTTTAGACTTGTTGAGGGCCATTTTGAGTGTGGTGTAAGGAGGAGTGAAAAACAAGTTGATTAGGATGGTAAGATCTTACAATCAAGAGCCTAAAAAGCTCTGATACCAATTGCAGGATCGGTTTTGTCACTTAACACTTGGATTTCTCTCAAACTCACTTATATTACACCCAAATCAGATGAAGTAAAATCTCTTCTAAGAGTTGATAAAAATATAATAAGTAGCAAAGAACACAAGGAAATAATTTTCAAGGCACTTGTATATATTACTTCTCAACTCAAAGTATTACAAGACTCTTACAAGCATAAAACATGAGTTACAATGAGAAACTATATATACTAGATCCTACAGCCAGATATACTTTGATACCAGCTGGAAACCTAAGACTAAAGCATATACTACAATGCTAAAGTTAAGGTATCTTAGATAAAGTATTATCTAAGATATGGTAGTCATGACATGTCCATGACTTACCTTATGTCACCAGCTAAAGTTGGCAACTGTACTAACTTATAAAGGTAAACAGTGGAATAAAGTATGGTCAACTACATGGCTTTTGAGAAAACGCCATGCAGTATCTCAGAGGTCTGCAACGGAGTGTCAGGGAGACCATACTTATGTCCACTGGATAATAGTAGTGTCTTTCGAAGGTAAGTTGGCTTCGGAAGAACAAGTTCTTCCAAAGCCACTTATACTTCGAAAGAGGCTTCTGTACTTCCGAGGCTTGAGGACTTCCTTCATACTTCGGAAGTTGACTTCTGATCTTTCACTCTAAGTCTTGATCTTCGGAAGTGAGTACTTTGTCTTCGGAAGTTGGAGTTTTCCTTTGGAAGTTGGTTTTACACTTTGTCTTCGGAAGAGCTCCTTTTTCCTTCGGAAGTTCCACACTTAGCTTCGGAAGTCTTTTATTAGTTGCACCAAAATAGTCTAAGTGATTTGTTTTTGGTTGCACCAGCCTTTCTAGATCCAACAACAACCTTTACCCGCCAACTAGAAACACATAAAAGTCAACGTTGCTGAGTGAGTTCTAGTTTTAAAATAAAATATACTTTACTTTCTTACAAAACCGTTCTAAACTTTCTCATATGATCACACATCATACATACACCTAGACAATATTATTATTATCTTCCTTTACTGTTCATCACTTTCTTTCTTTACTCTTTCCGGATCAGTGTCTTCAGCTGTACCCCAAACGTATGCACAAAGCGGGTACTGGGCCGAAGATCAAAAATGACTTCCATAACGCACATAGCCTGGCACCAGCACCGGGGCAAGCGACAAAGATCCCAACTGTATACTACACCCCAAACGTATGCACAAAGCGGGTACTGGGCCGAAGATCAAAAATGACTTCCATGACGCACATAGCCTGGCACCAGCACCGGGGTGAGTATCCACTATAATCCATGTACTATACAACTGGTCAGTCACAAAGACTAGACCCCTGCGTGTACCCTTAAGGGTTAGCTAAACCACACACAGTTGAGCTTACGACATTTTAGAGTGGTGCACCTCCTTACATTTTGCTTGCAAGACTTTCGTTACTTTCACTTTTATTAATGCATGCATTCTATCATTATGTTCCTCTTTTCATTATCTTCCACTTTACGTTACATAATACTTTATCATTTCTTTCACAACTATAACACGTAAAGCCATGGAAAATAAACATACATAACATGGAACATAAACACAACCATACAAACCATCACTATACAAGGCATCATCACACATGACATAACTATCATCATACATGCCATAACATAGCCCACATATCATCAAAAGTCAACTTACTTCACCCCCAGGAACATCCCAAGTCAAAGTCTATATTTCATTTTGTCCCCAAAAATCAGAAAAATAATCTAAGTCTTAGGCGCATGAGTACTATTCAGGCGCATGGCCTTTCAGGCGCATGGGGAACACTTAGGCGCATGGGAAACTTTCGGGCGCATGGACACTATTAGGGCGCATGGCCAACACTTAGTCATTCTGGGCAAATTCTAGGGGCATGGGCACTATGCAGGCGCATGAGTGCCTGGGCGCATGGGCTTTCTAGGCGTCTGGACACATAGTCAATTTCAGCCTAATTCTAGGCGCATGGTCACTATTGGGTGCATAAACTTTTGGGCACATGGGACACTTAGCAGTTTAAACAGTTAGGCGCATGGGCCTATTTCAGGCGCATGGGCATTCTAAATCATCCTTAAACAACATAATTCAGTCCCCAATCATCATCCAACATAATCTATGCTTAAATCTTACATTCTAAGCCATAGAAGCACATTCATAACATCATTACAACACATACATCACCCAAATCAAAATGCACCCACATTCATACACACACATACATACGGGTACACACCCACATTTTATAAAAACGTTTAAACATGCGTTTCCAGCCCCAAATCAGTCAAAACAAGTAAAAAGAGGGTTCTAGAACTCACCTTAGCAGCTCTTGGTTATGACTTCTTCCAAAACCCATTTGCAAATTGAGTTCTACCACCTAGAAACCCACCAAACACACACAACCGAACACACAAACACATATAAGCATACAAACGAGGCTAAGGCCAGTCAAGAACAACTTAAAACAACGAATTCTTACATTGAATTCAGATTCTTCTTCTTGTTCTTCAAATATCCAAAGGTTTCTGCTCTTTCTCTCTCTAAAATCCGAATGGAAAGGTGTGAGTAAGAAACATGGGCGGCCATGTTGCTTTATTCACCAACTTTTTCAAAGTTTTGTCCTTTTGGACATTTTTTACCCTTCAACTTGGGTTTTATAGCCTTTCTTTCTTCTCATTCACTTTTATTCTTTCTTTCATAACTAACTAAGAAAATAACTGGGTGTTATAATTTAAGTCTAAAGGCTAGGGATGGTAACTGTCTCCTAAAGATTGTTCACTTGACTGTTGAGACTCAGAGTGAAGGCTTATGGCAGTTGGGCTTGTGAGCTCATCAGGCTGAGGATGAAGAACCTCAGCACTGGTTCTTGAAGAGATGGGAGTGATTTGCTCCTCAGGAGGAGTGGGAGCTCTAGTATCCACTTCCTCCAGTATGGGTGAGTGTATGGGGGCCTACACAAGCTCAATAGCTTGAGTAGGGGTTCATTTGGATTTTCTTTGTTAGGTGAGGGTGATTTGTGGTCTTTTTGGTGGTTGGGAAGTAGAAGGTGTGGGTTCAACACTAGCTTGTGTTGCTAGGTTGTCACCTTGAGAAATGTGCTCTAACATTTTTGGGACAAGGGCTGTTTCTACCCCTGAGAAGCCTACAGTTGGCTTCTTCATGATTTTAAAGATGCAAGACTTCATCTGTCCCAATTTAAGAATATTACATGTTTCTCTTAACTGTGAGCCCTGTTCGCAGTTAAGAATGTATTGAACATATGTAGGAAACATATAATACTCTAAGGAGTCCAAGTTAGCAAGCAAATTTGTGTAAACAAACTAAGAGTACCTGAACTTGACCCCTTGAACCATTCCATGCACTATGAAGGAGAGATCCTCAGGTATCTGGTCCCACCCTCTATGCTTGTTTAACAAGCTGTGGATAACCACATGGAGCAGGTATTTTCACTGGGATGAGACCTTCCTTTTCCTGAAGGTCTTTACTGAGAAATCTCCCTCATAGCCCATCTGCACAAAAAATGATTAACCGCTTCCTTTAGGAAGGACAACTCACCTTCTTCATCATCCAGCTGTAAATGAGTGTTGATGATGGTCGGAGTGATGAAGATTGTCCTCCCCTGCACTGTGGTAGACAGTGCCTTCTCCCCATCCATAATGACCTTTTGGCAGGTCTTCCAAAATTCAAGCAGATGATCCTCATAGAGAGTAGGATCAATGGTTAGGGAGGTGAAGTAGTTGCATAGAGCCAGAAAACGGCAAACCTCTGAGAAACTATCATCTTTCTCAGAGTTCAACAGAGCAACCTGGTTGTGTTGCCTGTGAAGTTGCATGGAGAAGTCAGGGTTGTTTCTGCGGTTTAGGTTGGCTATTTTAAGAAGCTTAAAGGTGAAGGAAGGTGAAGAACAAAGGCGGTTTGAGAGAATTTAGGTTTAAGGAACAGTGTAATTGAAGAAGATAGTGAAAGAGGGGGGAACCGTTGGGTATTTATGTGAAAAGGATTTGAGACAAAGTTAATGAAAGAGGATAAACTTTAAAATCCTGATGTCGGTCCCACCTCTAAAAAAGTAGTTTACTTTTTCCCAAAAGTAGTTTTCTTGGAAGTCGAGAAATCTTCCATAGGTTATTTTGCTTCGGAAGTTCTGAAGAAAAGCTTCCGAAGGCAAATTGGCTTCGGAAGATATTTCAAAGATTTTTTGAGAATTTTGCTTCGGAAGAGATTTAATAAGAGTTTTTATTCTAAAAGAATAAAAAACTTCCAAAGGTAAATTGTTTTTGGAAGAAAATTGTTCTTATAAATCATAAAAGTACTTAAGTTGATTTTAAGCTTCAGAAGATATTTCAGAGATTTCTTCCGAAGGTAAAACAACTGAAGTAGTTATTTGTTTTCTAAGACATAAGTTTCTTTCGAAGGTAATTATAAATCTTCTGAAAAGTAAAGAGATCAAAATTTTCAAAAATCTAAGGAAAGTCTTTTGAAAAGATTTTTCTTCCAAAGAGAACAAGGGCTTATGAAGGTGATTAAATAGATAACTTAGTACACACAGGTTTTAGAAATAATATGATTAAGTTTTAAGAAAAGCTATTCAAAGTTAATCATCCCAATAGCTGATACAAGATATTTAAATCTTTGTTCATCAAAAGCTTTGGTGAATAGACCAGCATATTGTTCATTTGTGTTAACTTTGACTAGTTTGATTAATCCTTTTTTAAAGTTATCTCTAATCAAATGATACCTGATGTTGATATGCTTTGTCCTTGAGTGCTGCACAGGATTTTCTGTGATTGAGATAGCACTTTTGTTGTCTATGGGGATGGGAGTCTCCGTGAAGTTGAATCCATAGTCCAGCATCTGATTTTGAATCCAAAGCACTTGAGCACAGCAGCTTGCAGCAGCAATGTATTCAGCCTCAGCAGTTGATGCAGACGCACGGGATTGTTTCTTACATTGCCAAGAGACTATCCTTCCACCAAGAAATTGACATCCCCCTGATGTAGACTTTGCAGTCATGTTGCAACCACCATAGTCACTATCTGTATAAGCATGCAGATTAAAGTCAGAATTCTTTGGATACCAGAGGACAAGTGATGGAGCACCTTTGAGATATCTTAAAATTCTTTTGATAGTGATCAGGTGTGACATCTTGGGGTTGGCTTGATATCTTGCACAAATGCATGCAGCAAAGATGATATCAGGCCTGCTAGTTGTGAGGTACATAAGAGACCCAATCATTGCCCTATAGAGATGCTCATCAACACACTCCCCCTCAAGATCAAGTCCAAGGGACTAGTTCCTGGCTATGGGTGTCTTAACAACCTTACAATAAGTCATGTTGAACCTTTTAAGTATGTCTTGTACATACTTTGACTGACTTATGAAGATGCTATTGTCAACTAGCTTCACTTGAATTCCTAGAAAGAAATTGAGTTCCCCCATGCTAATGTCATCTACATATACTTGAACCAGCATTATGTCATTTCCTGTTCCTTTGATGAAGAGAGTTCCATCAATAGTACCCCTTTTGTATCCATGCTGACAGAGATACTGAGATAGAGTCTCATACCACTTCCTTGGTGCTTGGTGCAGCCCATAAAGAGCTTTATCAAGCCGTCAGACATAATCAGGATGATCAGGATCTGCAAACCCATTTGGTTGTCTGACATACACCTCTTCATCAATTACCCCATAGAGAAAAGCACACTTGATATCAAGTTGGTAGACCTTGAAGTTCTTGGATACAACAAAAGCTAGGAATATTCTTACAAATTCAAGTCTTGCTACAGGAGCAAAAACATCTATGTAGTCAATTCCTTCTTCTTGAGTATACCCTTGAACAACTAGTCTTGCCTTGTTCTTGATGACAAGTCCTCTACCATCCTTCTTATTCCTGAACACCCATTTGATTCCTATGGTAGTCTTCCTTTGAGGAAGAGGACATAGGTTCCAAACCTTTTGCCTTTTGAATTGAAGCAGCTCCTCTTGCATAGCTTCAACCCAACTTCCATCCTTTAGAGCCTCATCAATTTTCTTTGGCTCTATCTGGGGCAAGAAACAAGAGTGAAGACAAACATTTGCATCATGGGTTTGTCCTCTTGTTCTCACCCCTGAATCAACATCTCCAATGATGTTTGTGGTAGGATGAGACTTGTGAATCCTTAGCTGAGGGATCATAACAAGTTGCTTAGACAGATCTAAATTTGAGAAATTCTAATCTGGCAAGGAAGATTCACCCTCCACATCAGCACACTTATCAAGATTGACTTGATCCAATGAGTGTTTGACATCATTGATGTTGTCTTCAATGGAGTGGTTATCAGCATCAAATAATTCCTAAGCACTTTCACCACCACCATTTTCTCCAACATTTGAAGCTCCTTCATCTGAGTTTTATGCCTCTAAGCTGGAATTTGAAGGCACCCTAGAAGTATCAGCAGGATTTCTCATTGATGTAGCTGGTAGAAGCTTCATTTGCAGAATTGGTTACCATTGGAGCTGAAGATGTGTAGCTTGAAGGTCTTCATAGCCCAAATCTTGGGTCAGGATCACCTGTCGGTAGTATATCTGTGGACCCTGAAACATACTCATAAGATTTGTTAAAACAGTTGATAACTAAATAAAAATCAAATAGCCAATCCGAACCAGAACCTTTCACATAGGGAGTGTGCTTATTGAAAGTCACATTGGCTGACTCCTCAACTACTCTAGTTTTGAGATTGTATACTCTATAAGCTTTAGCTTGAGAAGAGTATCTAATAAAATGTCCATCATCTGATTTCTTAGCAAACTTGGCAATTTGATCTTTGGTATTCAAGATAGTGCAAGGACATCCAAATGACCTGAGAAAACCAATGAAAGGTTTTCTCTTATGCCAAAGTTCATAAGGAGTCTTACCATGTGTCTTAACTACTAAAACTCTGTTCTGCACATAGCAAGCAATGTTCACTGCCTCTGCCCAGAAGGTGATGGGCAGTTTAGAGTCAGACAATATAGTTCTTGCAGCTTCAATTAGTGTCGTGTTTCTCCTCTCAGCAACACCATTTTGCTGAGGAGTCCTGGAAGCACTATATTGTCTTGTAATACCTTTTTCATCACAAAATGTGTCAAGGATTTGATTCTTGAATTCAGTTCCTTGATCACATCTTATGGTTTTGACCTTGTGATCACATTGATTCTCAATCTTTAAGATGAAATTCTTTAGAATCTCAGGGGTCTCATCCTTAGTTCTAAGAAAGAAGACCCAAGTGAATCTTGTAAAATCATCTGTGATCACCAAACAATAAGAAGTCCTTCCTAGACTCATTACACTGGTGGGGCCAAAGAGATCCATATGTAATAAGTGTAAGTGATTAATGATGGAATTTCTTTCATTTGGCTTATGAGATACCTTGTGTTGCTTCCCCTTCAGGCATGCAACATAGTGGTCATCACTTATAAGCTCTTTTTTTGGTATTCCAGTTACCAAATCATTCTTAATTAATTTATTCATATTTTTAAAGTTTACATGGCATATTCTTTTATGCAAGAGGAAAGACTCATGTTGGTCCATGTGATCGATGAACAGTACAATTGATAGAATAGTTTGATCAATATCACATACATAAGCCAAATAACAAACAATTGAGAGAAGAATATGATGAATCAAGACATAATTGATATTCAAATGAACAAACTCACTCAATAACAATAAGCACAATGTATTTCAATGAAGTAACTGCTTGAGAATGATAGTTTGCAACAGAATTCCACGTTTTGGGTTTTGCAAACTTATCATGCAAAATGAAATAACAAAAGTATATATAGCAGTCATAGTTTCGCTGACAGTTTCGCTACTAGCGAAACTGTCATGCCAAAACTATAGTTTCGCCCGGCAAAACATAAGTTCGCCGGGTGAACCAAAACAGCAAACTGTGAGCGAAACTATAGATTCGCTCACAGTTTTGCTGGACTGCCAAAACTGCTAATAACTATCAAAATACAAAATGAAACTAACACAAGTCCTATTACAATGAAAAGTAAACATCTATACTAAAGTGAGTCCAACCTATCATGATCTTCAATACTCCCCCTAGGTTGGACCTCACTGTCTTCACTGCTCTTCGTTCGGCTCTTCAGCTCCCGTTTCCTCAGCTGCTGTGATCTGTCTTCAACTCCTCCTGCAGCAATGTCTTGAGAAGCTTCAGCCACTGATTCTCCAAGATTAGTTCCTGCCTCATCAGCTTCATGTGAATGACCACTAGCTCCAGCAAACTGCCTTGTTAAGTCTTGAACATCCATAGCCAAGTCATCTTGTGCTCTCACCTTTTCAGCCAAACTTTTTACCTCTGCCCGAACTCCCCTTATTTTGTTCGCCACATTCATAAACAAGCTTGCCTCCTTTCTTGTTTCCTCACCTGCCCCCGCCTTTATATGATTTTCACAGAGAATCAAAAGATCTTCATCACAAAAGCTGAATAACTCCATTGGGTCAAACACCCTAAATTCTCTTCCTTGTTTGACTCTAATCACAGCCTCCCCGGTGTTATTATCATAGAACCACTTCTCAAAGTCCTGTAAACGAGGAGGAAGAGGATCAGCCAGTCTTACTCTGTTTACAGTCTTAGGCGGTTTAACTCTCAACACAATTCTCCCTTTCCCTGTCTCCCAGTCTTTGTCTTTCTTAGATCTCTTTCGTTCAGCCTTCATAAAACCAAATGATTCAAAATTATCATTTAGACCATTTTTAATCTCCTTCTCCAGAAATTCTGCCCTTTCACTTAAATTAGCATTAATCAAAGGCAAGGTAGCTAATCGTCTCAGATCCCACTTAGGCAAGGTCTTAAACGCCTTCCTCTTGAGCATGTAACTGATATTACCTCCTCGTCTTTTAATCAAGAACATCTTTAAGAAAGGATTATAACACCAGCTGATTATCTTCTTGTCTGCTTCCTTTCTGCTCAAACCCTCCATATTTTGAAACAGAGGGGTGAGTTCTTCAGCCTCCTTCTCTTTTATCAACCAATCACTCTTATCCATCTCAAACACATCATTCTCATCATCTCCCTTCTTAGCCACATACACTAGAGGTCTCTCATCTACTTCATAGAATTCCGGCTCAGAATCATAATCAATCAACTGCTCATCCTCCTCTTCTTCTTCATCAATCAAACCTTTACCTTTATCTGATGTCTCCTCATGAGTAGCTTTAACAATCACTTCTTCTCCCAAAATATCTTTATCAAAGTCAAACTGTAGATTAACAAACTCAGCCTCAACAATCTCATCTTCATCATTTCTACCAGCCTCTTCTCTTGGAATCTCTTGTTCTCTTGTTTCAGTGTCAGCTGCTCCAGAGGTGCCCTCTCCTACCTTTGATGAGGTACCAACATTCAAGAATGGGTACTTAGATATATCAGTCATATCATCTAACTCAGATTGAGTTAGTTGACTGGGTAGGCCAGCAGCAGCCTTCATCTGTGAAATCTCTTCAAATAACTTCTTAATCAAGCTGTTCTGATCAATCAACATCTTTTTCATTCCATCCATGATCTCATCTTTCTGTTGTTCCCGAATCTCTTGATTCATCAGTTTGGTCTTTATCATACTTAACTCATTAGCCAATGAAGTATTTAGACCACGAATCACATCCTCATCAAGACCAGCACTTGCTTCTTTCCCAGCTGTGAAACCCTCATGTCTATGTTTTGATCTCCGTTCAGGCTCAACAAAGTCAGTCCTCTTTTTAGACCTTCGTTCCTTCTCCACCCTTATCTCTTCAGCTTGTGTATCTATATCTTCTTCAAAATCATAATCTTTCTCCTTTGCATATCTCTTTCGTTTCTTAGCTGCATCAGCTTGTTTCACCCGTGTTTCCTCAGCTCTTTTGTTTTCAGACTCATCGACTCGTCTGATATAATTCCATCGCTCTGGTGGATACATGTTCTCCCAGAGATGGGTTATTTTACCACTGAAATCATGGCGTATAGCACAGCAATCTGCAAATATCCGAGGGTTCATCTGAACCAATCTCTTAACTTCACCGTGTTTAGGAACATCAGGAATCAAATCATCAATAATCATCTGAATAAAACGAGGATATAACAACCATTTATCCTTTTTCACTGCCATCACATTTTCTGCCATACAAGCGAAGATCAATCTAGCAATGTTTGCCTTCTCTCCTTTGCAACATATCACCATTGCTTTGGCCCAGTCAAGATTAAGTCCATCTGATCCACCCTTACGGTGATCTAAGCACATAATAAACACGTGAGCTATATATCTCCATTCTTTAGATAAAAATGACTTTTTAATCTCTTTCCTCGACCCAAAGACTGGTCCCTCATATCCCATTTGCCGGAAAGCTTGGAATACTTCAGATTCTGTCATATCAACCTCATCACCAGTATCATCGTCCAGTCTAAGAATCCTCGACACATCTTCAGCAGTAATAGATATATCATGAGCAAGTACTCTAGCTGTGATCCTCTGAACATCTCCTCCGGTGTTGTATTCCGCTGACCTCCAAAAGTCTCTAATGTGAAGATCATAGATAGTGGGAGAATGAGAGATAGCATATGCAATGGGTGATCTTTGGAGCCATCGAATACAATCTCGAAATCCGGCCGCTTTAGGCAAAGTATCATCTAATATGGCAGTAATGTTATTCCTCTCGTCAAACTTTAGATTCGCCATAATAATCTGAAAAGATCAACAAATAAATTTGAATAAGAAATACTGAAAATAAGAAAAATAAGATACAAACAAAAGAAACAATTAATTTCGGCAAGCGAAACAATAGTTTCGCTCACTAAGACATGATTGATTCGCTGAATTAAAGACAGTTTCGTCAAGGAAATCAAACAGTTTCGACGAGCGAAACTATAGTTTCGCTCATAGAAACTTGTTAATTTCGCAGAACAAAAAGTATTTTCGACAAGATTAGAATGATTCAAAGTAGTTTCGCAATTAGTTTCACCAAAAATTAATTTAGATTCGCTGTTACAAATTAGTTTCGCTGACTTGAGAAATTATAGACGAAACTGTGAAATAAGGATTAGTCTTTGCGAAATTAGATAAGATGTGGCGAAACTGTTAAGTTCGCTCGGACAGCATAACTTTACAGTTTCGCTGAAAGACAGTGAACTTTCGTTCAATTTCGCTGAAACTTCGGTAGTTTCGCTGAACGAACAGCGAAACCACCGAAGCGACAAATCCAAATCGCTTATCAGAACCAAGATGTAATCCAGATTAAATGATCAATTAATGTTCGAAACTCACATCTGAAGAGAAAATCACTCAAAATCGGTCCAAAAACCAATTTCAAATCAATATCGCCGTATATGAAACCTAAAAACCCTAACATCGACCTGAACCAGATTTGCGAAGTTATGAAGAAAAATTCGCAAAATTGACTTATATAGTCAATAGTTTCGCTGGCAGCGAAACTATAAATTCGTCCAGCGAATTTACAGTTTCGCTCAGTGAAACTGTAATTTCGCTAAAAGATAACTGGTTAACAACTTATAAGCTAACCTAGCGAAATTGCAGTTTCGCTTAGCGAAGCTGTCAGCGAAAGAATAATTTCGCACCAAAATTTTTATTTATTTAATTTTTTTTTATTTTTATTATTTTATTATTATTATTTTTTTTATTATATATTTATTATTTTTTTTTTATATTTTTTTATTTTTATTAACAATAATACCCAAGGGAAGCACATCACATAATGAGATCTAAAATAATCAGAGATCACATTCTCTAAATATTTTAGAACATAATGATGATTAAAAATCATCTACCAGTCATGAGATCATACTGTAAACAAGATCTGATCACAATCTGCACAGAAACCACAGAAATTAGAACAAATCAATAACGATTGCTGATATAATTATCCACTTAAACTCATGCCTTATCCTTTTTCAAACAACAGCTTATGATTCATTTAAGGTTCGATTAGATGCTTTAGAATGCTAAGACCCCACAATCATTTGGTAAAAACCCTCACCCAACCTCAGGATTTATTGAATTATGAATCAATCTTCATGAAACAAAATTATTGAATAAGTGTATAAATGATTATACACAAAATATTTCATTCTGAGAGAAATTCATCGATAAGATGATTTGACATAATTATATCAAAATGGTGAGAGCTCCAGATCTATACTCACGTATAACAGAGGAGATAACCATTTGAACATGTGCTGATGAGAGCTCCAGGTCAGTACTATCGTACAGCAGAGGAGATCATCACTCCAGGTCAGTACTTCCGTACAGCAAAGGAGATAAGCACAGACACAAGACATCTTAACACAAAATAAAACAGCAGAGAATGATGACATAACAAAGCACAATGAACGAAAGATTCATTCTCAATCCATTTTTGTCAGGACTCAGTTTTTGTGCAATCCAAAATGAATGAGTAAATCCAGGCATTCTTAAGCATAAAGTTTAATTTAATCATAAAGCTGCTGTCTACTTCATTCATCAGGCTGAGTCTATCAAGCATATCGTCAAAGAATCTGATCCATTTCCTTTTATTTTTTTTTATTATGAAGCAGAATCTAGAGACAGTTACTATCATTTCTCATAGAATTACTGGTCATGTAAATAAGAAATATTTAGAGAATATACAATCATTTCTCATCATGTTAAATCCGATCTCAAAATACTGATATTACTCCCCCAAATTTTTATTTTCAATTGTCTATAATTATAGAAAAATTGTAACTGAATTATTATTTTTTTATTGGTTTTTGTTTTATGTATTTTTTTTTTAAAATTATTACCAAAGAAATAGAAAATGAAAATTTAAAAAGATATTAACCCAAGCATAGAAATCAATTCATAAAAACGAGGTTTATCAAACGTTTTTGTGAAAAGATCAGCTTTTTGATTTTTTGTATCGATGGGAATAATATTAATGAAACCCTTCTCTTGAGCATCACGAATCGCATGAATTCGGGTTTCAATATGCTTTGTGCGAGAATGATGAATGGGATTTTTAGCGATTCCAATGGCAGCCTCATTATCACAGAATAAAGGTGTATGAAGGAAATTGATTCCATAATCAATCATTTGGTGTTGTATCCAGAGAACTTGAGAGCAGCAGCTAGATGCAGCAATATATTCAGCTTCCCCTGTAGAAAGAGAAACTGTTGTTTGTTTCTTGCTCTGCCAAGATACCAGACAATTACCCAAATATTGACATCCTCCAGACACAGATTTTCTGTTTAACCTGCAACCATTGGAATCACTGTCAGAATAAGCATGTAAATCAAAATTTCCACCATATGGATACCACAGTCCGAGACGAGATGATCCTTTGAGATAACGAAAAATTCGTTTGACAGCTTTCTCATGAGATTCCTTTGGAGCCGACTGATATCTAGCACAGTAACCAACAGCAAAAGTGATATCAGGACGACTTGCAGTAAGATACATGAGAGAGCCAATCATAGATCGAAAAAGATGAGGATCAACTGGTTTTCCATTTTCGTCTGGAGTGAGACACGTCTGAGCAGTAAAAGGAGTCATTTCAGTAGACGCATCATCCATTTTAAATTTCTTCAGAATATCTTTAATGTACTTCTCTTGGTGAATAAGAATTCCTTCTTTCTGTTGTTCAACTTGCAAGCCAAGAAAGAAGCACATTTCTCCCATCATGCTCATTTCAAACCGTTGGCTCATCACTTCTTCAAACTCTCTACACAATTTAGAGTTTGTAGATCCAAAAATAATATCATCGACATACACTTGAACAAAGATCATTTCACCATTCACCTCCTTCTTAAATAAGGTCATATCAATGGTACCACGAGAATAACCATTGCTTAAAAGATATTGTGTAAGAGTCTCATACCAGATTCTGGGTGCTTGATGAAGTCCATACAAAGATTTATCAAGTTTATACACTTTATCAGGAAAATCAGGATCTTCAAAGCCTGGTGGTTGACACACATATATCTCTTCATCAATGTCGCCATAGAGAAAAGCACATTTCACATCCATCTGGTACACTTTGAATTGTTTATGAGCAGCATGAGCAAGAAATATACGGATTGCTTCAAGACGAGCAACTGGAGCAAAGACTTCTGTATAATCAATACCTTCTTCTTGAGCAAAGCCTTGCACTACAAGTCTAGATTTGTTTCGCACCACCACGCCCCGATCATCTGGTTTGTTCTTGAACACCCATTTTGTACCAATTGGATACTTGTTGGGAGGTAAATCAACTAAAGTCCAAACCTTAAGCTTCCTGAACTGTTGAAGTTCCAACTGCATAGACTCTACCCAACACGGATCTTGTAGAGCAGCATGAACATTTTTAGGAACAATTTGAGAAATGAAGCATGAGAAAAGACAAACATTAATCAGACCAGATTGACTTCGAGTACGAACACCATCAGAAACAGATCCAATTACATTATCAAGTGGATGATCTTTCAAAGTTTTATAATCTCCAGAAGAAGGAAAGATAGTTGAAGAAGTATCAGCCGCCGGAGAAAGAGTAGATGAAGGTGAAGGTGTATCAATGACAGGTGATGAATCAGGTGAGTTAAGAGATGTAGGTGATAAAGAATCAGATAATGGTGCTTGATCAGGCATCGGAGACGATGAGCTGACATCAATTGAAACAGCATCAGTTACTTGTGGAATTGATGAAACAGACGATGAAGATGATGGAATAATATTCGTTTGAGTACATGGACTTGACATATCATCATCGAAAACTGGCAAATTGAATGAATTGAACACAGTATCGGAATCAAAGAACCATGCAGGTTCAGATTTAACTTCAGTAGGATTTGATTCTTGCCAATCAACATAAAATGACTCTTGAACAATACGTGTTCTTTTGTTGTAAACTCGGTATGCCTTTTGTGAAGAAGAATATCCAACAAAGTAACATTCATCAGAAACAGCCCCAAACTTGGTCTTTTGAGCTTGAGTATTCAGAAGCGTACAAGAACATCCAAATGGGCGAAAGAAATCAATTAGTGGCTTCCTCTTATGAAAAAGTTCATAAGGAGTCTTCACTTTATCTTTCACAATTAGCACTCTGTTTAAAACATAAGAAGCACAATTAACAGCTTCAGCCCAGAAAATGACAGGTAGTGAGGATTCTATCAACATTGTACGAGCAGCTTCCACAAGAGTACGATTCTTTCTTTCTGCAACTCCGTTCTGCTGGGGTGTTCTTGCAGCACTAAATTGTCTCACGATCCCTTTTTGAGCACAAAATGAGTCAAGAATCTGATTTTTAAATTCAGTGCCATTGTCACTTCTTAATCCCATAACTCTTTTCTTACTGACTGATTCAATTGAAATGATTAATTTCTGCAATTCCTCAGCAACTTCACTTTTGTGAGCAAGAAATCTCACCCATGAATAACGTGAAAAATCATCTGTAACAACAAGACAAAAGGACTTTTTAGCAATGGATTTAACACTAATTGGCCCAAATAAATCAGTATGTAACAACTCTAGAGGACTTGATATGCTATTTAAAAGTTTAGGCTTATGAGATTTCTTATGTTGTTTCCCTTTGGCACATGCCATGCATTTTTCAGACACAGAGAAATCTTTTAAAGGAAGTCCTCTAACAAGATTGTTCTTTACTAATTTATTAATTATCTTAAAATTGACATGGCCCAATCGACGATGCCACAAGAGTGACTCAGATGTTGATGCTTTTGAAAGAAGACAAGTTGCAGTAGCTTTTGACTCATTAGAATTCATATCAAGAAGATATGTATCGTGTTTCCTTGGAGCACGCATGAGAATTAAATCTTCTGGAACAGCTATCTCTGATTTCAAAAATAAACATTCGTCAGATTTAAATAGAACTGGAATATCTTTATCACAAATTTGAGAGACGCTCAGAAGATTAAATGCCAATTCAGGAACATGGTTGACTTTTTCAAGAGTAAGAGAGCCATTAGTAACTTCTCCTTGTCCAATCATTTTTCCACCCTTCTTGTCTCCAGCAAATGCCACATATCCTCCATTGATAATTCGATAATTAGTCAACAAATCCTTTAATCCCGTCATGTGTTTGGAACAGCCGCTATCAACATGCCACAGACTGTTTACAATCTTTGAAGAAGATCCCTGAAATGAATGAACAAATCATTTAGCCAGGAGTAATAGGGACCCAAGATTGAACAACCTTTGTTTTCAAAGAAGCTGATTTTTTATGAAAGAAATTATTAACCAATTTTGTCAATTTATTCCCAAAACAATTTCTATTAGAGGATCTTTCAATCAAAGGGCAATTTTTGATAAGATGATCCTCTTCACCACACCTGAAACAATGATGTTTGAATCTAGATCGATGATGTGATGAGGTAAAAATAGGATCAATAATAATCTCCTCATCACATTCAGACAAACTAGAATCAACATCACTGAATGTCTCATACATCTCATGATGTTTTTGTTTATTTGACTCAGAATTATTCTTTACAAAATCATAGCTTGATTCTTTTGACAAATCAGTAAAACTCGTACCATTGGTACTAGTTTCAGATGAAGGAGAACTGCATTTTTCTGAAGATGTCATATTTAATGGTATAAAAGATGGAATAGGTTGAGAAAAGAACTTTTCAAAAGAATTAGTTTTAAGTTGCTCAGTTGTTTTAGGTGAAACATCAGATTCATTCAATTCATAACCAGAACAAAAATCATCACTATTAAGATTTGAATTACAAGATGAAATAGAACAATCAGGAGAACATGAGACATTCAAGTCTGTTACATTTGAACTAGAAACAAATACTGAATTTAAACTAGACTTATTATCTAAAACAGACTGCAGTTTTTCAGGTGTACTAGAACTAGTGCATCCAAGCCCACTAGTTGGTCCATAGTCGTAGTCTTCACGAATGTACTTAGAGTTATTCCCAACTAAACCTGCAGACATACTATCAGTATCTGATTTGATTAAATCATTAGAAGGATGAGGAACAGGCATAGGAGAATAACAATATGTACTAGGAGGAGGATAAACCTGTACATTTTCATAACCCAAACCAGTTTTAATTCTTGCTCCCCGTTGAGATTTACAAAGATCATCATGTTTCATTCCAGAAATAGTCCATTTATCTAACTTTGACTGAAGTTTGCTTGCTTCAAATTCAGCCAGAGCAACTCGTTCAGTCAAAGTATTAATCTCTACATTCCTTTCCAAAACAATTCTTTTTAAATGATCAGTTTCTTTTAAAGCCTCATTTAATTTCACAAAATATTTTGATTCATTCAATTTAAGTTCATCATTAATTCGTTTTAAATCCTTTTCATTATCAATTAACAAACGATTAGCCTTATAAACCCCAAAAAGTCTAATTTTGCAAGCAGATGAACACATATCCTGTATTACCTCATAAGGAAGTCCCATTACCATCTTTTCGGCAGCTAAAGCTTTATCGCACATGCATACTGGAGTACTCGATTTCCTTTCCTCAACAGTAGCGGCCGCATCATCCTTCTCTTTTCCTTTCACAGCTTTTGAATCTGTAGTTTTCTCTTTCTTCTCTCCATCATCTTTCTCTTCTTTCTCCTTTACTGAAGATTCATTCTCTCCTTTGAATTCCTTAAACAACACAAACTCATCTTTCTCAACTTCCATCTCATCACTTTTCACAATCTCAGCAACTAAAGCATGATTTATTTCAGATCTGGTTTCTTCCACCTCTGCACTCCAGTCAAAATTAGAAATCAAGGCTGACTCCTTTTTTGAATTTCCCTCTTCCTTTACTTTCTCTGTCAATCTTGGCACTCCAGTGTTACTAGGATCTGTTACAATTGGTAATGGACATTCACGTTTAAAATGTCCCAATTGTTTACAGTTGAAGCATCTCAGTTTTGACTTGTCAAATCCTAGTTTTGAGGTTGATGATTGACCACCGAAGTTCTTTCTTCCCGTTCTTTCCATAAACCTCCGAGCTCTTAAAGTTAACATTGCCATTTGCCATTGAATGTCAGTCTCTTCCAAATCATCAGGATCAACTTGATACATATCCTCCATAGTCATTCCTTTACCTTTCAACTCACCAGCAACAAGAGCTTCATAGCTCTGAACAAACATTCCAAAAAGAGCCATTGTTTCAGATGGAATAGTAGTTTCAGCATTCACCTTAGAATTTCCCAATTCCTTTCCAACATGATTACTACCACTTGAGAAATTACTTGTATTGCTCCCTCCTTGAATTGGATTCTGAATGTGAGAGTTTGCAGCGGATGACAATAAAGCAGCATTTTGAGAAAAACCAGGTGTGGGCATCATAGTCTGGTTAAATTCTCTTCTTTTCATATCCAACTCAAAAGATTTCAACTTATTAATGATATCCATCAGCTTATAATCTGTAAAACCTCTTTCTTGTTTGAGCATCCTCACTTGAAGACTCCATTGTGGTGGAAGAGAATCGAGAAGTCTGTTAACTTGTTCGCTGTTGAGAGTCTTTCATCATATTTCTTCAGAGTGCTTGAAACAGTTAAGAATCGATTTGTAAGATCTGTCAAACTTTCATTCTTATATCCTACAAACGAGTTAAACTCCTTTTCAGCTTGAATACTCTTGTCTTTCACCAGATCTGCATTCCCATCAAAGAATTCACAGAGAGCATCATAAAGGGATTTAGCATTTTTATGCTCTGCAAAACGATTGTAGATGTCAGGAGCCAAGCAGAGAGTTAGAGCACCAAATGCTTTTTGATCACGATCAATCAGTTTCAGATCTCTTTCAGTATAAGAAGATGGATCTTTATTCTGAGAAACGACATCACCAACTGTAACCGTAGGTATATGAGGACCTGAAATAATCGATTCCCATTGATTATGATCTGTATAGAAAAAGAAAGCCTTGAGACATCTCTTCCAATCTTCAAAATTATCTCCATTAATGAGTCTTGGAGGTCTATTAGGAGCAACACTTTCAAGATCCGCAAGTGTGAGAGTAGTTAATTTTGACATGATAATTTCGCAGAAAGTTTGGTAATTTCGCTGGTAAGTTCGCTGACAAATTCGCTAACAACTTCGCTGAGAAAGTAGGCTTGCTTAATAGTTTCGCTAAAACAAATACTTTCGCAAACTCAGACACTTTCTCTTGAAATTTCAGCAGCACTTTCGCTTGAATCAAAGACAACAATTGCTTAGTTTCGCTGCTAATTTCGCAGGAAACAAGCTTGAACTTTCGTTCAGAAATAGTTTCGGCAGCACTTTCGCTTGATAATTGATCAAAAACACTGCTGAACTTTCGTTCAAAGAGATACTTCCGCTGAAATTCTAGAAAACAACTTCAAATCCAAAATAACTCACAATTTCGCTGAATGAAGATCACAGTTTCGCTGTAAGAACTGTAGTTTCGCTCGTCGATCTGAAAACCCTTTTTCACCTTAAAATCAATCCAAAATCATCCAAAACTCAATGAATTTGAGATCTGATGATTGTAGAATCTTCCTCAATGAAGAACAAGCATAATTCAATCAATTTCCATCCCAAAAACAGCTGATAATTCGATGAAAATTGATTGAACCTAGATATTGACCAAAACCACCAAAACTCAACAAATCAAGAGCACTAAGGCTCTGATACCATATTGTTGGTCCATGTGATCGATGAACACTACAATTGATAGAATAGTTTGATCAATATCACATACATAAGCCAAATAACAAACAATTGAGAGAAGAATATGATGAATCAAGACATAATTGTTATTCAAATGAACAAACTCACTCAATAACAATAAGCACAATGTATTTCAATGAAGTAACTGCTTGAGAATGATAGTTTGCAACAGAATTCCACGTTTTGGGTTTTGCAAACTTATCATGCAAAATGAAATAACAAAAGTATATATAGCAGTCATAGTTTCACTGACAGTTTCGCTACTAGCGAAACTGTCATGCCGAAACTATAGTTTCGCCCGGCAAAACATAAGTTCGCCGGGTGAACCAAAACAGCAAACTGTGAGCGAAACTATAGATTCGCTCACAGTTTCGCTGGACTGCCAAAACTGCTAATAACTATTAAAATACAAAATGAAACTAACACAAGTCCTATTACAATGAAAAGTAAACATCTATACTAAAGTGAGTCCAACCTATCATGATCTTCAACTCATCACTATTTGCTTTAGATAGAAAGCATGAAACTTCTCCTGAGAGAGATGTTTCTTGCAAATCCATCTTGGACATGTTCCCTTTCCTGGGGGCTCTGAGCAGGATATGCTCATGAGTAATGACCACTCCGTGCCTGAGAAAAATGCACTCATGCTCAGTAAAAAGCATGTTATGACTCTAAACACAAATTGGGATACACTCAAAAGATTATACCCAAGCTCCTTGACAAAGTTTACCTTCTCAATGCTGAGCTTACCATTTGTGATACTGCCCCTTCCTGTAATGTAACCACCTACATCTCCTCCAAAAGCAACTGGTCCTCCATAAATTCTTTCAAACTTTTGGAGTAGTGACCTATTACCCGTCATGTGCCTGGAATATCCACTGTCAATGATCCATACATTTGTGTTTGTCTTGAGCTGTTCCTGCACAAAAGAGATGGTTAGTTACATTTGGAAACCCAAGCCTCATTGGTCTTGGGCTCATCAAAAGAAGTTGAAGACAATGCAACAGTAATTGATCCTAATCATTTGTTGATGTTGATAAAGAACTTTCAGCCACTTGGTCTTTCTTTGACTTCCACACCACTTTTGGAAGCTTTGACTTGACCTTTAATACTTCAGAAGTTTTGTTGACTTCGGAAGTTTTGATGACTGGACCTTCAGAAGATCTTGCTTTCACTGCAGCAGGCTTTAGTGCTTCTGAAGTATTCCTTTCTTTCGAGACCAAATTTTCTTCCAAAGGCAAGTGTCCACTTGTCTTCTTCTTCATTTTGGAGCTTCCAAAGGAAAGAGATTTTCCTTTCAAAGCTTGCTTCTTCTTTTCCAAACTCTTAGAAGTTTCTTTCTTGCTCATGTGGAGAGTACTCTTTGGATTGTAAACACAATCCTTAGCAAGATGCGAAGTACTTCCACACATAACACAGTCCATTTTCTTCCTTCTAGGAGTTTCTTTTGTGAACAAGGCTGAACTTGATCACTTTCCTTCTCCATCTTCATCTTTGCAGATGTTGTGGCAATTCTTGTGGGGATAGAACTACCTTTGGAGCTGGATGGTTCAGGTTGTACTGCAGTGGTGCATAACTGATCAACCTTCTTCTTGATGATGGGATGATTTGGACATGAACTAGAACTCTTGTTGATGGAGTTCAATTTGGTGTCTTCAGCATTCACCACTTCAAATCCTGCAGAAATGAAGACTTGTTTCTGTGCAGAGTTGAATGTGGCCTTGATCTCTTGAGCCTTTTTGGACTTTGTTTTGGCCTTCCTGATCAAGTTTTTTCTCTTGGACTTGGTCATCCCAACAGCTTTACTCTCCTCAGAGGGATGGTGACCCTTCTTAGAATGTTCTTTTATCACTTTTCTCAGAGCCATTCTTCACATTCTCCTATTCGTCCTCTTCAGACAAAGGGTCTATGAGAGGAAGCTCATCTTCACAAGTTCCACACCTAGGAGATCTTACAGACAAGATTGTGTCTGGAGGAGCTATCTCACAAGATCTCAGTCCCTGCTTATTTTGAAGATAGCTTTTGCATGCAAGGATGAGGATATTATATTCTTGAAGGTCTCTTCTTCAAGAACACATTTTTCTGTCTTGGCTTTGCTGATCACAAGCTCAGCCTGGCATTCAGTTAACTTAGCAATGAGATCTTTGATCTGAGTCCTGTAGTTTGTGTGCTCATGTTTAAGAGTTGAAATGGTTTTCTCTAAGTCCTCTATCTTTAGCTTATAATCATTTTCAGCTCTCTTAAAATCAACTTTTAAGATACTTAAGGACTCAAGATCAGATCTCATTTCTAAGTTATAGGACCTGTATCTATTAACTTTAGCAATACATTCAGGAGTACAAAGTTGTTCTAATACCTTGGCTTCATCATGGTCTGCCATGAGTGCTTGGTTTGGAGATGCATCTTCTACCTGAAAGCTCCAGTCAATGCCTCCTTCTTCAATAGCAACTGCAACTTGCTGCTTTGGCTTCTCATTCTGGGGAGCTTTCTCAGTGTAGTTTGGTCTGGCTTGTGTTTGTCCACCATTTGTCCTTGGTGCCTTACACTCCCTTGCAAAGTGTCCCATCTGTTTACACTTGTAACACTTTACTTTGCTTTTATCCAGCCTAAACTTTCCACTGGTTGCATTGCTTGGAAACTTCCTCCCTGTCCTCTTGTAGAACTCCTTGGCTCTATGAGTGAGAAGAGCCATATGCTAAACTATCTCCATGTACTCCAAATCATCTGGATGGATACAATCCAGGTCTTCAACGGTGAAGAGAAAGTTGCCTGTGGTTTCATCAGCAGAGACAAAGGCATAAGAAGAACTTGTCTCTTGAAAAGGACTTCCTTGAGTGTAGCTTTCTCTTGGAGTCTCTGGGAAGGTGATGAAAGGGCCCTTTTATGAGTTGTCAGGGTAGCATATAAGATGATGTTGTGGTTCAATGCTTTCCCTTTCAACCACATGGATGGCTAAATCAGTTGATTGTTGGAGTTACTAGATGAGTTTTGCATATTCATCTCCATCTGGTAGCCACTAAGAATATCATACGACTCTGTGAGAGTAAGAGTCTTAAGGTTCTTAGGCCTCTTGATAACAACACAATAATGTGTCCATTATCTAGGAAGAGAGGACATAAACTTCCTTACAATGTCCTTGTTCTCAAGAGTTACTCCAACATCCATTAGAGTATCCACAATCTCAACATATCTGAAGTATTGTTGAGTCATGGTTTCACCTACCTTGAAGGTGAAGTTTTCAAACTGCTGCTTCAGGAGATCCTTCTTGTTCTCCTTTGCTTTAGTGGACCCCTCATACATCAGCTTCAGTGCTTTCCATAGTTCCTTGGCAGTTTTGCACTTATTGAAACCTCTGTAGATGGAGTTCGGAAGAGCAGTTTGAAGGGCTGTCATGGCTTTCTAATCAATCTCTATTCTCTTCCTGTCTTCTTCAGAGTGATCAGCTACAGCCTTTGAAATCATACCACCACTAGTAGCAGAAGTGGTGCTTGGTATGTAAGTTCCTTCAACAATAGAGTCCCACATTCCATTCTTTGACACCAAGTATCAAAGTCTTTAGGAGTGATCAGTGGAGACTTTGTAATAGTTCTAGTTTCCATATCAGCTTTGGTAATAGTTGCCATTTGAGTTGTTAAGTATTTTGTTTGTGTGAGGGATCTTAAGATGGTGAGATCTTATATCAAGAGGCTGGAATGCTCTAATACCAAATGCAGGACCGGTGAAGAGTATGCAATTACCACATAACAACACAATGAGGAGAGTTCCTTAGAACACTTAACAGATCAAATAGGGAACTGGTTAACTTATGTGAAAGATGCTAAGAACACAAGTAAAAATAAGACAGAACAAGATAGCTAACAACACAAGTGTTTGGTTTTCAAGAATGTTGTATATTGCTTCTCAAGTTCTTTTACAAATGTTACAAAGCATACAATTAGAAAGTTACAAGTACTTGAGATACTTTATACTACATCCTACAGGCGGCCATACATTGAAGGCTAGCTGGATATATAAGACTAGACAACTACAAAATCAAATCTAGAGTCAAAAGGCAGATTGCCTTTTGACTAGTGACTATGACATGCCATAGCTCACATCCTAATATATTACAAAAAGTATAAAAGTACATAAAGTAGAAAGCACAGACTGAAGACCTCAATGTACAGTTACCAAAAGTATGGACCTTTTCACCAACTCATGTAAGTTGGTGACTAATCAAAATTGCAACGAAAAAGTGGTCCAGCTTTATGGTAAAGTACATCAAATAAAACCATGTATCTAAAAGTCTTCGGAAGAAATTTGTCTTCACTCTTTGGCTTCGGAAGACTTTGTCATTGAAGCTTCGGAAGACTTCACATTTGGCTTCGGAAGATGTTGGTCATGGCTTCAGAAGATTTTACACTTAGAATATTTCTAATGCAAGTTGTAAAACTTCCGAAGCATTTCTACTTTTGTTCTTCAGTGCATGCATGCAGAGAGACTTTAAATGTTTTGGCTGCATCAAACTTATAGGAATCCTTACATTTATATTCTTCATGGATTTCATATAAATCTCATTATCATCTAAGTTGAAAGAATCATAAGACACATATCAGTTCACTTTTACTATTACCAGACTAATGAGATGTTGTAATAACACTACATACATCACTAGGGAATATATCTCCTTATAATCTACTACAGGTCTATGCAAAATCCTTGTGCCATTAATTTTGCTTTGACATTTTTTTCATCATACCATCTAACCTTTTTTATAAAGACCTTGTTTATACCCAATATATTTTTCAACTTCATGTATATGGACAAAAAATTCAATACCTTTCTATTTCATTAGAGAACTTTTATGTCTGCCAATTTCCGTCTTTCTATTTTGATCAATCATTTTTGTTCATAGGCAGATCTTATTTCTTGACCCTTTTCATATTCATTATTTCAAGCGCTATTATATGTCGATTTTATTTTGATTCCATACAATTTAGGCATGATTAAATAAGAACTACCAAAGATTCTCGCAAAACTTCAACTGTATTCAATATCTAGCTCGTATTTTCACTTTTCGTCTTTAGTTTTCATACTTGTGGACAAATAGGGTGAAAATTCACATCCTTTACTTTGTCTACTTTTGAGTATGATTTAATATTCATATATAATCTAAGTACTTTGAGCGATCTGTAGCTTAGAATGTAAAAACGAAAATCTTTGAGTTGGTAGTGGTTTCGTGAAGATGGTTACAATCTAATCCTTGTAGAAATAATTACACACAAAGCTTGTATATTAACGTGAAAGTCAGGTTAGGTGTACCATGCAATATAGGTTGTACTAAGGTTGTAATACCATAGTGTGATATCGTGTTTATCGTAAGTCCTTTTTATAAAGGTTGCAACTAGGTCAGTTTAGCAAGCTTATCAGTCAGTGCTTTATATTTTGACTGCAGAGATGATCAATAAATTGTTTTATTTTTTTTATGCGGTTGCTAAAATAAATAGAATCTAAATAGATAGCAAATCCCCTTGTGGACCAACGATCATCCGAACAACCGACTCAGTCTACATCAGAGAAGCTGTGTAGATGTGAGTTTCCTTGCTAATGAACATTGGTTAAGGCCAAAAGTTGGAGAATTAGTACTAAAATTAATAGTACCCTTTAAGTATCGAAGAATGTGTTTGATAGTAGACTAATGGTTCTCTAATAGTGCATGCACGTATTGACAAACTTTGTTAAAATTAGAAGTTATATATAGTCCGGATAAATTGTCATATTGAATAAAATCAATTGTATAGTGATACTCAACTAGTTCAGTAGAAAGGGGATTATCCTATAGGAAGAAGGGCAAAGACGTGGTCACTAGAAAGGAAGATCGATTTATAGTAAGATTAAGCGAGTTTCTGAATTACGTTAGATATGTATTTTTTTAGATAGAAAGAAATTTTGTCGCTATCAAAAAATCTAATGCCTGGAAACTAGTAAAAATTTCCAAGATCCCTTACAGCAAAGTCTTTACCAAGGATCAATGATAGATGTTGAAACAATGCCCATAAAGCATGTTTGAGTCCATATTATGACTGTTATGAAAATAAACCTGATCCAGATGTTTAGGGTACCAAAACCTTATGATTGCTTAAGAAATGTTGTATTTGTATGGTCACTATATAAGAAAACATTCTAAACAACAAATTGACGAATAGGCCATCAAAGAGGACTATGATAGGAGTAGGCTTGACTATTAGACTAAAGGTTTCATTTAACTCTACACCTTGTTGTTATTCAAAGTAATTTGCCACCTGGTTTGCTTTGTGAAGAGAAACTACATTATACATATCCTTCATCATCCTATAAACCCACTTACAATCAATAATATTAATAATGCTAGGAACAAATTACTAAATATCATGTCTCATTTTCAATAAGTGTTGTGAATTCAGTAGCCATAGCTTTATGCCATTTGGGATGTTAATTGGCATAGGTAAAGAATAAGGGTTAAGAAAAAGACTTAAAGGACTTGGTTGTATGAGTTGTCGTAGGAATATACACCACATGTCATTTGAGACTTAGACATAATTTGAAGGATGTGTTTGTCGTGGTGAAGGAGGTAGTAGAGGGGTAGATGATAATTGTGAAGAAGAAGAAACATTAGGTTATGAGAGTGATGATGGTGGACCCTATCGAGGAATATGAGTGTTGGAGAGTTTTTGGTGAAAAGGTTGGTGCAGAGAAGTTGTATGACAAGGTGTTGTTGAGTCTTATGGGGATGGAAGTGGAAAATAAGAGTTATATAAAGAAGTGTAGGGATAAGCGGATGTAGTATAGATGGAGTTGCGGTAAGATTAGTAAAGGACAAACTGATCCTCATAAAGCGAACATGATGCGCAATATAAACAAAATCAGTATAAGGATCAAGACAATGATAACTATGATGTGCATGACTGTATCTTATAAGGATCCATGAAGTGGAATGAAAATTCATCTTGTGATGATTGTATGGTTAGATATGGGGAAAGCATTAACAGGTAAAGACTTAAAGAAAGGAATAGTCTAAATGTCTATTGAATAGACGTTTAAAAGGTGATTTGGTTAAGGATGATAGAGATGGGGATGTATTTTTGTAAGATAAACAACAATGTGAAAGCAGTGTTAGAATTTTTGAGGAACAAATGACTGGGCAAGAAATGTGTGAGGCTCGTTTCAACAAGGGTATGATGTCGTTCGACAAAAGTGTTTTGTTCACTCATATGAGGATAAGATAATCTATAAATGATTCCAAGGAGATGAAAAAACTTGTCAAAGGTTAAAATTCACCACCAAAGTTATTATGACATGTTTGATTTTTGTATCAAATTAACATTCGGCAATGTTAACAAAGTTTTTAAATGTGTTGTAAAAATCAATTTTTTTATTAAGGGAGCGACCCAATTATAAAGAGACAAAATACTATCGGATAACAAGATATAAAATTTGGCATCAAATAGTAATGTAGGAGCAGAGCTCATACAACAATATATTAGCTAAAGAAAACTTAAATTAAGAAATCTGTAAACACATAATGAAATTTAGTAGATTTCTCAACATGAAGAGCAATACATGAAATATAAGATGAGTTCATATATCAAGTGAAAGCCAACTATTAAAAACTTAAAATTCAAAACACGATTATACAGATGACCAAGCCTTTTATGCCAAACAAGAGTGCGCACTCATGTAGTAGAGAAAGTTGTCTTATTAAATGTATGAAACTAAGGAAGGCGTAAAGAGTAGAGACCACATTCCGTTGGGCCTATTTCACAGCATGAAAAGAAATTAATAGAAATTATTGTTATCTAAAATGTTTTTTAACATATAAAATATTCTTTACAATTTCAAAAAATATGCAAAATGTTAGTCATAGAAAAAGATTTAGTAGGAGATAAATGTTTGTGGGACCAATATAAAGTATGTGAAACTTTTTACCATTACCAACATGAAGATAGTCATCACCATAGTCGGCTTTTGATTTTCATTCTTGTATGCTTCCATAATCAGTTTAGGGGAATAATTTTCTCGTATAAGAAGGAAAAAAACTTTTTGTTAAATGAACTACAACTACCTAGATCGTATCATAACCCTTTAACGTCTTTAGCAATTTCGCTATTAGATCCATTGTGATATGTTCTTACTAACAACCGGGAATCGGCAATGGTTGAAATTTTTCTATAGGGTTTCAGATGTTCTACTTTGTTAAACACTTCTTCATATAGTTAACGATGTCCCTTTTCATTCCAAGGCACCAATAATTAACTTGTAGGATGTGGTACATTTTTGTGACACCAAGATGAATGGAATCATAGATTCATGTGCATCATCCATAAGGAGAGATTTAACACTATAGGTATTTACCCATACAAATCTTATATTAGTTCCTTCACAGTTTTCTTTCACATCCTTTACTCAACCTTTAATTATTTATCATTTGTAATTTCTTTCCTTAAGTGTCTACCTAAGCCGACTTCTTAATTAAATCCATCAGAAGTAGAGTTACATGTAGCACCATTGATTTCATCTAAATCATTGCGTAACTTCCTTCCTAAACCATCTTTTACAACATTTGCTTTTTCTAATGATAATGAATTTATAGTTTTAGTCTTTAAGTTATTTTAACCGTCTCCTCTACCATATGTTTGAATCTTTTGAATAAAAAAAATACTTTAAACTTTTATGATCATAATTAGTTGTGTACTTATCCCTCTATAGGTAAATGCTTCCTAAGCCTGAAGGCAAATACCACTTTTGGATAATTCATTTCGCTTAAGTTCTATCACTTTTCCTCTATACATGAGGATATAGCCAAGACTAAATTTTAAAAAATCAAAATACACAACTATGTCTTTAGTTGCATCTAATAGGGATAGTACTGAAGCTTGGATTAACTTTTGCTTAAAATATCAGAAAAGCTTGCGCCTACTCTTTTCTCATTCAGTCTTTTTATCTCTTCTAGTCAAAATTGTTAATGGTGAGACTATTTTAGAAAAGTCTTAAATACATCTCTTATAATAACCTGTCAGTCTAAGAAATCTTCGAACTTCTAACGGACTTTAGGTGGCTCCCATCTTATTAAAACTTAAATTTATAAAAAGATCAACCGAAATTCCATATGCGTGACCACATGGAATAGAAATCATACTTCTTGTAGCCAGAAGGTATATATTGAGAATTTTGCATACAATATCTATCTTCTTAGGGTTTACGATGGTTCATGTAAGGCTGATGAATATCAAAATACTACAGTGGAAAAAAGGATAACTTATATTAAACTTCAAGCACTATGCACGATATGTTTAAATTCTCCAAACTAATATATATCTAGGCTAGATACAAAGATTTATCATCATACCAAAAAGATCTCTATCTTCTTTAGCCATAAAACTAACTCCTCTAAACCCTTCCAAACATGTATCATTTGACACCTAGGATGTGTGCCCAAAACATTTTGGGTCAGCTTATGTTGGGGAGTTCATAAATAGGTTTATGACAAACACCATATTATTATCACCGTGAACCACTCATCGAGATGGTCACACCTGTTTTAAAATTTGCTTTATATAATATCACATACCATTTCCTTTAGACAACTAAATCACATCTTCTGCCTCACAACAGTAAGAATCTTACTATAAAATTTGTTTTAAGAATCAAACATAAAGTTTTAACCTTAAAAGCTCATCTTGTATAACCCATTTAAAAAGTAATATCACAACCCTTTATTAAAACTCATTTGTAAATAATAGCACATATCCCATTTAGAAAACATTTAGAGTAACTCACCTTACAGATGTTAATTAGCACATAATCCTATACCTTTTAGTATTAACCTTCACTAACACAAGAACTTGTAACCTAGGCATAATGAATACATGCTACTTAACCCTAACCTTATTTACACACTAGACCAAAGGTTTAGCATAATGAATACGTGCTAACTAGTATCAACGATGGATACTTAACCTGCTCATAGAGGAAATGAACTTATCCCATTATTGGCAACTTGAAGGTACCAATGGGTATCTCACCTTCACGAAATAGGGGTTCCCGGGTCTCTAACGAGGCTACTATGGGTATTCAACCCATAGTTCCCTGTAGGCACGTATGTCATATTATGTGAATATCTTACTTGTTGTTAATAAATGACCACCTTGCATCTCTACGGGTACTAACCTTCAGTACAAACATTACCCTAAGCTAAGGAGGGGGAGAGAATTACCTCATACACCACGAGTCTTTTTATAGTTACCTACACTCCCCAATTTATCAAACCTAACTCAAATCGGTTCGAATAGTTAAATAGAGCATTAAAACACACTTAGAGTTTATATAACATCATTGAGAACCAAGACGTATGTTTATTGCTAGTTTTAGGATCTTTATGGGCCGTAGGGTTCAAAATTTATGATAGGAAATTTTCCTAAAATCCTCATCATTATGTCACGTCAAAATATATTTATTCTATATGTCACACCCCGAGCGATAGCGGAATCATCGGAGCGGACAAATGTGAATCTATTGCTCGTAGTGCATGATAGTAAATACGTTGAAGTATTATTAAATGTCATTTTCATTAAATAAGTCAAATCAAATATTTCATTACAACGTAATAAAGATTCAAACAATATAATAAACTATTTTATTAATTTAGGTCCAAGTTCTATATGAGTATGAAGAAGTCCTCTAAACTGCATCCTGAAACATGTTAAAAATACGGTCAACATATGATGTTGGTGAGTTCCTATGAATTTGTACATACATATATAAACAACTTTTAAGAGGCAATTCAAGTCATAGGTTAAGAAATAATGCAAGAATATATAGATAACATAATGATACAATCAAACCATGACAAAAGTATGGCCACGATAACATATACGATTAGCTAAGTGTACTTGGTTCCCATGATGAACAAGAATATGTCATCAAGAGCTGGAAATAACCTCGGCTTTAGTACGGCATAGGCTTGTCAAGCCCATAGATCTATGATGTTGCTAGGCTAGCAATAGTTAATGATTGCTTTTACAAGATGACTATCATATAATGCTCACCATTATCTCAAATAACCATGACAAAGTTTATAAGATGAATTGCACATGCATTACAAGTATTAAGATATTTTACAAGTGTGCATTTCTGCGGTTATGATGCTTCACCCCAAAGGTGTGAAATAAAAATGAAAACGAGGTATGGAAAACTCACATTGAAAATAAGATGGTTTGAATAATAAGCTAGATTAGACACCAACATTTCCTCATGGTTTTAATCCTAAAATATAATGATTAAAGAATAGGTATGCATTAGGGTTTCAAGTGAAATTTGGGGTTTTGATAATTAGGTTAAATAAAATAATATAACCAATTATATTTTGATTCCATAAAGATGGAATAAATTGATTAAATAATTAAGATTCAAAACGATAATGAGTTATTAGTGAAATTGAATAATAAATATTATTTAAATAATAATAATAATTGATTAAGTAATCGTTGAGTATAAAATATGAAAAGAAATAATTAATTTAATAATTAATTATTTAAAACTTGATAAAAAATAATTAATTGGATAATTAATTATTTAAATGACTTGCAAAATAGTTTAAAAGTATTTAGGTTTGATGCATAATTTTTTTTAAACTTTTAAGTAATTCTTATAAAGGTTTCATAATATTAAAATTTTTAAAAAATAAAAACTAAAAATATATATGATTTAGAATATTTTGAAATTAAATAAAGATTTTAAAAATAATTTTATAAAATTTTAAACTTGTAAATAAATTATATATTTTTTATAACATCTGACATCTTATAAATAAAGTAAATATCAAATTATAATTTCTCAAATATTTCAAAAATTAATAATTCAATTTTGAATTAGTATTAAAAATGATTTTATATTAATCTAATAACATTTTCATAATTTCTAGAAATTAAAATAGTTGAAGAATGAAATTAAAAATGGTTTGTAGGTGCCCGGGGTCGAACCCGGGTCTCCTACATACATGGAAAAGGTGCTAACCAGTCGGCTATAAACCCATATCTGGTTCGTTTTCCTTAACAAAAGTTTATAATCATTAATTATAAAAAAACCTAATTCACAAGAACCTCTAGAAATCGATTCGATTCCAAATGAACACCAAATCGTACAGGTCAATCAAATTAACATTAGGGCTTTCACTCCCCATGTTAACCTGAGAGTGTGTATGCATCTAATTACCTGGATTGAAGCCAAAATGATTAGAACAAGGAACAAGACAGTCGCGATGGAGGTGCTATTAAGTGGAGTTGATTCTGGATAGTTTCCTTCAATTAGAGGGGTTGGGAAGCTTCGGAAGGTGATGAGGTGTATTAACCCTCACCCAATTTTGTTTAATAAAGCTTCGAACATGGATCTCGACTAAGTTACAGGTCATGAATGGAGATGCTGACCGAAGTCTAAGTGGGTGGGCTCTATAAGTGAAATTCGGTGTTCGTATAGTTAAATAAGACGAATTAGATGATTTTCCCTTTGTTAAATAGAATCAATAGTGTAGGTTTCATGTGGACTAGTAATGGGTTTAAGTCGGGGTTTCGGTTTCGAGTGCACATTGTTGGACCCTGAAAAGATCATACATGCTAATTCAAGTGGTGGTTGATGGTTGTTCTGCTGGAAATCTCCCTAAGTCCAAAAACCAATGCGGATGAAGAATCTGTATCAAAGAAGAAGACAAGTGTCAGCGATCCGCATTTGTATATGCGGATGACTATAGAACAAATGCTAACAAGGATTTGTTCTTCCGCATTAACAAATGCGGACAGCCGAACAAATGCTACCAAGTAAATGTACATCCGCATTTACTAATGCGGATGCTCAGCAACAAATGCGCCAAGTGTTTGGTCATCCACATTTCTCAATGCTGATGACCAAACACCAATGTGATAGAAGAAAAAAAATACTGATGAAGATCAACACATCTGCATTAGTTAATGCAGATGAACAAAAGAAAATGCTGATGAAGACTTAGACTAGTTTCCTGATGTATAGTACAGGGGTAGTTTATTCATTTTGTAAAGGCATCTTGTCAGTGTATAAATAGAATAGAAAACGCCACTTTTATGTACGACTAGACTTTTGACAATTAGAATATTTCGATAGTCTTATGTTTTGGAGGTGTCTTGTTACTGTTTATTGCTAAACCCTAACATTCATTGTAACCTTTCACCATTGTTAATACAAAAGCATTTATGAGTATTTCAAGCATTCAATGATCTGTGTTTATATGATTCCACAATATATTCACTGACTCAATCATCACATTCGGTCCTAGTTGATTCACATCAACTGATAATATCATTCTCACACCCAGTCAATTGGTATCAGAGCTTTGGCTCTCGGTTCATCTAAACTGAAACTCGATTGATCTGGTGATTGAGTTGTTGTTAGAGAGTTTGTCTACCTCTAAACAGTATTCTTGCTGAAATCCTTTTGAAACATTGACCAAGTCACTGTTCATCCATATCAAACCAAAGAACATATCTGTGAACAACATATTTTACTCGAAAAACAGAAGAACAATATAATAATTCTCAAAATATTAAAGCTAATAGGATAGTTAGAGACGGTTCTCTAAACCTAAATAATTGTTACCGTTCATCAGAACTGTTAAAATATTCACATATAGACTATTTGGACCACTTGGACTTAAAATTTAATCTAATTATTATTCCAACAATCTAAAACAAGTTTATTACAATGGATTCACATAACTTTTCTGAACTTGGTCATACTCCTAAACCTCCCATGCTAAAACACAAATCTGAGTTTAAGCAATGGAAAATCAGGTTTATGAATTACATTACATGTGTAGATCCGGATTATTGGATTTCCATATGCAAAGGACCTCACATCCCTGTGACACTCTCGGCTGACCAAGCTGCTTTGTTCAAAACATCAAGAATACCCATTGAAGATCTAACTCTTGATGATGATGATTAGAAGAAGATAAAGATTGACCTTAAAGATACTCCATTCTCACACAAGCCTTGAAAATGGATGTACTCAAAAGACTGGAGAAACTTGAATTGGAAACTACCACTCTGGATATAATGATTGCAAAGATTGAAGCTCTTGAACTTGATAAAAGGAGCAGAAACTTTGGTGGACCTCAAGTCATTGAAGCTTACAAATTTCCATCAGATACTCATCCTATGGAAAATGCATTCATTACTGAAGAAGATGATTTCATCTCATCTAGAGATCAAGTAAAATCAACTGGATTTATTGCTGCTCTATCAACCAACAAGCCATCAACCTCATCTCAATCAACTGGGTTTACTGCCACTCCTTCAAGTATGCCTGAAGACCAGAGATCTAAAGAGCAAAAGGCTACTTACAATGCCTTTGTTGCTATTTTTGAAGCTTACTTAGGAGGAAGACTCAGTTCTGCTCATTTAATCTAAGAAGACCTAGAAGAAATGGATCCTGATGATGTAGAAGAATGGATCTACAGTGGCAGATGGCTAAGTCTGAATGAGGGCCAAAAAGTTTTTCAGGAAAGGAAGAAAGCTAAGTCTGAATGAGAATACAAAACTTGGATATAACAAATCCAAAGTTAAATGCTTCAACTGTGGTATGACTGGTCATTTCTTAAGAGAATGCAATGCTCCAAGAAGAAACAACAACAGTTTTCAAAGGAATTCTCAAGGCCAATCATCATCACAACCAAGCTCAAGCTTCCAATCCAATAATCAAAATCAATATCATCATCAAAATCAACATCAACAACCATACCAAAGTTAACCACAATTGACCAATCAAGCCCATGGAAGCAGCCAACCTACCTCTAATGCTCTTGTCATCAGACAAGATGGACTATGTGATTGGAGCCTGTATGCTGAGGAAGTGAAGCCTCAATTTCAAAATCCTGCTCTTATGGCTCACATCAATGATGGACCAACTCCAATGCCATCTGAGGTAAAATCCAATCTTTGCAATGATAAATGTATTGCTAAACTGCAGAGATATCATGAGCACAATCACAAATTAGCTGCTAAGATTAAAGAAGAAAAAGTAAAATCAGAAATGCTTAAAAATGAACTGATAAGTTTGGAAATTAAAATCAAATCACTTATCTCTGACAGTGAAAAACTGCATGGAGAAAAGTATACGCTTGCAGCTGAACACTGAAGTGAGCAATCAGTCATTGAAATGAAACTTAAAAAGTTTCAAATGTCTTTGGTCAAGCTGCAAGAGATGCTAGATTCACAAAAGGATCCCAAGGATATGACTGGGATCAGATATAATTCATGTCCTCCACCATACAATGACAATTACACTATCATGCCTGAGTCAGTCACTCTTACTGAGCAAAATGAACCTAAAACTATTGAACCTAAATAAGTAGTAACACAAATTACAAATCCTCAAAATAAACCAGGTGTTTATATTAAAACAAATAAGGAAAAAATTAAGTTAGTTCATCCATTTAAAATCAAGGAGTTCTCAAACAAGACAGTGAATGTCATTAAACCAAAAAGCCCAGTCAAAGCCATAGTGCCATTTGTGAAATTCATTCCTGTAATTTCCAAAGAAAAGAACAAAATTAATTCTTTTGTGAAACCATCTGATGAAAGCAGATCTGATTGTGAGATCAACTCACCAAAGAATTCACTCAAATTAGACAACATCTCACAGAAAAACAAATGCAAAGTTTCTCTGATTTTAAAAACAAAGATGAAATCAGATCCTCAATCATCAAAACCAAAGCAAGGGGTTGGTTTTGACATTTTCAATAAAGATCATGTAAATAAGCTTGAACAAGAAGTCAGAAAAAGTTTGAGGAAACAAAATCAGCCTAAAAGAGTAAAAAATAGTAGTTTTGTGAAACAAACTACTAAAAAGACTGATCTTGCTTCTTCTCCATAATCAAAGATTGAGACTCAATTAAAAACTGGTAAATCTACTGAGTCATCAACATCATATCAGCTTCAAGAAACCAACACACGTATTGTGACATTTGTGAAATGTCAAATCACAAAACAGATGACTGCTATTTTAATCAATACTGCTCAATCTGTGACATGAACAATCATTCCAATAAAAATTATTATATTAACAAAAATTTTCCGGCTGTGATATGACTAATCACAACTTATCTGATTGTTTCTTCAAACAAAAAGGCTTGAGAATTCCTCAAAACAAGCCCATCTACAATCTAGGACTTCAAGTTCTGATGATGATTTGGGTAATCTGAAAGAGTTGAAGAAAGTTCAAAGAAATATAAATCACAACTTCAAACAAGCACATGATTTTCATAAATCAAAATTGAAGTTTAACAATAAAAAAATGTGTCCAATTTCTTAAAATAATCAGGGACCAAAGGTTTGAATATTCTTCTGACTCTTTAGTTGAAGTTGATATGATGAAATCAGCAAGATATCAACAGAAATCCAAGAAAACTTCATCCTCTAAGCCACAAATTAGAGGAAAATATCAAAAAGTTACTGTCATGGATAGGAACGGGAAACCCAAGACCATCATGGCTTGGGTTCCACATTCTAACTAGTTCTTTTATGCTTGTAGGGTCGTCCATACAGGTCCAATAGCCTATGGTATATGGACAGTGGGTGCTCCCGACACATGACTGGAAATCATTCCCTCTTTCATGATTTCAAGCATATTTAAGAAACTATTGTGCCATTTGGTGGAGATTCACAAGGTGGCAGAATCACTGGTGAAGGATCTATGATAAATGGGATGTTGAGCTTTGATAGAGTGAACTACTGTGAACAATTGAACTTCAATATGCTCAGCGTGTCTCAGATCTGTGACAAGAAATATTCCACTCACTTCACTGACACTCATTGTTACATTCTGAAATCATGATTTCAAATTCCTGAAGAATGGGTTGTCTTGAAGACCCCGAGAAAGAATAATACTTATGCTTTAAACCTCATTTCTGCTTTACCAAAAGAAGAAACATGTCTTCTGTCAAAAGTATCTTTTGATGAGTCACAGCTTTGGCACTGACGTTTGGGACACACAAATTTCAAAAACATGAACAGATTGGTCAAGGGAAATCATGTGATTGGTTTACCCCAAAAAGAATTTCATTTTATTGATCACTGTTCAGCATGTCTCAAAGGAAAACAACATAAGTCTTCCCATAAGCCAAAACTTGTGAACACAAACAATTTTCCATTGAAGTTACTTCATATGGATCTTTTTGGACCAACTCATGTTATGAGCATTGGAAAGAAACAGTATTGTTTGATGATCATAGATGACTTTTTCAGATTTACATGGGTCTTCTTCTTACTTTATAAATACGAAGCGTCCCAACTAATAAAAGATTTTATCACTAAAATTGAAAATCAACTTGATCATAAAATTAAAACAATTAGAAGTGATAATGGGACAGAATTTAAAAATGAAGATATGAGTTCATTTTGTGCAACCAAAGGCATTGCTCATCAATTTAGTGCAGCTAGAACTCCTCAACAAAATAGGGTAGCTGAAAGGCGAAATAGAACACTAATGAAAGCAGCACGAACTATGCTAGCCGATTCTAAACTACCATTTACATTTTGGGCAGATGCAGTTAACACATCGTGCTTTGTATAAAATAGAACTTTGATTGTAAAAGAAAACAACAAGACTCCTTATGAACTTCTCTTTCACATAAAACCATTTATTGGATTTTTTAAGTCATTTGGTAGTCTGGTATCAATATTGAACACCCGAGACCATTTGGGAAAGTTTTCTTCAATGTCTGATGAAGGATTCTTTGTAGGTTATTCTTCTGTCTCAAAGGCTTATAGAGTGTTTAATCCTCGATTAAACATCACTGATGAATAAACCAATGTACAATTCAATGAACATTCCTTTCCCAAATCAACAAATGGTCCTGAATGGTTGTTTGATATTGACTCATTTACAAGATCATTTGATCAATTTCATTTGTCTGTTGCAGGAAACCTACAATCAGCTGAATCTTCTCCACTAGTAGAAAGAAGAGATGACTTCCCAATGATTTCTCCTACTTCTACTGAGCAACTTGTTGATACATCATGTTCCTAGTTTATGTTCTTAATTGTAAAAGTCTTTCATTTCTTACACATATGTAATGTGAATTCCTAATGAAATATGATATGCTTCTTGATGTTTATTTGTCTTTGAATATTTCATGTTATTATTGTATTTGGTATAATTCATATATATGAACATTATATATAGGTTTGAGGTTGTTGTACATGATTCTAAGTCAATAATGATTGAGAAATGTGTTCAACATAGTCGGGTGATTATTCATGCTAATGGACCATACTTATGGGTCATACGCATGAATGAATCATACTTATGGACCAGTCGCACGACTGAACCAGGATACTGGATGACTGAGACAAAAGACTAATTCATTCGCACAACTGAACCTTCAGTCATGCGTATGAATCAACCGCATGAGTCAATCGCACGACTGAACCATGCCAATGATTCAGTCGTACGAATGAAAACTACAAATCTATAAATATCACATAATTCAAAGACTTGAGAGAGATTTTGAATATTTTCAAACCCTAGCCGTCCAAAGCGTCCAAAACAACCTATCCAACTTCATAGTTCGTTCCTGATTGATTTCTAATCAATTCTTAATGTTTGTTTCATCGTTAGATCGATCAGGTTGTCGTTCTTACTGATTGGATCTCCAATCAAATAGGATTCCGCACTATTTGATCTGGTCTCACGCAGAATTCGTTAGTACTCTATACGAAAACGGTCCTAACAAGTGGTATCAGAGCTTTGGCTCATGATTTTGCGTGGATTCAATTGGTTTTGGTGTTAAAACCTACGTTTTCAATCAAAAGAGTCACCTTTTTGCTCCAAAAAAGTGTTTTTGACGTTTGCATGTGTTAAAGTTTCGATTGTTCACCAAACGGCATATTAGGGTTTCTGGAAAATTCGTATTTTGTGTCAAAGTGTTCAAAATATTCGATTTTTCAAACACAGCAGCCTTCAGTCGCATGATTGGTCCATTCGTATGACTGAACCCATTCGTATACTCTCATTCATACGACTGAACTCAGTCGTATCTCTCATTCGCATGACTGAATCCAATCGCCCGATTAAATTCATTCGTATCTTTCATTCGCACGAGTGACCCATTCGCATAGCTCATTCGCATGAGTGACTCATTCGCATAGTTCATTCGCACGAGTGAATCTGTCCTGTTCTAAGTTTACCAAGTCTATAGCAATGGAAGACCAGTTTACTGCTTTCACTACTGGAAAGGACTCGCGTATCCAGAACCTTCTACTTCTGGAGAATGAGATTGGAAACACAACAAACCGCCAATGAATACCCACAGTGGAAACAACGGTTTAAAATCTACTTTAATGGAGTTGACCCAAACCTTTAGACATCCACTGAGACTGGTTACACGGTACCAGTCAGTGCAAATGAAGTTAAATTGACTTTGGGAGGAATGAGTGAATCCCAGAAGACTCTGCATAATGCTGAAAAGAAAGCATATGCCATGTTGACTCAGTCTATACCTAAGGACATATTTCATCAGTTCTCTGAGAACAAGCAGTCTAAGAAATTATGGGATGCCTTGGAAAAGAGATACGAAGGAAATACAACTCTAAAAGCACTGAAGGCAAAAGCTCTTAAGAAGGAATTTGACAATTTCTCTCTGATTGGGAATGAGAGCTTGGATGATATCATTGATCGATTCTATCATCTGATGAGTGAGTTGCACACTCATGGCGTGACCACATCCATGGAAGATAAAGTCTCTAGTTTTGTTGATTCTCTGCCAGACAAATGGGATCCATTTGTGTCTAATCTGAGACAAAACGACACTTTTGCTACTTTAGACATAAATGATTTCATTTTGATGTTAAGGGAGGAAGAAACGTATGAAATACAAGTCAAAGAAAGGATCCTATGTTCAGAATCCTGCACTATACAATTCAGTTCCAACTCCGGCTGCTTCAGGTGCACCACTACAAACGGCGTTTGTGTCTAGCTCTTCTGCTCCTTCCCAAAGCAGTGCTTCAAGAACCGTAATGTCAGGGTCATCTGGAACCCAATACATAGTTCCTGAGGCAAATACTACAAAGTTGAAGACCAAGAATCTCGGAAATGTCATCGTGGAAGTTGCTAAAGAGCACATGGACCTTATGATGGATCAGTTGTTGGTAAGATTGGAAACTGTCATCTTGCTGGCGAGGACTACGAGCAAGTTGATGAAACTGAGCTAGAACGCATTGATATTATGTGGGCCTTGACTAGTGATGTTAGAAGAGCCAAGAAGTTTGTTAAAAAGACGGGGCAAAATTTGGTTGCCACTAAAGATACGACATTTGGATTTGACAAAACCAAAGTCACGTGTTTCAATTGTGGTGAAAAGTGAAGGAGACATCATAGCTGAGCATTCACTTTCAGATATTGAAGAAGCTATGAATGTCGTTGATCATTTGGTTGAAGAAGAGCTAAGTGCTACAAACTCAGAATCTCTAGTCACCTAAGAGTCTGACACTGCTTTGATGGCTGATTCGTCTAGTTCTACAAAGGTATGTTCTAAAGATGAATTATTTGAAAAACATGCATGTACTAAATGTGATAAATTTAGGGAAAGCATTGATTTAAAATTTTCTAGGTTATTAGAACATAATGATAATCTAGTAAATGATTTACAACTCTGCACTGAAGCAAATCGCATTTTAAAACAAAATGAGTGTAGCTTCAAAGAAAAGATAGAACTATTGGGGAAACAACTAAGGGAAACCGAGGTTGTTGCCTTAAATCAATCAAATGAAATGAAGTTCTATTTAAATTCTTTGGAGGAAACTAAGAAGGAAAAAGTAGTTTTGCAAGTCGAAGTTGATTCATTAAAACAAAAACTACACAGTTTGGCAAGTTCTTCTCACATTGTTCAGAACCTAGTAAAAGAACGAAATGCAAGGGAAGGTCTGGGTTATAATGTAGTACCTCCACCACATGAAATCCTTTTGAACACTAAATGTAGACCAATTAATAATAACCTCGTAAAGGATCATGTGGTGTCTACTCCTCTGGTCAGTGATCCAGATTCTATGGGTAAACCTGTGAAATCTATCGCTAAACAGAAGGATTCTACTTTGGGATCGAAAGATAAGATACTTGTTGAGGATTGTGTAATAAAATTGAAAAGGTTAAATTAGAGTCAGGTTCACAAACGTCTATTTCAGAACCTAAAAGGTCTAATCCAATGAACCTTAAACGTGTTAATCATCAACATCCTAATAAAATGAAAGTGAAAGATGTTCAAAATGTCAAAACAATTAAGTTTGTTAAAGAAGGTGAAACATCTAAAAGGGAAGAGTCTTCATCAAAACCCCGACCAAACTCAACCCCACATCAACACTTTCCTCAAACTGTCGAAGGAAGATCCTGCTACAGTTGTGGAAAACGAGAACATATCTCTCCAAATTGTCCTTATTATCAGACACCTAAAAAGAAAATTGAACTTTTAGATGAAAAACCAAGATTTTCTAAAATTAGATCAAATGTGTCACCTAAGGTTACACCTAAGATTATTAGTGAACCTAAAGTTCAAACCATAAGCCAGTTGTCTGTTTACCACAAACAAGCCTTACACAAAACTGGTTTATGGAAGATCAAATCAAGTAATGTGTCTGATAGTGAGAATAAGAAGAAGAAAAATATGCCCTCATCCTCTGAAGGATAGTGGGTTGAGTTCATGATGTGTGATACCTCTGGGACACCCAAGCCGGTTAAGGCTTGGGTCCCAAGCCAGTGCTTCTTATCAAAGGCAACAGAGAGGGATTCAGTCTCGTGGCATAGGAGAATGGGACACATAATCCCAAGAAGATGAATCATCTGGTTCAGAATGATTTGGTGAATGGAGTTACAGTCAAGAATTTCCAACTCCCAGACTTCTGCGTAGCATGTAAGAAAGGGGAACAGACCAAGAATTCTCATAAAGCAAAGAAAGTCAATTCTATCGACATTCATCTCGAGCTTCTACACATGGATCTGTTTGGCCCAGTCAGCACAAAGAGCATTGCTGGTGATTGGTACTGCTTTGTAGTAACTGATGATTACTCAAGATTCTCTTGGGTGATGTTTCTGAAAGCAAAGTCAAAGACATTTGAATCATTCAAGCATCTAGTCACTACATTGGAATCACTCTACAAGCTAAAAATAAGAAAAATTCGATCAGACAACGGAACAGAGTTCAAGAATTAGTGGATGGAGGCATTCTGTCGAGAGAAAGGAATTGTTTATCAATTTACTTCTGCTTACACTTTGCTGAAAGAAAGAATCGGAGCTTGATAGAGACAGCAAGGACAATGTTAGCCGACTCTAAGCTGCCCATTCAATTCTGGAACGAGGCAATGGCTAATGCATGCTACACTCTCAATCGAGTCTTAGTGTTCAAACATCATGGAAAAACGTGTTATGAATTGCTCCAGCGACGTAAACCCAACTTGGAGTATCTAGAACCATTTGGAGCACCGTGCATGCTGTTAAAGAAAACTCAAACTGGGAAGTTTTGTGAGAAGGCAGAAGAAGGTATCTTTCACGGATATAGTATACTAGACAAGAGAGTTTATAACAACTCAACGGGTCAGGTAGAAGTGTGGTGCAATGTTGATGTCCAAAGATACACCACCCCCTTGCTGGCAAGGACCTTCCTTCTTCTTTGACTATGATGGATTCTTCAAGTCCTTCAATCTACCTCCTTCTCATCATGATGATGAGTTACCTGCTCGAATGATGTACGATGTTCTGAATACTCCTCCACTAGACCCGACATCATTGGTTCCATTAGACGATACTTCTAGCCCTTCAGGGGGAGAGCTCGAAGTAAATGAGTCTTCCTCTGATGATGAAGCAGTTGAGACTGCAAATGTGGACCAGGAGGAACAGGTTCCCACTACCGAAAGTACACAAGCATCTGATCTTGATGCCTCTGGAACTTCTGAACCCCGTACTCCACAGCCACAGAATCTGAACCTGGGATTCAAAATCTGGATAATGAGGTAGCTATTCGCACCACTCCCGGAACTCGAGTTAATGTGCATCATCCCCTGGACAACATCATCGGGGATATTCTATCGGGAGTTCAGACACGAAATCAGCTATACTCAGCTGATTATGCCGCAGTCATGGAAAAATGATATTTACATGATGGAGCTTATCGATGTTTTGTGTCTCAATTTGAGCCAAAATTTGTAAGTGAAGCTTTAAACGATGAGGCATGGGTTAGTGCTATGCAAGAAGAACTCCTTTAGTTCAAGAAGGTAGGAGTATCGGCTCTTGTGGACCGACCAAAAGGGGAAAAAGTGATTGGCACTAAATGGGTTCTTAAGTGTAAGAAAGATGACCAAGGGGTTATAATTAGAAACTAGGCTCGACTTGTTGTTCAAGGGTTTAGACAAGTCGAAGGCATTGACTACAATGAAGTGTTTGCACTGGGGACATCAATGTCGGCGTGCTGAAAAAGAGCAACATGTGCCCCCAGTTCAAGTACTTGGCACATGTGATCCTCAAGTGCATAGCCTCCAGGCGTGGAGGATTTGATGAGATGTTTGACCAAATCCAGAATGCCTACGTTGCACGGGTACTGAACCACCCATTCAGTTTCTCCCGCATGCTATTCTCTTACTTGATCGAGAACATTGAGGCCAAGGGCAAGGAAGGTCTCTGTATGTATCCACATTTCTTGCAGCTGATTATAGACGAGAAGCTTCCTCTGCTGCCGAAGGATAAGGATGATGCTATTGTCTTAGAGGTGATGGATGACACCACTTTGGGCATGATGAAGGTGTATCGGGGGAAGCAGGTGAAGCCCCCAGTCAGGAGACTGTTTGGCCATCTGGCCCATGAGGATTACGTGGCGCCCTCTCGCAAGAAGTGGCGTCACGATGACAGTGATTCTGATGTTGAGCCCATAGTGGTTCCCACTGAAGAAGATGACGACGATGATGATGACCATGATGACGGTCAAGGTGGTGGAGATGCTGGCCCCAGTCATTCACGGGCCACTGACTCGTCTACTATATCTCCACCACCTCCACACAGTACTTCAGCTGCACTTGGTGGATCTGAGCAGGCTGCTTTCCACCAGGATTTCTTGTTAGATGAAGAAGAAGGGCCTGATGATGAGCCTCTCACCAGGAGAGTCGGTAGCCGGGTTATGGCTACCGAGAAGGGGAAAGAGGCGGTTGGTAGACGCCAAGCTGGTTCTAAGGGTGGTGATACTGATGTCATTGATCCAACATACACACCCGACCAGCCGATCAGCTCAGGGGGTGCCCCGATAGCCAAGGGCTCTAGGAAGAAGAGGATGGCCCATCCTTATGGCAAGAAGGGTAAGAGACAAAAGATTACCCTGATGACTTCTTCCACCACCACAGCCACCACCACTACCACAGCCACATCCACCACTACACCCACTACTCACCAAGCCGGCACATCCACCCAATTCCCACCTACACCAGGCTCTACTCTACCCACTATCAAGTTAGAGGAACAGCTGGCGAGCCTCAACAGACTGGTGCTAAAGCTACTAGCCACAGATGAGCTGAGAGCCAACCAGATGAACCAGCTGGTAGCGGTCAATACCGCCCAAGGCAAGCAGATTGCACAGCTGACAGAGAAGAACGCTGCTCATGAGAGAGCGTTACTTCAAGCTCACCATGCACTGAAGGCTCAAAATGAGCTGGTGATGGCATCTGTTAAGAGGATTGAGGGATTGGAGAAGAAAAACAAAAGGCTGATGTTGAGATTGAAGGAAACTAAGGGTGAGCCTCTAAAGATTAAAGATGATGGTGATGATGGTGGAGATGATGATGATGAGCTTACAGATGATGAATCAGAAAAAGATGATGATGATGAGGAAGCGGGACCAAGTGGAAAGGAAAAAGGAGATGATAAGGATGATGATGATGATTAAGAAGGTGATGCATCTGCATCAGCCTCAACTCAAGGAGCTCTAGAGAGGCGCTCCAAAAGAGTCGCGTCCTCTGCAGCTCCAGCTGAGGAGACACATGATCAGGGCAAAGGCAAAGCTCCACAAGCTGATGATTATGATGTTCTTCCTCTTCAGCAATTCAAGACTCAACTAACTATGATTCTTGACTTGCAAGGGATTGTCAGAAGGTCAGTGAGCTACACTCCAAAAGAAGGAGAAATCATACATGATCTGACTGACGAGCAGCTCGCTGAGATGTTTAGACTGAATCCAGATGAGCTTGTTAAAGATGCCCCAGAAGTTGATGTTTTGAGTGATGAGGAGCTACAAGGAGTGGATGAGATTGAGATTGAAGATGTCACATCTGATTACTATCCAAAGTACACTGACCCTGAGGGCAACGTTATTCCCAACTTGGGTAAAACTTTTGGCAGTGATACTTTTGAGATGTTGGCGGAGATGGAGAAAGAAAAAGAAAAGGATGAAAGTAAAGCCCAAGCTTCGGATGCTTATGTTGATATTAAGAAGGCTGAATGGGCAGCTTGTTTTGCAGAAATGAAAGCCCAACACGCACCTCCAAAGCTGAATGCCTACACAAGACTTTACCGAGTCAAGAGACATCAGAAAGTGTCAGGCAAGATTATCGCATGGGCCTATTTTGAAGATTTGGATGTCTATGCTGTTAAGAGAGAGAAGGGGATTGAGTACTTCAAATATCCACATGATCTGAAGACTCTTCCCAGTTTTGAGCTAAATAGATTGGCCAGTTTAGACCTTTCGTATGCTAACCCGAGGAAGATGTCGGGATGGTTTGAGAAGTCATTGAAGAAAGAATACCACACCAGATGGGTCAACTTCAGGCCTCAACAACCTAAACGGTTCATTTATAAGACTGAAGTTGATCCTATATCTGGAAGACCTAAGGTGGTGTTGAAGTAGAGTCCCCCACGCACAATGTCTAAGATTCCTTTACGGGAGATGCCTCAAGACTTCACTCCACACTTCAAATGGTGGTATTATGACTCGAGGACGGGGGAAGCGGTCATAGTTCTGAACAGATAAGGGAAGATAGAGACTATCAGGGTATTTGACCCAATGTGGCTTACTAACTTGTCTGCTGAAGATGTTTACACTCTATACAAGTGGCCACTGTTCTATGACACGCAAGATATTGTACAAGCTCTACAATTCCAACATGTTATACGGCTCTGCTTTCCATTTGAGATACACGCAGGAGTCACTAAAGATGAGAAGTACAAGAAATTCCAAGAGCATGTGAAGAATGTTAGAAAATAGGATAAACTAGGTCCAAGGGGGAGTTTGTTGATACATCATGTTCCTAGTTTATGTTCTTAATTGTAAAAGTCTTTCATTTCTTACACATATGTAATGTGAATTCCTAATGAAATATGATATGCTTCTTGATGTTTATTTGTCTTTGAATATTTCATATTATTATTGTATTTAGTATAATTCATATATATGAACATTATATATAGGTTTGAGGTTGTTGTACATGATTCTAAGTCAATAATGATTAAGAAATAACTTAGTCGGGTGATTATTCATGCTAATGGACCATACTTATGGGTCATACGCATGAATGAATCATACTTATGGACAAGTCGCATGACTGAACCAGGAGACTGGATCAGTGGTATGACTGAGACATAAGACTAATTCAGTCGCATGACTAAACCTTCAGTCGTGTGTATGAATCAACCGCATGAGTCAGTCGCACGAGTGAACCATGCCAATGGTTCAGTCGTACGAATGAAAACTACAAACCTATAAATATCACATAATTCGGAGACTTGAGAGAGATTTCGAATATTTACAAACCCTAGCCGTCCAGAGCGTCCAAAACAGCCTATCCAACTTCATAGTTTGTTCCTGATCGATTTCTAATCAATTCTTAACGTTGTTTCATCGTTAGATCGATCAGGTTGTCGTTCTCACTGATTGGATCGCCAATCAAATAGGATTCTGCACTATTTGATCTGGTCTCACGCAGAATCTGTTAGTACTCCGTACGAAAATGGTCCTAATACAACTGAATGAAGATGTCCCACTGCAAGCTGATCCTGTCAGACAACCATCTCAAAATAAGAATGTTTTAACTGAAGCGGGTCCTAATACACTCCATTCTCCTTCAGAAGAACCTTCAACTGAAGTCAGAAATCAGGATCAAAATACATCACCAGTTGAAACAGAGAGAACTTCAAATGATAAAAGTCTTTGTAGTGCTGCTGAAGCTGAAGCAGGAACTAGAAAAGACTTTGATTATTTTCACAACTCTCCTATAGTACAAGATGAATGTGCCTCTCACCAAGATGATCTGAATGTCTCTAATCTTGATGTATCTATTGCTGGTGACTCAATTCCAACCACCAGAATACACAAGAATCATCTAGTGAAAAGCATCATTGGTGAACTTAATGAATGGGTGACAAGAAGCAAGTCAAGCATTGCGAACATCTGTTTGTTCTCTTGCTTTTTGTGTCAAAGAGTACCCAAAAACATCAAAAAGGCTCTTCAAGACAATAGTTGGATTGAGGCAATGCAGGAAGAGTTGCTGCAATTAAAGAAACAAGAAGTATGGCAACTGGTAGACCTTCCCGAAGGACAATACCCTATCGGTACCAGGTGGCTATACAGGAACAAAACTGATGACCAAGGGATTGTCATCAGAAACAAAGCAAGATTGGTGGCCCATGGGTATACATAAGAATAAGGAATTGATTATGATGAAGTGTTTGCTCCTGTTGCCACATTAGAAGCCATAAGAATCTTTCTTGCATACTCAGCATCCATGAAATTCCCTGTTTATCAAATGGATGTAAAATGTGCTTTTATGTATGGAAAGATTTCTGAAGAAGTCTACGTGAGTCAACCACCAGGCTTTGAAGACCCTAATTTTCCACACAGGGTGTACAAGCTTGACAAAGCCTTGTATGGACTTCATCAAGCCCCAAGGAAGTGGTATGAGACTCTATCATCTTTTCTTCTTGAACACGGGTATGAAAGAGGAAAGATTGATCAGACTCTTTTCAGAAAAAGAAAAGGAAAAGACATGTTGCCGGTGCAGATCTATGTGGATGATATCATCTTTGGTTCGACAAACAAGCAGCTCTATAAAGACTTCGAAGACCTTATGCATTCCAAATTCCAAATCAGTGCTATGGGGGAACTCAAATACTTTCTAGGAGTGTAAGTCCAACAAACAGCAGATGTAATCTTCATCAATCAATAAAAATATATGGAAACAATGTTGAAGAAATTCCACTTTGCTGATTGTCAGTCCATCATAACACCTGTTGATACTAAAGTGAAGATTGGTACGGATCCAGAAGGAAAATTAGTGGATCAGACTCACTATCAATCTATGATTGGTTCACTTATGTATCTAACAGCCAGTAGGCCTGACATTATGTTTGGTGTTTGTGTGTGTGCCAGATATCAAGCAGATCCCAAGGAATCCCATGTGAATGCTGTCAAAAGGATATTCAGATATCTTAAGGGCAAGCCTGCTCTTGGATTATGGTATCCAAAGGAAGGAGATTTCAATCTTTATGCCTACACTGACAGTGATTACGGGAGATGCAACATTAATAAGAAATCCACATCTGGCGGTTGTTAATTTCTTAGTCCCAGATTAGTCTCCTGGCAGTGCAAGAAGCAGATAAACGTATCTATTTCAACAGCAGAAGCTGAGTATATAGTAGCATCAGCTTGCTGCCCTCAAGTCCTCTGGATTCAAAACCAGATGCTTGACTATGGTTTTAACTTCTTGCACACTCCAATTCATATTGACTGTTGGAGCATATATTGTCATATATAGTGTGTCTGTCGCTTGACGAATAGTCTAGGCTCAATGTAATACACCTGATATGTTGTAAACACATGAAACTGAGTCATTCGCAAGAGCATATGCGAATGAGACTCAATCATATGACTGAGCCATGCTAATGGACCATTCGTGCGATTGAGAGATGCTATTGGGCCATTCGTAAGACTGAACCATAAGTATGGTCCAGTCGTACGATTGAACCATACGCATGGTCAAGTCGTACGATTGAACCATACGCATGGTCCAATCGTACGAATGGGCCCAGTCGCATCTGATATGGGCTGAGGCCTATAAATACTAGTTTCATTGTGTAGAGAGGTAAGGTTTTGAGAGTGTGCCCGGGGCCTAGGTGCTGCCGGATGAGAGGGGAGATCATGCTCGATCTCCCCTTGCCAAGAGTCGTGATTCTTCTGTGTAACGAGCTTGTAATCATTAGGTTTTATCAATGAAAACCATTCTATTATTTTTCGTTCTCTTGTTTGTCTCTTGGTTTTTTTCCTTCCGTTAAGAACACGCTCAGATGTCAACCGATCCAGCGACTTCACAATTGGTATCAGAGCCGGTTACTGCTAGAATGATCTAACAATCATTCTAGCAACTCGAGCTCTTGATTCATGGATCGATTTCATGTTCTTTGACATTAAACCTATTTAGTGTTCTTCGTGTTTTGCTCAGATCTTGTTACGTGTGTTGTTTCTTGGTTAAAATCGAACTCGGAACCACGTTCTTATCACCCTTGCGATTCTTATGATGTCTATTTTGTTTCGGTTCATGTAAAATTAATCAGATTAGGGTTTTTGGCAGCCATGGCAGCTGCAGATCTGAAAATCTGTGTGCAGATCCGCTAATACGACTGGACCATGCGACTGGACCAGTCTTATGTCCAGTCGTACGACTGGACCAGTCTTATGTCTAGTCTTATGTTCAGTCATGCGACTGGACCAGTCTTATGTCCAGTCGTACGACTGGACCAGTCTTATTTCAAGTCTTATGTTCAGTCATGCTACTGGACCAGTCTTATGTCCAGTCGTGCTACTGGACCAGTCTTATGTCCATTCATGCTACTGGACCAGTCCTTATGACCAGTCGCACGAATATATCATTCGTATCATCCATTCCAACGAATGTGATTTTTGTCCTCCATGTCATACGAATGAACGGTGTTCCAGACCAAAAAAAAATTTCTGGAACTGCCTCTTGCACAGATTTGAGGATGAGCAAAGCACATTCACCCTGAGGTTCTTTTGTCAAATAAGTTCGATGGATACCCCATTATTTGTTGGACTTCCAAAATAGATGAATATAGTTAGAACACAAAAGAGAGAAGAGAAGATGTCAGCAGTCGGTGCTGATTTTGTGGGGTAGTTAGGAGCATCTGACTATTTATTGGCCAAGCAAGTTATATTTTTTCGCACAGAGAGGATTATGATTCTTAGAGGGAATCCATGTATAGAGAAATTAAAGACGCAATCAGAAAGTGATAAGGTGAGCTGGTTTTTGATGATGAATCTGCGTGCATGCTGATTTGTGTGAGATTGTCAGCTGTGGATTGGAACCTTCTACTTTTTGCCCAATACACCGTATGAAGACAAAAGGAGACAACAATATTTATATATTGGGATATGCTGAATTTGAGGGGGAATTTTTGCAGTTGTTAATGTTAATCAGGTTAGCCTGTGTGAAGATTGGAGCAATGGAAAACTATTCATGTCATTATCTGGAAATTTCAGTCAAATGGGGAATCTTGCTGCTATGATGGTGTTCTGCAAAGTAAACGAAAGCTATTGTGCCTAATTCATTTTCAGGGATACTGTAGCAACCTGACGGATCAGCAACGTTGGCTAATATGGTTTTTCGTTTGATTCTATTGGAAACCAGAACAAAGATTGACTGAAGATTGTAAGAGGTGTTATCTACTATTCGCAAGCAACGTCCAAGGGGGAATTTGTTGGAGCATATATTGTCATATATAGCGTGTCCGTCGCTTGACAAATAGTCTAGGCTTAATGTAATACACCTGATATGTTGTAAACACATGAAACTGAGTCATTCGCAGGAGCATATGCGAATGAGACTCAGTCGTACGACTGAGCCATGCTAATGGACCAGTCGTGCAATTGAGAGATGCTATTGGGCCATTCGTAAGACTAAACCATAAGTATGGTCCAGTCGTACGATTGAACCATACGCATGGTCCAATCGTACGAATGGGCCCAGTCGCATCTGATATGGGTTGAGGCCCATGAATACCAGTTTCATTGTGTAGAGAGGTAAGGTTTTGAGAGTGTGCCCGGGGCCTAGGTGCTGCCAGATGAGAAGGGAGATCATGCTCGATCTCCCCTTCCCAAGAGTCGTGATTCTTCTGTTTAACGAGCTTGTAATCATTAGGTTTTATCAATGAAACCATTCTATTATTGTTCGTTCTCTTGTTTGTCTCTTGGTTTTTTTTCCTTCCGCCAAGAACACGCTCGGATGTCAACCGATCCAGCGACTTCACATTGACAACACACCAACAGTTTTTATCACAAATAATCCAGTTCAGCACTAAAAACAAAACATATTAAAATTAGATATCACTTTTTCAGAGATTATGCTGAAAAAAGGGTTAATCAAATTGATTCAAGTTCACACTGATAATCAATTGGTTGATTTATTTACCAAGGCATTTGAACCTAGTAGGTTTGAATTCCTAGTTCAATCAATTAGCATGATTAACCTTGAAAAAAACCAAAAAAATCAGAAACAATTCAAAAGTTTCAGAAAAACACAAAAAGAAGTCATTTTGTTGAAGAATATGATATATACTTCAAATGAGAAATGATATAATTACAGTAGTTATATCATTCACAGTGCTTATTTCAAAATCTCAAAAGACTGACATGACTTACCCGATATGTGGGTAGACTTTACTTGGAAAAGAAGATACATGCTGTGATGAGTTAAAGTCCTATTCAACTATGAAGTACTCATCTCAAAGTACGGGTACGTATTGGCTTATCCAAGTGTATGTGTGTGTAGTAACCTAAACACACCAGGTAATGATATCTTATGAATCTCTTTCACCCACATCAGTTTCTTCTCTGTTTTGCTGAGCAAAGATCAGGAGAAACAAGCACATAGTGTTGATGTCATGCAAAAGATTCCTAATGTGGAACACATCCAAATTGAATGAATTAACAAAAGAATACATTCCTTACGAATGAACAAAAAGAATCCCATCATGGATCACCTTCCAAAGTGAAGTGAAAAAAAATCCCAATGTGGATCAAACCATTAAAAGGATCAAAGTAAAAGAATCCCAATGAGGATTAGTGAAAATGAGATTTCATACTTTAAGTGACCTGGTCAAGTAAGATGTGAAAAAGTTCTACCATGCATTACATGAGGGTGGTTGATCATACCATACTTTTGAGTGTGGGATACATGTTGAATAATCAAATTAATCAAAACATGATAAATATCACATGCATTATAATATTAACCAAGTATGAGTTTAAGAGGATAAACATACCTTCAATCAATAAGATCATAAACATGTCTATTTTACTAACAAAAGATTGCACTTGTGTAATGTAAGATTGATATGATCACAAGAAAAGTATACTTACTTTTATTTTACAGATAAGAAAGCAAAATCATTATAAAAATATTTTATGTTCAAAGGTTTTAAATCTTTAAAGTTTATATCTAGTTATGGATATAAACTTTAGGGGGAGTAAGTTAAAATTTTGATCAGTTTGTACAGGTATATCCTTTCTTAAAATTATAAAATCAAAAACCAAAAAAATGGCTGTGTTGGTGCAGAAGTTATACTATAGTATCTCAGCTTATACAGATATCTGGCATAAAAGTCCAACATCAGTCAAACAATGGGAAACTTGTATCACATCTGACATACAAGGTAATTCAAGCAAGAATTGACAGCCCCAACAACAGTCAAAACTTCATAAGAAACAAGTCAAAAGCGAAGACAATTCTTCATAACATTCAATGAATCAGCAGAAAAACAGAAAAGATTTTACTCTACAGAAACATTAATTTTGATTAAGTTCAAAAATTAATGCGGGTGAAGGTAACCCAGACATATAACCAATGCGGGTAACTTGCTTAAGTCATTGAAAAACCAAGTGAAACTAATACGGAAAAGTTAACTCTACTGCATTTGTTTCAACAACAAATACACATACAAATTTTGAAGTGTTGAAAACTGATGCGGACAAATTTGTTCAACCGTATTTCCTTATGAGGTTAACTTTTGTTCAGCCGCATTTCTTTATGCAAATAAGTTTATTCAACCGTATTTCTAAAATGTAGTTGACATCAATACTAAAATTTTGTTGTATATGAATAAAAAATGATTAATAATATGCTTAATCTCTTCTATCATGATGATGAATGAAAGTCAAGAAATGCGGACAACTTCATGGTTCTACCGCATTTGTTGAAGTAAATGTGGACAAAGGAATTTGATCTACCGCATTTGTTACAGTGAATAAATGCTAACTAACTTTGTTCAGCCGCATTTGTTACAGTAAACAAATGCTGACAATCTTTGTTCTACCGCATTTGTTACAATGAACAAATGCTGACAATCTTTGTTCTACCGCATTTATTTCAGTGAACAAATGCTGACTAACTTTGTTCAGCCGCATTTGCTACAACGAACAAATGCTGATGAAGCGAAAATCCTTCCACATTTGCAACAGTGAAATTAAAATTTGACCGCATTTGTTCTGAAACTTGTAACATTTGTAAACGACATTAAATTGACTATTTAAACCCATTTCGAAAGGTCATTTAATATTTTCAAATTTGAGTGACTTATAGTACAACGAGCGTTCATCCCTGTTCTTCATCCATCATCATCACCATCATCATAATCCTATGTTTCTTGTTCATTCACCTACATTATTTCTCATTTTTTATTCTCAACAACCGTAGTATCAAAAACAAGGTGATAATCTGTTAATTTCATAACCTAAACCGTCGGACCTTCAAACCGATGAGGAACTTAGAACACTAGGTCAAGAAAGAACCATCAAAATTAACATCAAACTAAGGATTAATAGACATTTTCGAGTGCAATGAACTTCATAACAAGAATATAACAACTAATCAGTGATTCGCAAAAACCTAGTTCTTCACAAGAACAGGGTATAAAAAAACTAAAAATGTTGAACTCCAAAACTTGATTCCAAGTGTTAAAAGATGATAAAATCAAAAAAGATCATCTCTTCAAACGTGAAAAATAAAATAAAAGTGGTCATTTATCACAAAATCAAGTTAGGTCTAAAGTCCTACGGAACAGTACCTATGAACACTCAATTTTAACCATCAAAAGTCAAACTGAGAATATTTCACTTGATTTATGATTTACAATCTGATGATTATTATTCAATTTTCTAATTCATATGCCTCTAATGCAGGGTACAATGGCTAATCTCACATGGAGCAAGCTCCATAATGTCAGTGGTTATCTTGACCTTGATGTACCTAGGGCAGAAGGTCTTAGAGATAGGATCAGATTCATCTCTACCACCAGAGTGGCTCATGCTGTTATTGTTAGACCTATCATCTATGAGAACTTTATAAGGTCTTTCTGGAGCACGGCTGAAGTAACTGAGATTGATGTTGTGAGGACTCTGTCTGGAAGAATCACTGAAGATCATACTTTAGCCATCACTAAACAGACTGTGAGACAGTGTCTATAGTTTGATGATGATGCAGACACACCTTTGGAATTAGAAGATGATGAGATTATGACCTTATTTTCTAACATCGGCTATGAAGGAGGATATGAGGGAAAGCAGATTGTGAAAGGGTTGGTGGACCTACAATTGAGATTTCTCATTCATATCTTCCAACACTGCTTGTCCAAGAGGAAGACTGGATGGAATGACATTCATGTCACAACATCATCTGCTATTTGTGCTCTGTGCACAAACAAAACATTCAACATGTCTGCTTATTAATTTAATGGTTTGGTTTCCAACATCCAAGAGGGTATAAGGCACATGTTCCTGATGTATCCAAGATTTCTACAATGCTTTATCAATGAAGCAGTTCCAGAGATAGTGCCTGTAGGACCAGTGATGGATATTTCTCACTATAATGCAAAGTCCTACAAATACATAAAGAAGAGAGATCCTAGGAACTTTTACAGTGTCATATTCTTTCCTCTACTGCCCTGGATGCTTCAGTAGATTAATCAAGATGAGAATATAAAGGAACAAGAACAAGAGGCTCCTGTTGATGAGCCTGTTCATGAAGAAGAGCAAGCTGCTCCTAGTCAACACAATGTTAATGAGCATGCTAATATTACTGAAGGACTAAGGCCAATGTCACCAAAGATGGATGTAGGTGGTAATCTTCACACTGGACCTTCTGTTCAAGAAGCTGAGATAGCATCACCACTCATGCCTACTCCCATTCCATCACTTCAAAGATCACCAATCCCATCACCACAAACACTACCCATCATCTCACCACATATATCACCAATCTACTCACCTCATGTTTCACCCATACATCCTCCCCGTACATCTCCCATTCCATCATCATATATCACTACTGAGCCTGTTGAGTTTGGTGACTCTGCCAGCTCTTCATAGGAGTCCAAATCATCTTCTGAGGAGGATCATCAAATCCAAATTTTGGTAAGACAAGTCACTTCAGAAGCAGTTCCCTCTGAAAGTTTTGCTGAATCAGAGGTGAACAGACCTGATGAAAAAGATGAAATGATCTTTGAGCTTCTGAAGAAAGTAGCTAAGATGGAAAAACTCCTGGATAGAAGGTCTGGTATCATAGACAGACTTCTGGAGTTGGATGAGAAGGAGAAAGAATTGAAAGAGCTAAAAGAAAAGTATGAATCTGAAAAGGTAGAGAAAGATAGGGAGATAAAGGAATTAAAAGCAGCTCTTCAACTTTCTAGAGATGAAGTCAGTGGTCATGTGAACACTTTAACTATTTAAACCATTGCTATAGAAGAACAAGAAGGGTTGATTGAAGAACAATCTGACATAATCATGGAGAACCAAAAACAAATAGAATCTCTAAACAAGAGAATTTTTTGAGTTGGAGTTGTTGGTCATGATTAAACAAGAAATAGAAAAGGAGAAGGATGATAAAGGGGATAAGGATGAAGTGGAAAAGAAGAAAGATGATGATAAAGAAGATAGTGATGAAAGTTTCTCAAGGGAAAGTGATGATGACTCTCCTCCTATCAAAATGATGAGATTCACTGAGTCTGTGAAAGAGACTGAATCTAGTGGAACAAAACATGATGAACCAAGTTTGGCTATGGTGGTTTATACAAGCAAACAACATGAAGAATCTTAAACTAAAGAATCAGAGTTTAGTGATATGATCAAAGCTCTAGATATCTTTACAGCTGAGGAACTCATCATTGATGATGAATTCTGGGACTTTATTAGAGATCCAAGACAATATAATGAACCAATTATGGTAATTCCTCAATCTCATGTGCCAATTGAAAAGGAGTTGAGTTTACACATTGTACCTGCTGTGTCTCTGACTGATGAACAAAAGGAGCTGGTCAGAAAACTTTGTGAAGAACAACAAAAACAAGAAGAATCAGAGATCAAGAACAAAGAAAAGGAAAAAGTAGAGGCTGAAAGGAAGATGAGGAAAAATTGCCTTAAGAAACTGAAATGGCAGAAACCTCTTTTGGGTCAAGTATGCAGACATATACCATAAAGAGGAAATACTTATCAGAAAAGGCCAAGGGCAAAAGACCCATAGAAGAAGAAGAACTCGTAAAGAAGAAACAAAAGGATGATCCTCGTAGCCTAGCAGCTATTGCTGAATTTCTTGATGAGCATGAGAAGGCAGAGGCATAATTAAAGAAGAGAGCTGAAATTATAAACCTTGAAGAAGGAGAGATAGAGGGAGGCTATGTGGTTGATGAACCAATAGCAAGAGAAAGTCCTGTAAAGGTGGAATCTTCAGTTCAGGAGATGGTGGAAAAGGCTCAAATAGATGATTTGATGGTGAAGGCTATTTTTCTCATCAATCATGGTTATAATGCAGATGAGGTATTTGGAATGATTTATGAGGGAATGATAGCAGAAGAAGAAAAGTTAAACAAGCTGCTAGACCCTTCATATGTGACTGAGTATGAAAAGACTCAAGCTTCCAAGTCACCTGTGGTTCACTCCATCTCAAAATCCAAATAGACTGAAGCTCCTCAATCATTATATCCTGATCCCTACTCCATGACTGACAGGGAAATGAAGGATTATCTCTCTGATCAAGGTTACACCAAGAGAAAGCTTGGAAACATGAAGACAAATTCTTTAAGAGCTGCAATCCTCCGGTTGATCAATGAGAAAAAAGGAGAGATTGAAGAAGCTAGAAGAAGAAATCACAAGCAAGACACCAAGAACAAGGTTATTAGCTCAAGACATCCGACTCACTCATAGAGATCATGACTCTTTGGCACCAGTTCTGCATAGAAATCCTGAGTGGTTTGCAGAGCCTTCTCAACTAACACTTCAAGAAGGTCTCACCACTGCAGAGATGATAAAGGGTGTGTTTACTCCACAGGGCAAAGTTGATCAGAAATCATTGCCTGGAAGTATGACAGTGTTTGGAATATGTTTATGGTTAAAAGGATCTCAGGGTTAGTTTAATTCTTCACAAAGTACACTACTATGGTGAACTCCCTGCAGATTCATGATCTAAAAGAACTAGCCAACTTGGAGTTGATCAATCACAAGGCTATGTTTAGAGGGTATGAGTTTGAAGATATATTAAAGATGTTCAAAAGGACAGACAACTTCAAATCTCTAAAGGCTATCTGTATAAGGAAGGACAGATCCTTCATCAACGCTCTTGAGAAGAAGAAAAAGACTAAAGAGGCTGAAGAGGTGGTATTTCCTGAGTTGAATGTAAAGCCAATTGAGTCTCTGAAAAAAAATATGGTAGCAGGCACTAACTCCTCCAAACCAATCTCAAATGTCTTCTATGATGAGAAGACCTATGAGTTGGTGATTGAAAGGAGGTGGGGAGGAAAGGAGGGTGCTGAGATCAGGCTATTTAGTGGATATAAGGTGAGACTGCTTGATGAATCCTACATCCACTATATCAACACCAGGCACTTCAGAGAATAAACAACAAACTTGTAGAAGCTGATATGCACTTCTTTCTCAAGTGCATCAAAATACTGAAGATGGCCTATGATAGAATTATAGCCAAGAGAGAGCAAAGGAGGAAGAAGAAGACTCCTTTACAGCTGGCTAATATAGTAAAGTTGGAGGTTGATGTGGAAGGAGCTCTACTGATTCATAGAGATGGGTTGTCCACTATGTCAATATGGGAACCCATTTCATTGAAGAAGCTGCCCATTGAAGCCATCTACTCAATGAGCCAGATGAAGATCCATGTGCTTAACAGAGATAAGATATTTGAAGCCAATGACTTTGTCAACATGATCAAGGCCATTTTGGATCCATCCCTGGCAGAACCTCTGATCCCTCCTCCTACTGCTCAAGACCTAGCAGAATCTTCACAACCTCATCCACCATCAAACCCTTGAAGTACATAGGCTATATAATCCTTAGGGGGAGTATTGTTGGACCCTGAAAAGATCATACATGCCAATTCAAGTGGTGGTTGATGGTTGTTCTTAAGTCCCAGAATCAATGCGGATGAAGAATCTGCATCAAAGAAGAAGACAAGTGTCGGCTATCCGCATTTGTATATGCGGAGGACAATAGAACAAATGCTGACAAGTATTTGTTTTTCCGCATTAACAAATGCGAACAGTCAAACAAATGCTGCCAAGTAAATGTACATCCGTATTTACTAATGTGGATGCTCAGCAACAAATGCGCCAAGTGTTTGTTCATCAACATTTCTCAATGCTGATGACCAAACACCGATGCGATAGAAGAAAAAGAAATGCTGATGAAGATCAACACATCCGCATTAGTTAATGCGGATGAACAAAAGAAAATGCTGATGAAGACTTAGACTAGTTTCATGATGTATAGAACAGGGGTAGTTTAGTCATTTTGTAAAGGCATCTTGTTAGCCTATAAATAGAATAGAAACCCCACTTTTGTGTATGACTAGACTTTTGACAATTAGAATATTTCGATAGTATTATGTTTCAGAGTTGTCTTGTTACTGTTTATTGCTAAACCCTAGCATTCATTGTAACTTTTCATCACCATTAATACAAAAGCATTCATAAGTATTTCAAGCGTTCAATGATATGTGTTTATATGATTCCGTAATATATTCACTGACTCAGTCATCATATTCAGTCCTAGTCGATTCACATCAACTGAGAATATCATTCTCACACCCAATCACATGCATAATAGCCAATTAACTTCAATTGAAACGGGTCATAGGTTCGACTTATACGTGTGAGAATCAAGGGAGCGTTTAATTTGGTTCAAAACAACGATTTGGAATGGTTTGGTGGTGGCCGGAACTCGGCTGGTGTAACACTCGGAAATTTAAAGAAAGAAAATGGAAAGTAAAAAGAAAGAAAAGACAAATAACCCAAGTCAAGAGGTTAAAGTTATGCATAGGGAAAAGTTTAATATAATTTTGTTCAAAAAGGTGGTATGGCCGCCCACACCATCTGATCCATCTTTTCATTCGGCTTTTTAGAGAGAGAAAGCAGATTTTCTTTCGGTTTTAGAGAAAGGAAGAAGAAGAAGCTGCGTGAAGGTAAGTTTTCTTGTGTTTGTGGTCGGTTTCCGCTGGGTTATCAACTTTTGGACCGAGCTTATGTGCCTGTGTGTGTCTGTTGTGTGTTTTGGTGTGTTAGGTGTTTGAGCTCCGTGTGCTTTTGAGTTTGGAGGAGTTTTGCTCAAAGACTGCATCAGGTGAGTTCTAGATTCCCGTTTTTACTGTCTTTAACTTGTTTTGGGGCTGAAAATGTATGCTATAAACTTTTTATATGGTTCGGTATGTGAACCGAAGGCTTGTTCGTTTGTTTATGCGTGTGTATGCATGTTTAAGTGTGTTATGGTTATGTTTTATGTTCTTATGCCTGATTTAGGTGTTTAACATGATGGAAATAAGTTAGAAGCATGTTAGAATGAGAATATGGGGTCTGAATTTAGTGCAGGTAGGATATAGCCCTCCCCATGCGCCCATATAGTGCTCCTGCGCCTAGAATCCTGCACATGCGCCTAAGTGTGTGCCCATACGCCTAAGTGCCCATGCGCCCACTGCTATTGTACGTAAAGTATTACGTAATGAAGCAAAAGATCAAAGAAAACGAAAAGTGGAACATAATGAAAGAATGAAAGTCTTGCAAGCAAATTAAAAGAAGGTTCACAACTCATTGAGGGGTTGTCAGCTCAACTGTGTGTGGTTTAGCTAACCCATGAGGATGCACACAAGGGTCTAATCCTTGTGATTGACCAAATGAATGGGACCCTTGTCGCTTGCCCCAGGTACTGGAGTCAGCTTCGTGCACAATGTTAGGGGTCTATTTATAGACTTCAGCCTAGTACCAGCTTTGTGCACAATGTTCGGGGTATAGCAATGACACTGGTCCAGATGAAAGTGAATGATAATGATGAATGAACGAAGCGTACGATGCGTATGAAAATGAATGATGATGAAAGATAATAATGAATATTATCTATGTGTACGTATGATGTGTTATCATGAAGAAAAGTAAAGGAAAAGTTTTAAACGAAAGTAAAGTATTTTTATTATAAAACTAGAACTCACTAAGCAACACTGACTTTTATGCATTTTCAGTTGGCAGGTAATTGTTGCCGAGGGTGGCACGAGGATGGAGCTACTTGGCGAATAAAGACTGGCATCCATTTTATGCAAAAATGATGTTTTTGTGTGGTAATGCAACTACATGTTATTTTGTAACCTTGAACAACGATGTATTATTTGGCAAAAGTAATTGTTGGGGTTCAACAATGGCATAAACTGAAGCTTACCAAATCATAATCACAGCCGGCTGAAGAACTCATTGTACGAGTTCAGAGAGCAAGTTGATAAACAGAAAAAAACAAATACAAGACAAAATCAACATCAAGACAAAAAGAAAAATCAAAATTAGGTCATGATGTAACATTAGTATAAATAGACCCACTAGTTCATTTTTGAAAGTGTGGCTCTTGTGTGTGTGTTTCTCATGATGTGAATCACCACCCAAGGAGAATCCTATCCTTTGGGTGGGTTTGATTTCATCAACCATCTATGAATATCATTGTAACTTGTTTATCAACATCAATGAAATCATAACATTATTATTATCCATCTCTTTGTTCTTTGATTCACACATATTCACCCATCTTAATCTTGATTTCTAGATCTAAACATGATGAATTCTAAGATCCAAGCTCAATGAATCTGAAATATTGATTTAGCAGTATTTATTAATGCATGAAATGGTTTTTGTTAAATTATTCCGCTGCAATGTTTTATGAATTATAATGTGTTTTAATTATGATGTGCGATGAATGCCTGACTGTAAGCGTTCCAGAAACGGGGTGTAGGTATCAGAGCCAAAGTTTAAACAAAATGGGTAAATTATTTCAAAAACCTAAACTTAAACGGAAAATGGGACCAAATGGAAGGATGCCAGCCCAAGTAGCTACATGCCATCCGGTAATTTCTTTAAAGTTAACCGGTATTATGTGCGCATGCTATTTGATTTATATGCTCTTAGTAGATTTCGATGCTGATGTAGTCAGGATATGAAATGCTTAGGGGATGAAGAGTAAAGTAAGTGGCTAATCACAACTGGCCACTGTAATTAGAGACTTACTATACTAGACATAAACTGAGTTGTTACCTTGAATGACCGCCTTGGTGTTTCAATCTTATAGTGTTTAGAGGATGGTTGGTGGTAGATCTTCGAAAGCTTCATAAGGTAGAGGTCGTGGTGGACGTGGTGCTGGACCACGGGTTATTAGAAGAAGAGCCAAGACCGATGAAATGGCTCATGAGGAGCCTGAGACCCATCACCAGGAAGGTGGTGATGAGAGCGCCAATTTGAGGGCCTCAGTGAGGGAGGCAGTAGTAGAGGAAGTTTATCAGATCATGCAGACGATTCTGCCATCTGTGGTGACTGAAGTGATTAAAGCTGTGAGGGAGGATGAAAGAAAGGAAAAGAAAAAGACCTCTGAGAGAGGAAAAGATGAGAGAAGGGAAAGAGAGCAACTGAAGACGTAGACGGTTGGCTCGAGTGATGATGAGGAGGAGGAAGAAGCTGTGCGAGAAACAGCACATGGCTGTAACTATGGAGCCTTTCAAAGGTGTAATCCCCCAACTTTTGATGGCAATGGGAATGCTGCTGCTGCTCATCGATGGGTGAAAGAAATGGAGGCTATGTTAGAGATCAGCGAATGCAGGGAGGATAAAAAGGTGAAGTTTGTCACCCACTCATTTGTGGACTCGGCCTTATGTTGGTAGGACAATATCGTCCAGGCCGAGGGTAGCAGGGCAATTGGAATAATGAGGTGGAGTGAACTGAAGAAGCTGGTTATCGAGGAGTTTTGTCCTCACAGGGAACTGGACAAGATCGTGAAGGAGTTCCTAAAGTTGGAGGCGGGAGCCATGCACACCAGTAGTATACTACTAAATTCAACGAGATGGCGAGGCTGGTACCGGATCAGGTGACACCCGTGTCACGAAAGATTAAGAGGTACATTCAAGGTTTGTCGGCGGATATCCGTAGGCATATGATCGCCGCCCGGCCAAGTACTTTTAGGTCGGTGGTTGATCTGGCGGGGAGGCTGTATGACAAGAGGGAGGTGGCAGTGGTGGAAGTAAGCAAGGAGGGTGGTGGTGATAGGAACTGGAACGGGAAGCGGTTTGGACGTGGTGGTGTCACTCCAAACAGAAAGAGTGCAATGGTGTAGGATCGGCGTGTAGTTACGTCGGATTCAGGGACGAAGCGGTGTGGTAAATGCGGGAAGGAGCATACGAGAGAATGTAGGTGGGGATTGAACGTCTGTTTCAAGTGTGGGAAGCCCGGTCATATGGCCAGAGAGTGTAGGGTTGTACGGTGTTACAACTATGGTTAAGAGGGCCATCTGAGCAGGGATTGCAAGAAGCCGAGGGCTAAGAGTTTCAAAGCAAAGAAGACGACCGGAAACGAAGGGCAGAGAGCGAGCGCCAAAACCTTCAGGATGACCCGGGAGGAGGCTAGGAGGGACCCCGATGTCGTGTCAGGTACGTTTATAATAAACCAAACTCTTGCTTTTGTGTTATTTGATTCTGGGCTAGTAGGAGTTTTATTTCTGCTGCATTTTGTGCTAATTTGCCTGTTAAAAAAAGTATAGATGAGCCCTTCGATGTAAAAACTGTCATTGGTAGGTCTACCAGGATTTCTGATCTGATAGAAGATTGTGACATAGAATTAGAAGGTCATAGATTTCCTGCTAGACTGTTTGTGATGACCTTAGGCGGGTTTGATGTAGTCCTAGGGATAGACTGGCTAGTAGCCTATGAAGCAAATATTATGTGTCGCAAGAAGATGATCCGACTGATAGCGCCCGATGGGAGTTTGGTGACGATCTATGGTGATCGAGTTACTATGATCCTGAAGGTGATTTTGATGGTGGTGGCGGGAAAGTGGATGAAACGTGGATGTAGCGCCTACCTAACTTATATGAAGGATGTGGACACATCAGAACCACAATTGTCCGATGTACTAGTTGTTTGTGACCTTCCCGATGTGTTCCCAGAAGATCTACTAGGTATGCCACCGGACCGTGAGATCGAGTTCCAGATTGACTTGATACCTGGTGCTCTACCAGTTGCCAGGGCGCCATATCGATTAGCTCCAACTGAGATGAAGGAATTGATGGTTCAATTGCAAGAATTGTTGGATAAAGGGTTCATTCGACCGCGTATCTCTCCCTGGGGTGCTCTGGTCTTGTTTGTTAAGAAGAAAGACGGTAGTATAAGGACGTGCATCGACTAACACGAGTTAAACAAGTTGATGGTGAAGAACCGATATCCATTACCCAGAATTGATGACTTGTTTGATCAACTCCAAGGTGCCAGTTGGTTTTCGAGAATAGATCTTCGATCTGGCTATCATTAACTGAAAGTGAAGGAGCAAGATATTCCTAAGACAGCTTTTCATACTTCGTTATGGACACTACGAATTCCTCGTTATGTCCTTTGGATTAACCAACGTGCCAGCTGCCTTTATGGATTTGATGAATCGGGTGTGCCCGCCGATGTTAAATCAGTGATTGTGTTTATCGATGATATCCTGATTATTCGAGGAGCGAGGAGGAGCATGTCGGACACTGTTAGGTCTAGAATCTGTAGATCTAGTCATTATGTATAGGCTTAGTACTTGAATCAATATTTGTAATGAACTTTTGAAATTCATTATTATGTATGCATTAAATATATAGGTTAACCCATTTATATATGTGTTGATGTATGTATGACTGCAGGTACAAACATAATACTTGATCAATCTTGAAATTGACTAAGTGTAAGAAACATCTACGGATGAACAAATTAGTCTTCCGTAGATGTATATCTTACAAGTAACAATACATCCGAAGATCATCTGCGGATGAACAACAAGCCACCTTCGGAAGAACAATACCTTCGGAAGAACAATACCTTCGGAAGAACAAGTTACCCTCGGAAGAACAAGATACCTTCGGAAGAATATTATCTGCGGAAGAACAAAATTTCTACTGAAGACAATATTCCTGCGGAGACCAAACACTTGTGTTATCCAAGTGGTACAAGTCAACAAGTCAACAAGTCAACAAGGCGGTTATACGAATCCCGAGAAATCCGTTGATTCCTTATCAGAAACAAATCAAATCCCAAGAGATCCGGTGTTTCCTATAACTGAAACATCTGTCTATAAATATGGATCCTAGGTTTCGATTCAAGCACGATTGAAAACAGACGATTGATTGATTGAGAACAGCAACAGCATTACAGCAATCATCAAAAGTCTTTCGATCATCATAACATATACAAACATCATAGCATTCATTGTTTCATTCTTTTGTAATCTTCAATACATTATAATAAAACATTAATTAATCTTTAATTGTGTTTTGTGTTGTGTGTTCTTGATATTTTATTAACATTGAATGTTGTTCAAATACAATTAAACCAAATCAACGTTAATTCCGCTAACGTTGACTTGAAATCAATTATCACTGATAATTCCTGTCGACGATCCTTGGATTCACAGACACATTCGGGAGGTGTTGGAGACGCTTAGAAGAGAGAAATTGTATGCCAAGTTCTCCAAGTGTGCGTTCTGGTTGCACGAAGTTCAGTTTCAGGGTCAACTGGTGAATCCTAAAGGAATTATGGTTGACCCGGCAAACGTGGATGCAGTGATGCAATGGAAGTCCCCAAAGACTCCATCTGAGATTCGTACTTTCTTGGGATTGGCGGGATATTATAGAAGATTCATCCAGGACTTCTCCAAGATAGCTTCTCCATTGTCTAACCTGACCCATAAGGACGTAGAGTTGGTTTGGGGTCAAGAGCAAGAGAAGGCTTTTGAAGAGCTAAAGACGAGGTTGACGCAAGCTTCGATTTTGTCATTACCTGAAGGAAGCGAAGACTTGGTGGTCTATTCGGATGCTTCTTATTCGGGATTGGGTTGCGTGTTGATGCAACGAGGGAAAGTTATAGCCTATGCATCCTGATAATTGAAAATTCATGAGGCTAATTACCCTACTCATGACTTGGAACTAGCGGTTGTGGTCTTCGCGTTGAAGATATGGAGGCACTAATTATATGGAACGAAGTGCACTATCTTCATAGATCATAAGATCTTGAAGTACTTCTTTGAGTAAAAGGATTTGAACATGAGGCAGAGGAGATGGTTGGAGCTTATCAAGGATTATGATTGTGAGATCCATTACCATCCGGGTAGGGCCAACGTAGTGGCGGATCCCCTTACCCGAAATGAGAGACCTAAACCAATTCGGGTGAAAGCTTACAAGTTGGTGATGACCTCCGATGTGATGAAACAGGTCAAGGAATTCCAAGATGAGGCGTTGAAAGATGATCGCCTTAACTCCGAAAGGATGAGAGGTCTAGTCAAGGAGTTGGGTGAGAATACTCTCGGAGTTAGAACCTGTTTCAGACGGATGTGGATCCCTTGATACGGAAATCTACGAGGGCAAATCATGGATGAAGCTCATAAGACTTGATATTCCATTAATCTATGTGCGACTAAGATGTATCATGATATGAAGAAAGATTATTGGTGGTCGGGTATGAAGCGTGAGGTAGCGGAGTATGTGAGCAAGTGCCTTACTTGCTTACAAGTGAAGGAGGAGCATCAGAAGCCATACGAAAAGATCCAACCCTTGGATATACCCGAGTGGAAGTGGGAGCATATTACCATGGACTTTATCATGAAGCTACCACGTACCGCAAGGGGGTACGATGCTATATGGGTGATAGTTGACCGCCTGACGAAGAGTGCTCACTTTCTGCCGATCCATGAAACGTATTCATATGAGAGGTTAGCGGATCTGTTCATCAAGGAGATTGTAACTTGTCATGGTGTACCGGTGTCTATTGTGTCTGACCGTGACACCCGGTTTACATCCAAGTTTTGGAAGTGATTTCACGATGCAATGGGGACGAGGTTACATATTAGTACGGCTTACTATCCTCAAACAGATGGTCAGTCGGAAAGAACCATTCAGACGCCAGAAGATATGCTTCGGGCATGCGTTATTGATTTCGGAGGAAGTTGGGACGAACACTTACCGTTAGCCGAATTCTCATACAACAACAGTTATCATGCCAGCATTGGTATGCCGCCATTTGAGATGCTATACGTTAGGAGGTGTAGAACGCCCGTATGTTGGGGTGATATTGGACAGAAGGAGTTGGGGAGAATTGAAGTGATCGAGGCTACGACTAAGAAATTGGAGAAGATCAAGGACTTTATGAAAGCAGTTAAAGATAGGAAAAAGTCGTATGCTGACAAGAGACGTAGACCGATTGAATTCGAGGTGGGCGATAAGGTTATGCTGAAGGTTTCACCTTGGAAGGGTATCATTCGGTTTAGAAAGTGGGCTAAGTTGAGCCCGAGGTATATAGGGCCTTTCCGGATCATTGCTCGGGTAGGAGAGGTGGCCTATAAGTTGGAGTTGCCTGATAAGTTAGGTGGAATTCATCCAACATTCCATGTATCACATCTGAGAAAGTGCCTAGCCGATGAAGATATGGTTGGACCACTGGAGGACATTGAAGTGGATGAACGACTCAATTACGTGAAGCAACCAGTGGCAATCATTGATTGAAAAGAGAAGAGGCTACGGAATAAAGTGGTTCCACTGGTTCGAGTACAGTGGAGGCATAGGAAGGGATATGAGTCTACGTGAGAGACTGAGGAAGAGATGAGGCAGCATTACCCATGGCTGCTCGAGAAGTAAGGTTACGGGGACGAAACCTATATAAGTGGGGTGGACTTGTAACACCCGGAAATTTAAAGAAAGAAAAAGGAAAATAAAAAGAAAGAAAAGCAAAATAACCCAAGTCAAGGGGTTAAAGTTGTGCAAGGGGCAAAGTTTAATATAATTTTGTTCAAAAAGTTGGTATGGCCGCCCACACCATCTGCTCCATCTTTTCATTCGGTTTTTTAGAGGAAGAAGAAGAAGTTGCTTAAAACTAAGTTTTCTTGTGTTTGTGGTCGGATTCCGTAAGGTTTTGAGCTTTTGGACCGAGCTTATGTGCTTGTGTGTGTGTCGGTTGTGTGTTTTGGTGTGTTAGGTGTTTGAGCTCCGTGTGCTTTTGAGTTTGGAGGAGTTTTGCTCAAATGCTGCATCAAGTGAGTTCTAAATCCTCATTTTTACTGTTTTTAACTTGCTTTGAGGCTGAAAATATATGCTATAAACTTTTTTATATGGTTCGGTATGTGAACCGAAGGCTTGTTCGTATGTTTATGCGTGTGTATGCATGTTTAAGTGTGTTTTGGTTATGTTTTATGTTCTTATGCCTGATTTAGGTGTTTAACATGATGGAAATAAGTTAGAAGCCTGTTCAAATGATAATTTGGGGTCTGAATTTAGTGCAGGTAGGATATAGCCCTGCCCATGCGCCCATATAGTGCTCATGCGCCTAGAATCCTGCCCATGCGCATAAGTGTGTCCCATAAGCCTAAATGCCCATGCGCCCACTGCCCATGCGCCTAAGTCTTCCCATGCGCCTAGTTCCCCATGCGCCCAAGTGCCCATGCGCCTAAGTAAGTCTCATGCGCCCCAATAGTGCCCATGCGCCTAAGTTGCCCATGCGCCTAAGTGTTCATATGCCTAAATAAAGTTTATGCGCCCGAACTATTATCATGCGCCCGCATAGTGCTCATGCGCCCAAATAGTGCCCATGCGCCAAAATGCCTTAGAAAATATTCTGAAATTTCTGGGAGAATGGAATTTAGAGGCTAAAAAATGGAACATAATGAAGGAATGAAAGTCTTGCAAGCAAAATGAAATGAGGTTCACAACTCATTGAGGGGTTGTCAGCTTAACTGTAAGCGGTTTAGCTAACCCATGAGGATGCACACAGGGGTCTAATCCTTGTGATTGACCAAACGAATAGGACCCTTGTTGCTTGCCCCAGGTACTGGAGTCAGCTCCGTGTACAATTTAAGGTGTCTATTTATAGACTTCGGCCCAGTACCAACTTTGTGCACAATGTTCAGGGTATAGCACATGGCATTGGTCCAGATGAAAGTGAAACATAATGATGAATGAACGAAGCGTATGATGCGTACGAAAACGAATGATGATGAAAGATAATAATGAATATTATCTATGTGTACGTATGATGTGTGATCACGAAGGAAAGTAAAGGAAAAGTTTTAAACGAAAGTAAAGTATTTTTATTATAAAACTAGAACTCACTTAGCAACACTGACTTTTATGCAATTTCAATTGGCAGGTAATTGTTGCTGAGTGTGGCACGAGGATGGAGCTATTTGGCGAATAAAGACTAGCATCCATTTTATGTAGAAATGATATTTTTGTGTTGTAATGCAAGTAAATGTTTTTTGTAACCTTGAACAACGATGTATTATTTGGAAAAAGTAATTACTAATGCATGAAATAGTTTTTGTTAAATTATTTGGTTGCAATGTTTTATGAATTATAATGTGTTTTAATTATGATGTGCGATGAATGTCCGACTGTAAGGTGGTGTTTGTTTTTTTTCAAAAGCTCTTCCTCACCACTTCATCTGCGCGCATGCAGACGCAGGAAGAGGTTTTGAGTGCTCAGAGTGTTTGTTTTTTGGAAAACGTTTCATTAAAAAACGTCTTCCTGACGTCTGCATGGAGAAGATGTGGTCTTACCACTTCTCAACTCTTCTCAACCTCTTCTCCTTTACCCTAACCTTTCAGACCTTCATTCCTTCATTTGTGTTCAACCCCTCTTCTCCGGCCGCCGCCCTCCGATCCGCCGCCCTCCTCCGTCGCAGCCCTCCCCCTCCGCCGCCCTCCCTTCTGCTGCCTTCCTCCTGGTCGGGTGTTTGCGTGCATGTGGTGGCTCGGACGTTTTTGTATCGGCTGAAGCTAGGAGGATGGTGAAGTGGATTCTGGGTCGAGATCTCACCTTTGCACAGTTTCTTGCTGTTGATATTGATAGCAATGGGTTTGTGAAATAATTGTTTGTAAAAGTTTGATAATTTATCTTTATATCCATAGGTTTGATTATTCAATATAAAGTTTAAAAAATAGATTTACATTAATTACATAATATTTTAATAGTCTGTAGATTCTAAAAAACAAGTAGTATTCTTCTTGCAGACTGCAGACGTTTGGTCCACCTCTTCTCCTGCAAATGTCTGCAGATGTGGTCCGCAGACTGCAGACATTTTTCTGCAGAAAAAACAAATAGCACATAAGCATTCCGGAAACGGGACCTTACAGCTGGATGTTGGCCAGAGTACAAGGGTTGACGGGGAGGGGGTTTGGGTGGTTTAAAAATAATTACACTCTGGTCCCTAGTGTTTTGAAACTTTATTATTTTATGTTAAAATCTTTTAATTCAAGTTTTAAGATTTACCAAATAAACCCTAAACATTGAAACCATTATTTCATATAATAAAACAAATTATTTATAAATTCTATAAATGCTTACAAATCTTATAAATCTTTATGTTTTAATTATTTATTTAAACTTAATAGTTAAAACCCAGAAATGAAATATAGGACTTTATAACTTTATAAAATGTTATTTTATAAATTATAAATTGATTAAATGATAAATCGAATAATATATTTCAAAAAATTAATTAAATAATATATTTATTGCTTTTGAATCACCAAAATGGATAAAGTAGTTTAAGTAATGTGTTTGATTTACAAATTTAACCCAGCAGGTTTGGGTTTTCATTTCAAAATGGGGCAAATGTTACACTATGCATGCCTCAATGTCATGGATTGTATGGAAAAGAGGTTACAGTTCATAACCCTAGCCACTACTTTACGGACTGTAAGCAAAATGATTAAGGTATTTAACCTTGCTCTACTTGAGCAGTTCGTCGAGAGCTTTTCATTGACTATTTATAAGCCGCGTAACTCTATTTCTAGCCTGAGTTATTCTTGTTAGAAGTTTGGGTGTCTTATCAAGAATATGACAATGTCATATTACCAAGGTACTATATTTCTTCCATCCTTAAAAGAACTTCTTCAGTAAAATTCAGAAGTTTAATCAAACAATTGACGCTACTTGGCTTTTATTTGTTCATCCAATTCCCAAGGACTCTCAAGTCCTTTTTCACCTTGTTATCATACACAAACCAATGAATTATTTTTCTTCTTGATTCCATTCTAGGTAATCAAGAATTTTTATTTTCTTTCTAGTGGAACATTAATTTTCTGTTATTTAAACATCTTTTGAAATACAGCCTTAGTTGGATTTGCAAAAATCCTTTAGTTTGACACATGAATGGTATCATGGACCCCTTTAATATTTCTAGTAATTCTAGTTAATAAGCAATTGCTCCGACTCTCACAATAATCTTATATGAACAAATGTACCTTAGGCCTAATTTCCCCCATTTTACAAATCTTATGACACCCATCAAAGAAGAGATATTAAGCATAACATAATCTCCAACTTGGAATTTTATCAGATCTTTCCTATTACCCTGCATAACTTTTCTACATGTATATGGGAGCTTCTGACCTTTGCATAATTTGTTCCATTTTGTCATTCGTCTTAAGGATATTTTATGTAATAAACAATTAATTATTTCCTACTTTTGTCTAATAGATTTGAGTTCCACATCTCCTCCCATATAAAGCTTCGAATGTTGCAACATTTATGCAAGAGTGACGGTTGTTATTGTGACAAAAGTCAACTAAGGGTAGATGATCGTTCCAACTACCACCAAAATTATTTACGCAAGTACGCAACATATTAATCTAAATTTTGAATTTCTCGTTCAATTTGGCATTGGTCTTATGATAATATATAGTACTTAGGTTAACTTTCATTTCTAGCTCGTTATGAAAACTCATCCAGAATCTAGACATAAATCAAATATCTCTATTAGAAATGATAGATAGAGGTACATTATGTCGACTTTCTATTTCATGAATGTAAGTCTTAGCCAACTTTTCCATTGAGTAGCTCTCATTAACAGGTATAAAATAGGATGAAATAGTCAATCAATTGACCACGATCCATATAACATTGTGTCCTTTTCGATCGCTTTAAAGTTTCATGACAAAGTCTGTTATTGCCCGGTCTCATTTCCAAGCCAGTAATTCTAGTTGTTCTAAGTGACATGTTGGCTTCAAATGTTCAACTTTAATTTGTAGGCAAGTTAGACATTTATCAACAAACTAGGCCATAGACATCTTCTTATTAGTGATATATTACAATGCATAAATACATAACCCAAAACTATGAGAGGTATCAAATTTAGTAGAAGGGACACAAAATGTCAATTGAGAAAATTGCATAAGCAAAATTTTCAAGCAATGAAAGAAAAGTTAATGCAAGCTCCAGTGCTATCCCTAATGCACAAAACTAAAGATTTAGTTGTGTACTCTCATGCTCTATGTACACATGAAAAGTGGAAAAGTTCTAACATATGCCTCAAGGTATTTTAAAGCCCATGCAATGTATTATTCAACTCATGATTTTGAGTTAGCTTAGTGGTATTTGCTCTTTAGACTTTAAGGCATTACCTATATATTATTAAGTGCATAATATATTCTAATATTAAGTTTTAAAGTACTTCATTGATCAGAAACATTCAAACATAAGACAAAGGAGATTTAAATATTTAATTAATTACTGGATTTGTGAAATCCATTATTGTCCAGGAAAGCAAATATCATAGTAATACATTAAGTTGCAAAGGAAGTTATGCACAGATTCAGGTGAAATCAGTGGTGCTACTCGTAACTCCAAATCCGGTATATTTAATTAAGAAAGCTTATATAGAAGCCTTTAAAAAGAAAATAACAAACAAGAAAGAATAAAAGGTCAAGTAATGGATTTGGAGGACAAGGTTGTTGGGATTAAAAATTTTTGGACTGATATGGGTCCCAAAACCTATAGTGTTACATTTCTCTTTTTTGATTAAGCACATAAATATAAAAATTCCATTCATCATATTTCCATGAATATATTTTATGACCTATAAGTCAAATAATAATTAGCAGAAAGGAATGAAAAGGGACATTGTTAAGAATATGGAGAAGTGTTTAACATATATGCAACTGAAAGGGTTATGATACGATCTGGATAATTGTATATTGTTTAGCAAAAAATGCTCACTTTCTCCCTATAAAAGATAAATATTCCTCTATACAAAGGGCTATGATACGATCTAGGTGGTATTAGATCATTTAACAAAAAATCCTCATTTTCTCCCTATACAAGAAAATTATTCCTTTATACGTATGGCGGAAGTATACATAAAGAAAATAGTATCAAAGCATGGAGTGCAAATAACAATTATAAAAGATTGTGATACTCGTTCACTTCTTAATATTGGAGGAAATTCCAAGAGAAATTGGACACTCGATTACTAATTAATATGGAATATCATCCATAGACGAATGGCCAGAGTACACGTACGATCCAAACACTAGTGGATATGTTACATGCATATATTATTTCGGAGGAAGTAAAGATACATACTTGCCCTAAGTGTAACTTTCCTCCAATAATAGTTATCTCGAGTATAGTGATACCTCTTTATATAATGTTATATGATAAAAAATATTGAATCCCTATATGTTGAGGAGAGGTAGGTAACGAGAGTTTGGTAATGATGAAATAGTTCAAGAAACTATAAGAAAGATTGACTTGATAAGATGTCATCCGAAAGCTTCTAAGAATTAACAACAACCATATTCTAATAAACGTGGAAGATTAATTGTGTTCCAAGTTGGAGATGGTGTTATGTTGAAGGTCTCTTCATGGAAGGAGTGATTTAATTCTACAAACATGAAAAGCTAAGTCCATGGTTTATAACTCTATTATGTATCATTGCACGTGTTGGGAACGTATCATGTCGATTAGATTTTTCACAAGGTTAAGTGGAATACACAATAAGTATATGTATCACTCTTACACAAGGGTCTTTCGGATGAAATGTCCTCACCTTTACTTCCTAGTAAAATATTCATTATCACCCCAAATATCCAAGTGATTTAAAACATTCAGATAAAATTCATCTGCTTTCGAAAGTATGTAAAACTTACCTATATCATACTTGTTTTCTTAATTGTCTTCTTTGTTAAATCATATGTACGGTATTATGCGAATCTATAGTAATTTATATATCAAATATTAGTTGTGTATATCCCTACTTTTTTTGTAGGTATGAAACCCCTAACTTAGGTTTTCTACCCTAATCTACCATAGGGTACCTAATCTATACCCTTTCTGGGTCATTACCCATTTTCCTTAGGTCACAAGCCCATTCCTTACCCTAGGTGCTATGGATGCAATCTCTAACTTTTCCCGTTTTAGGCATTCCTTTATGCCATATGGGTATCTTATTCACTATTTGTAGATATCCGTCACACCTTACCATGGGTTACCCCCGTATCCCATTCTATTTTGAGTGAGAACCTTTATATGACTGTCCATTAGTCTCCTGTTAGACAAACTCTCTAGTAGAACAAAACTAACTTAGGTCGGTTTCAACACTCAAAAGAGAGCTTAAAGCATGTTTCGTGTTTTTCGAACGAATTACTTAAATGAATGAGGCCTTCAATTTGTAGGCCTCTTCCAGCATCGTTGCAGACCGTAATATAAAAGGGTTATGGTCTGTAACTTTGTAGTCAACTTATTCTTAAGACGTCTTAATGTTACAGACCGTTATAGATGTGGTTACGGTCCGTAAACTTTGCTTGTGTCACTTTCCCATGTGGAAAAAGGCAAATTTCTCCTCAATAAATACGTTACAGATTGTAAGATCAGGGGTTATAGTCTATAACCTTTCCCTTTAACATATATTGATTCTTAGTGTGTGACAATTACTTTTACAATCATTCAATTTGTCTGTTGAAACTATTAAATATATTGTTTTTGTGCATTTCGAATATACTATTGTGAAACTTTTATTTATATCTTAATTTTGACATAAATTTCATTTAAAACCGATACAGTAAATGTTTAGACAAATATGAGTCGATTTGTGTTTCAAAATAAATTTTATTCAAAACCGACTTTTCACTTTAAAATACACCTTCAATTATTTTGCACTCATTTTTACGATGACATAAGTTTTCTTTGATTTTCAAAGGTAGCATTGCGACTTGTTTTATCTATGTTTTGATTTTAATAATTGAATCAACACAACTTCATACGATTTTCTTTACCAACTTAACCATGTCAGTTCTATTACTACAACACATTGCTTTCTAGCATTTCAGAGAATAAACTTTCAAGTATTTTAAATTTTTTCATGGTTTAACGCGACACAACGCGAACATAACTAGTGATAGAGACCCTAACATAACTTTTCACCTAGGTAAATTTTGCCTTAAGAAACTTTTAGGTTAATTTAGCTCATATTAAGAAAAGTTAATTTATCTAAATATGCTGACCAATACCAACATTAGAGAAACCCTAAGAGAAAGATAAGAAAATTAATAATAAACTTCCTCCAATGAAATACTCGAGTATCTTTCCATCGTCGCTAATCAATTGTTCCGTTTTGGAATTTAGCGACAAATCGCCAATAGTAATCATTTGATAAAATTAGTGACAGATTATTTTCGTTGGTAAATCCGTGGCTAATTTTTGATCTTTTTTATATTGTCTAGACTTTTTTAACTGTTTTGTCGGCTTTCGATCAAATAAAACTGACACAAAAGTACGACGTTTTAGACACAACTTTTGTGTTGGTTGGAGTTTCATGCTCAACAAGGAACTACTTACGGATGATATATCATTGTCTCAAAATATTGCAAGCTTCATCCACTCTTCATAGGTCAACTACTATTTTCTATTTCAAGAATTTTACATCTTTCATTTAATTCTCAAATAGTGATGTGGTTTTCCATATCCCATTCATCTTCGACAAGAAAATAAAGTAGACATCGACACACTTTTGATCCATTTACATCCTCGAAAACGACTTCTTATCAATCAATCATTTAAACCGAATAAGAGGAAGGTGAGGGTGAGAATCATGCAACATGCTATATTTTTATTAGTAGCAGGATTTAATGTCGTCTTCTTTTTCTGTCAATGTACTTATAAATTGTTGTCGATAGAATAATTTAATGTAAATAAAGTTTCTACTGTGACCCGATAGTTAGAAAGTTCTGGTTTTTTCACGGACTCGTTCCTTGATTGAGTAGGCTAATTTAGTTTTTCAAATACTATAAATAGTTTTCTCTAAAAAAGATTTAAATTTAAAAAATCAAATTGCATGATAATTGGGAGGTTTTATTCTTTGTTAGTCAATGTAACATTCAAACGCAATAACTATTAATTAAAAACTATATATGCAAAAATATTTCTATTATGAAAAGGGTAAAAAGCTTTTATTTCTCATTACATACTTTGGAAAAGAATTTTAAGATCATTGTTTAAAAAGTTTGTTGTTTTTAACAAGTTGAATAGAAGAATATATTATTCCCTTGTTAATTAAAGCAAGTGATTCTTATATGGGATTGTACATTATGCAATATTAGTTGTACATATGATTAGGATAAACAAAGTATTGATGCCTTTCTTTCCTTCCTAGTTCTTATATATATGAAGGATAGAATCTTTATCTCTTCAACAAGAAAAAGAAAATAACACTTTTTGGTTACTGACCCTCCTCTGAAATATGACAAGAATAAAGTTCATTTTCTATGGAATTAAAGTATGAGGGTGAGTCACTATGCTTAATGGGTTGGAGTCTTAATTCGGTAACTACTATAAGGGGGTTTTATTCCTTTTGCGCCTTTGATACAAGTGGTATTCAAATACAAGCATGCTAATATGATCATATTCATATTTTACATTGAATTTTGTAAATCACATTGAGTTTGAAGCATAATTAAGGTGTCAAAAAGATTTATAAGTTGTAACAAAGTCTCACACGGAGAATATAGGGTAGGTGACAAAATGAAGTAATTTCCATTGATAAGGTTTAGGGTTGGAAAGCCAATTGTTAAAATGTTCTAGCCATTTATAACTTCTTAATAGACCATATAGGGTAGAGGGTACCATAACAAGATTTCCCAAAATTTTATAGCATTATGATCACCTATAGTAGGTCTACGGTGCGCGCTTCTTATAAATTCATACGCTTATTTTGTAGCGCGCATCTTTTACACAGTTCCATCATGTGGTAAATTTGTTCTAAATAAAAACTACCTCTTAGTGGCACATAATCACTCATTAGGTTATTGATCGAAGCTATCATAATCACTCATTAAGCTATGGATTCGAGCTATCATCAAGGTAAGGTCGTATTGTATTCATGGACAATCACGAATTATTGATCCTAGAAGATCATGCATTAACCATCAACACAGGAACAATCAAATAAATCTTTTTAATGCAAATAAGGTTTGTTCATGTTTTGATTTGTTCTCCATGGATTCTATATATACAAACATGTGGGAAACGAAGCAACATTGACGTAACTCTTCGACCATACCTAAGAACCATTTACTAGATAACATATTTACAAACTAAACCCAATACTGTCCTAACAAATATATAAATGACTCAAACTAGAATTTTACAAATTAGACTTATAACCTTACCTTTCACTTTCTATGTATGTTAAAACTTGGTTAAGCAGTGGGATTTCAAGAGGGCAACACCATCAACACAGGGTTCAAGGAGTTGCATCCTTGGTGGGTCCGAATGGCAGAGCTTTTAGTTGAGTTTAAGCTAAAAATAATTTATTTTCATAATTAGCATTTTATTTTCTTAAAAATACTCATGTGAAATTGAAATGTAAAAAATGATCTAGTTTTATGCTAATCTGAATTTTAAAAAGATAATTGGGAACTACAAAAAATAACTGACTAAAGCAGTTTCCAGCCCAACACCTTGAAACACAACTTTATTCGGTTTTGGTCGTTCCTCAAGTTCAAGAAATCATTACAAATTTATCACAGTTGTTCTTGCCCAATTTATGAGTTTTATCTTGTTAAAATGTTTGTATTCAACCACCAAATTGTTTCAATCTGAAAGTATTACACAACATCCAATACTAAGTTCCCCAACAAACGATTAGCCTCAATGTTAGCAACCACAAAAAAAGCTCCCATTAGATCCACTAGAGGTGCGGGTGGCATCGATGATAAATGGTCACTATAAATGGCCTTCACCGACTGCCAGTTAGGATCCACACTAAACCCGCCAATCGTCCTTTTCATATTCATCGTAACTCTAAATCCATCAAAACCCATTGTAAATAGCAACGCCGCCCCTTCACCTTCATTACAACCCCTTTATCATTTGCCCAAAAGATTGTCCACTCACCTTCATTCGCCAAAAACCTAGCCCTTACAAATCAAACTTATTTTCAAGCAATTTGTACACTCATGTAGTTCTAGATTGATTGTCTAGAACTCTAAAATTATATGAGTGTACAAATTGCTCAGCAAGGAGCAATGTCAGTCATCGCTAAAGCATATAGCTAGAAAAAAAATAAAGTGATTGAAGATAGAAAGAAAATTCACTATACTCTTACATATGTTAGTTGATATAGGTAGCCACGTGGTTTATAAGCTATTGGTGGTAACTAATGACTTATAATTAAGAAGACATATAACAGTAGTTGGTGAAATGTATTTATTGCAAATATAGTGTATCTATACATAGATAACATGTATGGATAATAAAAGTATTCATTATATAATTCTTGAAAAATAATTTGGATATACAGAGTATATGGATAGGAACGCACACATGCTTAATTAATTGTGAAGCACCAATCCCATCTATTTGTCATGGGCTACGTGAAATGCATATATTCAATGTAAGAAAAGATATGATAGTAACGTAGTGTACTTATATAATTTAAAGTTAGATATTAAGCTCTAAGCTTATGGGGTGTGTTTTAAAGTATTTTTACTACACGTAGGTTTTACATCACTCAACTCATCCCTTACGCGTTACCTTTCCTATTCACCAAACCAAATAAATGGTCTCGCCTCCTTTCACTCTATGTTACCCACCCAAGTTTCATGTTTAACACGTAATCAAACGGTTATCTTTTCCCCCTCACGTCTGTAAAACTCTTCACATGGTTATCCACTTCATGCCTCATTAACACCTAAGGGAATTGCGCTGCCACGCCCCTTAATATCTAGCGAGCATACCTCATGGGCTAATAGATCTGATTTGGTTTTATTAAAATTATAATCCGTGAGTTAATAGCCAATTGTGTTTTTTAAGTTATAATTTAAGTATCACGCTTGGGATGAAAATTTTAGGTAATGCGTGCTTTTTTGCTTGAAAATAACAAATGTACTCAAGTAATCTAATAAAATATTCAAACAAAATATCAAAAGAGTTATAAATAATAAAAGAAAAGAAAAAGTTATTATTGGAAAACAACTCAACTAGTAACTATTATATTTTAATCACGATACTTCAAATTATTTCATTTTATATCTTGATAATGGTTTTTTAAAACATGTGATTAATTTAATCCAAAAATGAATTTAAAGTACAATGAGTATCTAAATTATTTAAATGTAAGTTTTGTGTAAACTATTCAAGGTTTAATTGACCATTTAATTAAACTTAAAGTACATTGAGTATCTTAATATTTAAAAGGTATAAAATATCAAAATAGATCAAAGAAACCATATGCAACCAATACTTTAGTTACCCTCGAACAACTATGGTAGTATGAATAAAATAGTTAGAATTAAAAAGAAAAAAAACTAATTCTATTTACACTTTGTCACTTTCTACCCAAAATAAAATTTATATAAAAAACTTCCTGCATATATATAAAAGAAAAAAGCATTCGAAGAAAATTTCACAAAAACTTTAAACTAAACTAAAGTTTTTAATTAGAATACTTATAATATTTTATCACATTTAAAGAGTATAGTCACTACCCGCTAATAATCAAGAGTGCAAGAAGTTACATTCTTCTTGAACAACAGTTATATATTTATGGAGTAAATGAAAAGCCATCACACAATTGTCCCATACTTTGTAATAAAGGAAACTAATAACTAATAAACCTTCACCTTCCACACATGTACATTAATCATGCTTTTAGAATCATATAATTAATATTAATTACATAGTAAATAACACCATTTTTGATGTATCCTCACACAAAAAAAAAATCCAAAATTAAGGTTAATTAAAAAAGTTAATAGTGCGAAACAAACCTTTTGATATAATTTGTTTGTTATCCAAAGATTTTGTTCGCCAATTCATAACATAAATTATATTAAAAAAAAAGATTATGAGTTAGGGTTCTTACAAGCACAAATTAACAAAGAAGCACCAACTCTTTCTTCTTTTTCATCCAATTTCTTCTGATCTTCAAGCCACAATCTGCTGCTATCCAAACCATTTCTTGGTCTAAACAAGAAGATCCCAGCCCTTGATCTTGATTTTTTACCCGAATTTGAATCCGAATTCGACTTGAAGAACCAATCATGAACATCCCACATCAAATCTACAAGCATTCCATCTAAAAAGACCGTCTGATTACCGCGAAAGTTCCATCTTAATCTCTTCACATGAATCACATTCTTCTTGTCTATACAAACACACATACTCAAAGAGTTCTTCATCTCTTTATCATCAGCCACACATGTGATCAAGATATCATGCCACATCCCCGTATCGAAAAACTTAGCCCGACTCGAGTACTCAACATTCCCCAAAAACCTCTCAACACGTGACACTAATGAACATTTGGCAAAAGGGTATTCAAAAACAAGCTTCTTTACCTCCAAATCTTCAATATCACCAATTGAAATCAACTCAGAGTTGACCAAAACCGCCACAAAGTACCCTTTGACCGGCTCGGGACCAATCTCATATGTGGCTTTAGAAAGATCCCAAATGAGTTCAATCTGTTGGTCAAAAGGTTCAAGCTTTTTGGACCCTTTGATCTTCTTCAAACAAAAGGATCTTGAAGAATTAGAATGGTGGTCATTGATGGTGATTGTGAAGGCAAAGTCAATGTTGTGTGTTGACCATGTGAGTGTGATGAACATAGGGTGTTGTGATGAGAGTTCTACTTTGTAAAGAAGTGAAACTTCATCTTGAATCGATGGAATGATGGTCGGAGGGACATGAATATTATTCGAATTGCCGGAACAATATGAATCTGAAACCTTGATCGCATGTTCATTGTAACATGTTGCTAAACTTCTCATCTTTTATATCATATATCATATACCCACATAAAGATTCAACCCCAAATATCATCAATATTCATCCTATATGCAGAAGATATCTTCTTTTTGAGAGAGAGAGAGAGAGAGAGAGCGCTGCAAAGAGGATGGCTTATCTCCTTGATATATACAGAACATATATATGTGTGTTTATATATATAAGTATATGTATATGTGAATACATATATATAGTGTGATATATAGAGAGAGAGATTGAGAGAGGAGTTAAGAAGGTGTTTTGTTTGTCTTCTTTAGAAAGTAGGAAACTAAGAAAGATGATGAATGTCTTGTCGATACATATACTTCTTTGTATCTATATATGTATATTTGTTATGGGGTAGAAATCGGGTTCAATAATAAAAACATTGATGTTAAGGGCTTAAGTTCCGCCGATAACACGTTAAAAATTAACAGTAATATAAGTTGATCAATTTAGATGAATTACGATAGATAGAATAACATTTAACGGTTTATATAAAAATTGCAATATGATTTATTAGAGGGAGATGGAGAGATGAAGAGGGTTAATGGCCAGCACATCTGCAATAAATGAGGATTCCATTTTAGTATTTTTACACATCTGTATATTAATTTAAAGATTACTATTTCCATAACCAAAACGGCTAAGTTCAGAGTAACACGGCAAATGGACCACTCTGGAAATAGCAAAGAGTGTGAAAAAGACAATAATTTGTGTTCATGAGAATGCCACAGGGGCCAATGGCAGATTGTTTTAATTGTGAGAATATTAATTTAAAACAAATAGTGTTAAAAAAATAAGTGTACTATTTTGACTTCTTGGATCTGAAGAATTTGTTACTCCAACTAACCACAGATTATTGTGCCAATAATGGGGAAAACCAGTAAAAGATTTTTTCTCGCTCCCAATAACTGAAATTTCAAAAAAAGTAAAAAATAGTACATATAATAAATTGTATCTTATCATTTGAAGTTCAGTTTAGAAAAATATAGTTTTATTTTAACAATTATATGAGTAGGTAGCTTTATATTATCACTTAAGGATGATTGGTTATTAAATCATTTTCATTTAGTTACAATTATTTGAGGATGATAATCGGTGACAGATTCGTGATCCTTTAATTAGTGTCATTGGTTATTAAAACATAGGTCTTTTACTAAGCAAAATCCATGGCCTATTATGGGTGATTTCAATGCTACCCTTGATCCGGAAGATAGAGCCGTGGGTGGATCTAGAGTGGACATTAGTATGCAGGAGTTTCGTGAATGTGTCCGCGACATAGAGGTTATGGATGTTAATCGATCAGGTGTTCAATTCACTTGGAACCAAAAGCCAAAGCATGGGATGGGGATTTTAAAGAAGTTGGATAGAATAATGGCAAATGTGGGTTTTCTTGATGCTTATCCGGAAGCTCATGCTTTTTTCCATCCGTATCGGGTGTCGGACCATGCCCCGTGTTTTCTTCGGTTTCCAAAGACAACTAAATGTAAACCGAAACCATTCAAGTTTGCAAATTTTCTGGTTCATAAGGAGGGTTTTATAGATGAAGTCGTGAAGGCTTGGAGGTATGACGGCCAAGGGAATCTAATGTTCAAGCTTATTAAAAAAATGAAGAATTCCAAACCAGCAATGAGGAGTCTCCTGTTCCGACAAGGCAATATTCATGCAAAGGTGGACAAGCTGCGTAAAGAGTTGGACACGGTTCAGATGTTACTCGATAAGGATCCGGCTAATTTGGATTATCGCGAGAAGGAGGTCTCGGTGTTAAAGAATTTTGAAGAGGCTGCCCGGGATGAGGAATTATTCCTTAAACAGATGTCCAAAGTAGAGTGGTTAAAGGTGGGTGATTCGAATTCAAAGTTTTTTCATAACTCTCTTAAGGCTAGAAATCATCGGGTAGCTATTAGAAGAATTCTAGATGTTAATGGTGATTCTTATGAGGATGGTCAGGTGCCTACGGCTTTGGTCAGGTACTATCAGGGTTTCCTTGGATCCGAGGATTCTAATGTGATAGATGGTATAGACTTCCAAACTATTATCCAAAACCGGGTATCTCAGGAACAAGCAGTACACATGGTTCGAGATGTTACTATGGAGGAGATTAAACTGGCTATGTTTTCAATTGGGAATGATAAAGCGCCTGGTCCAGACGGATACACCTCAGTGTTCTTTAAGAAGTCATGGGATGTTGTTGGACAGGATGTTTGTGGGGCGGTCCAGGATTTTTTCAGCAATGCTCGTTTGCTTCAAGAAGTTAACCACACGATTTTATCCTTAATTCCTAAGGTGGCAACTCCGGAGAGGATTACAGATTATAGACCTATCTCATGCTGTAATGTGGTTTATAAGTGTATAAGCAAAATTATTTCAAACCGGATCAAGGAGTGTTTGGATGGGATAGTAAGTATGAACCAGTCTGCTTTTGTACCAGGAAGACGGATTTCGGATAATATTTTATTAACCCAAGAGATTATGCATAATTATCATTTGAACCGCGGATCCCCTCGATGTGCTCTTAAAGTGGATATTCAAAAGGCGTATGACACGGTTAATTGGTCTTTCCTTCGTGGGTTACTCTTCGGGTTCGGTTTCCATAAGAGAATGGTGGAATGGATCATGGAATGTGTTACAACTGTTTCCTTTTCGATTAGTGTTAATGGCAATCTTCATGGTTACTTTAAAGGTAAACGAGGTCTGCGTCAAGGAGATCCTATGTCTCCTTACCTGTTTACTTTAGTCATGGAAGTGTTGACGGGGTTATTGCATAAAGTTGCGAGGGAGCAGGAGGAGTTTGAGTATCATCACCGGTGTGAAAAACAAAAACTTATTAATCTGTCATTTGCGGACGATTTGTTTATTTTTTGCAGGGGTGTTCCAGATTCATGCAAGATCATCATGGGAGCTCTTAATGAATTTAGATTAATGTCAGGATTGGTGCCGAGTCTGATTAAGAGTACAACATACTTTTGTGGAGTGTCTGATATGGATAAACGGAGTATTCTTTCTTTTATGCCTTTTGAAGAAGGATCGTTACCGGTTAAATATTTGGGGGTTCCGTTAATTACCTCGAGGCTGGTCCATAAGGATTGCAAGCTTCTATGCGATAGATTGCAAGGTCGAATAGAAGATTGGAAGAATAAAACGCTATCGTTCGCAGGAAGACTTCAGCTAATCCAATCGGTGCTTTCATCTATGTACATATATTGGGGTTCGGTGTTTATTCTACCTAAGAGCATAATCCATGAGCTTGAGAAAATGAAAAAGTTTCTTTGGGGAGTTTCAGATTCGGGTGGTGCTAAATCAAAGACGTCATGGAACCTTGTTTGTAAACCCAAGAGCGAAGGTGGGTTAGGCGTCCGAAGGGTAGAAGAGTTTAATAAGACTATGATTACAATGCACCTTTGGAACATTATTCAGAAACGAAAATCTGTTTGGGTTCAATGGGTGTATGATTACAAGTTTAAAGGGGCTTCGGTTTGGGATGTTTTTATCCGGGGCTGTGTTAGCTGGGGATGGAGGAAAATTATACAAGTCAGAGACGAGGTTCGCGGCTTTATATGGAGGAGGATTGGTAATGGCTTGACTACTAATGTTTGGAGAGATAACTGGTGTATAGCGAGTCCTTTAAAGGAATTAATTCCTCCTCGGCAGATTCATAGAGCAGGGTTTAACCTCCAGTCAACCGTAGCGGATGTGATTCAGGACCAACAGTGGCTATGGCCTACGGCATGGTACCAGACTTATCCGGTTTTAATTGATATTGATATCCCTCAGTTACGGTCAGATTGTAGTGATGTTTGGGTGTGGAGGGATAATCAGGTTGAGATTACAGAGTTATCGGTGGCAAAAGTCTGGGATTCAATTCGGGTTAGGGGTCAAGAAGTCGCATGGGCTAGAATTATATGGTTCCCGAGTAATATTCCTAGACATGCATTTAATATGTGGCTAATCATGAATGGTAAGCTATCAACTCAAGATCGTATGAGGAGGTGGGATATGAATATGCGGTGTTGTCTTTTATGTATGGAAGACATGGATTCTCATGAGCATCTGTTTTTCAAGTGCAAGTTTTCGACACAAGTGTGGAAGATGATTCGGTACTGGATAAATATGAGCAATATCGAGGGCGACTTGGTGGAGATAATGTTATGTATTTTCGCTAGAATTAATAACAAATCAGCCCGAAGCATAGGGGAGAGAATTGTGGTGGCAGCTACTTGTTATTTCATATGGCAGGAAAGGAATGCACGAGTATCTTCACTGAACAAGAGAGAACCGAGGCAACTGGTGCTTATCATTCTCAATACGGCGCGACTCCGTCTCAGCTCTATCAGATTGAAGAACAATGACGGGTGCAAGGATACTTGAACCGTTGGAAGTTTGCTATGGATCGGATTGGAAGCATTGAAGATCATGGCTAGATATTTTTTGCTTTTATCGTATGTAGTTGATAGAGGTAGTTGGTTTTTGTGTTTCTAGCTAGTCTAGTTGTTTGTAAGTCTAAGGTAATTACAAGTTATGCTTTTAGTAATTAATATATCACCTTTACATGTAATCTTTTGTTTTTAAACCCATGCGCTTTTAAGTTGAAATTAAAGTTGAAGCCCTAACGACGGCCACCATTCCATTGATCACCACCATCTGAACCAAATTTGAAGAAGTAGCCGGCGACCACCACCATATTCGACCCTAAACCCTTCGATCGAAGAAGCAACCCTGCGACCACCACCATTCGACCACCACGTACCTTCGACCTGCACCACCACCATTCGACCATCATATTCCATCTACACTACCGCCATTTGACCACCACCACATTCGAACCTCCAAACACCCAAACCATAATCGAAGACCCAAACCACAATCGAAACCCAAAACCCTCAAAGCACAATCGACCACCACAATTCACCACCAATTTTTTTTCTTCAGTCGTTCTGTAATTAGGGTTTACAGATCATCAAACACAAATGACAGATTCACAACGTCATTTTGGCGTTCAGTTTTATATATTCTTAATTCTTATTAAGCTCAGATAGGTATGTTTACAGTTCCTAAGCATTTGTACATTTCATTATGTGATTTTGATTTTGTTTCTGAATGTTACATGTTGATTTAAGGAAATATGGTGTCGTTTGTGGAATTTGATTCGTGTTTTTGGGTGAATGTGATGCGAATTTTGGTTTTGAGTGGTGGAATTTAGTTTTTATGGTTTGAAATTTTGGATATGTGGGTAAGAACATGTTTTCTATGTTAATTTGTTCTCAATTGAGTTTTATGTGGATGCTTGTGGAGTGAAACATGTAAAATGATGAAGATGATTAAATGAATAGTGTCTGCAATAATTGTGTGTGTGGGGTAGGCAGGCTGAATTAGTGTATAATACTTAATTGATCATTAGTTTTTGTGGATTATAAATCAGGGTCTTTTGCTTGTTGTATGAGATTATAATCCTTCATAACATTTTACGATTAGCAGGTCCAAAAGATCTCAGTCTCAGGTACATTATTGAATTCAGTTTAATTTTTCTACTGATAAGCAACATAAATTTCAAACTGGTCCGTGTTTGAAAATGACATCAAGTTATGGTAGAAATATATTTGGGATCTATGGTTCATGTTGTTGTTATAGATTGACATTGGTTTTGTTTTAAAGGTTATAATGAAAATTTTCTAGCATATGTCCTATGTTAAAAATGTTTGGTTTAACAATGTTTTGAATCAAATTGGGATCTATGTTAATTATTGGATTTTATGATTTAGGTTTACAAATTATATATTTTGGTGTAGAAATATATAACAAATCTAATCACATGTGAAGAAATTGTATGAGTTTAGTGTAGAAATGCATGGTTTTGGTTTTTGTGTGTATCGTCCTGTTGTTGTTAGTATATGCCAAGTGTATGTCGGTTATGATAAAATTGATAAGATGTTATGATAATTGGGCAAATCCAAATATAGTAACATATTTTCATAAGCAATCATAACATAAGTATTTGTGATTGTTACCTTTGTTAATATAATCATGTGTTTTTTTTTCAGTGAAGATAGGAGTAGAGCAGACGAGACAGTGGACCAGTGGGACTGATTTTGACTTCTGCCATGAAAGGTACTAACTGTTGTCTCTCGTTGTGTTAGACAATTATAAATCATGGATTTAAAGATTTATTATTTTTAAAGATTTATTATTTTGTTACTCTCTTGCTAACTTGGCATTAATCTATTAACTGTTTATAACTTTCTAATTAAATTTATAATGTATTATGTTAATTTCAATGAGAAAATATAAAAATTCTTTGATTATTAATTAATTTATTGATAACTAGCATAAGTGGTCAAGGATAAATCGTGGACTTCATGTGATTGATTATCAAATGCATATGACAAAGGTGTGAAGACCTTTTTAGAGTTTACATGAAATAATAATCCAAAATCAAATTTTATCCCATGTCCTTGTGTAAATGGGATTAATTTGTATCACCACTCAATTGCCTAGTCGAACCGGCTATGGATTGTTCAACAACAGTCTCACAGTTGGAGAATACACACTTACTAGATCAAATAGGGAACCAAGTAAAGAAACAAAGAACAAACAAGTAAAAAAATAAAGAACACAAAAGTTTGGTTTTCAAGAATGAGTATATTGCTCTCAAGTAATTTTACAAGTGTTATAATGCTTAGTCCTAAGACTGGTTACATGAGATACTTCATACTACAAGCTACAACCGTTCATACTTTGAAGGCCAGCTGGATACTAATCTAAACAACAAAATCAATGTAAAGTTAAAAGGAAGATTGGCTTTTGACATGTGACTATGACATGCCATAGCTATTGTGTTTCAATAAGTATAAAAGTACAAAAGTAGAAAGTTATAGACAAATACACCATACTGAACAGTTTACAAAAGTAAAAGGTAATCACTAACTTGTGTAAGTTGGTTAATATTCAGAGCTGATAGCGGAAATATGGTCTACTTTTGTCAAAAGTATGTTAAAGAAGCATGTCTTCTTTATTTTCGGAAGAAATCAGTCTTCAGGCTTCGGAAGACTTCACTTTTGGTTTCGGAAGATTTGACACTTAGTTAATTTTCTTTGTGCATGGTCAAATCTTTTTAAGGAACTTCCTTATACTTCAAAAGCGTGCTGAGAGATCTTTGGTTAGCATCAAATTTTAATATAAACTCTTATAAACTCCCCTTAGGTTGATGCTACCAAAACTTAAAGATTACTATGAGTCTTGATCATTTACTTATTTACATCCATTATCAGAACCAGAGTCATTTCTCTCTTCATCAGTTGATCTGGATTCTTCAGACTCTTATACTATCTCATTATATCCAAGAGATCATGCTTAGGAAGGTCAAGTATATTCTGCTAGAAGTATACTTGTGGGCCTACTTGATCTCTTGTGACATATCATCTGTTTTGGTTGGGAGAGAACACCCAAGAAATGATGGGTCTCTCCATAGCTAGAGGCTCTACTTGTGATGGAGTTGGTTGAGTAGCATCTTTTGGTTCACCCTTAGGATGTTCTAACTTATCCTGAGGTGTAGAGGTGGATGTCGTAGTCTTCTTATTTTTCTTTGATTTTAAATCTCTTCTAATCACTATCCTTTTTCTCGTTCTGTACTTCAACTGAGAAGGTTGGTCTTGATCACTTTGTCTTCCTTCTTTATCCTTATTAATTTGGTCCTTCCCCTTCACATGTTCAGAAGCAGTTTTAGGACCCTATTGTGGGTTAGAAGATGAAGTTGGCTATGGATCAGCACTAGGTCTTGGTGGTGTTGTCTGATTGGGTTCAACCTTGACCTTAGCTTCGAGTGCAGCTTGACTTGGTGTAGAATGCATGTCTTGAATCTCACCCCTCTTGATCTTATGCTTCATCAACCTAATGTACTCATCCATTGTGGATAGAGACATGGGACCAAGCCTCTTTCCGGAGAACCCATATAGCTCTAAGAAGCTCACCATCTTTTGTCTATCCTTGGAGCTCTTCTTGTTAGCTTTGATGGTAGCCCTTGATATTTGAGCTTCCTTCCTCATCTTTCTCTTATCAGCTTTTCTTTCTTTAATTACTTCTTGTTCCAACTGCTTAAGATATTCAAACTCTATGTACTCATAAGATAGATTGAGTAAAGTTGTTGCCTGGTAGAGACCTGTGGCACTCAAGTAGATAATCATATGTTGTCTGTCTTGTTCTCTACCCACTTGAGTTTCTTCCTCAACAACCACAGATTCTACCTCAGGCCTTTCTTGAACTGGAGAGAGGAAAGGGTCTTTATATAATTTTCTTCTTTTTCTTTCTTCTTTGGTCTTGAGGAGTAAAGCAAAAACCTCAGTTTCCTTCCTCTCTCTTGACACATCTGTGTCTGCCAGTTCATTCAGTTCCTCTAAGGGGAGAGAAATTAGTTCATCTATATTGTAGTTCCTAGTTCCCAGGTTGTTCAATCTGGCTGCCCTTAACTCTTTTTCCTGACTGTTTGGCCTATGGGCAGCTCTGATTGTAGCCTGCATGAAACTAGGTGTCTCTCTCATTCTTTCTTCCCTTTCCTTCCTCTTCTTCTCCCTCTTCTCCTCTTCACTCTCCTCTAAAGTTAGAACTTTCTTACCTTTGTTAATCACATGCCTGTGTGACTCAGGTAGGAGAGAGCTTTGGCCTACTTGTTCTACACTTGAGCTCTGGCCAAAGGGAGGGGTTGTTAGACATCTTTACCAACTGGTATCTCACTGACGGTAATTAGTGCTGAAGGAGTAGTAGTCTCAAGGTTCCACAGCTGGGCCTTCAACTGAGGTTTCCCCTTTGAAGCTAATCTTAGGGTCCAACTTAGTATCCGGTTGACCAATTGGTTTCCTTGTTAGCCTTTGTCTATATAAGCTAGTTCTTCGTTTAAACTTCTCAAACACCCTCATCTGAATCCTCGCTTCTAACTTGTTAGCTTGTCTGTTTTGGCTTGGATTAACAAGTGGAAGCTCAACAAGAGGGAAACTTTCATAGAATCCCAGGATGTAGATGTTAAAGACTTCTTGTTGACTCTGGAATCTAGAAAGCAGTAGGGCTCTTCTATCAGTGTCATACCTCCATCCTACTATTGGATTGTCAGCAGGGTTAGATGGAGGTGACATAGCCTTTGGTACAACACCCTTCTCAAATAAACTTTTAAATATGGCATCCACATTGATGTGGGCCAGAGGAAGTTGTAGAGTCCTGACAATTTCTCCCCTTTTTTGGTGGCATCACTTACTTGAAAAAGTGAGCTAGAGGTTAGGTCCAACACATCCACAGGTTCCCGTGGACATGGTTGAGCATGCCTGGCAGGCCTCTCATCTAACTTTACATTGAGATCAATGATCTTAAGTTGCTAGTTAAGTACCTGCCTTTGTAAGGTAGGCACTTGAGATTCTAGGTGACTAACCTTAGAGACCAGATATGTACAAGTATTTGTCAGTTGCTGCACCTTTTGTTGCATACTCCCCTCATCTTCATCAGAAGAATCATGAAAGGATGAGAGTACAAGACCAAATTCATCCCTCTCACCACCAAATATATTTTCTTGATCTATGGTTGAGATCTTAACTATGTAATCACTTTCGGAAGTAAGAGCCTCTTCCATATGGACCTCTTGAACTTGTTCAGAGAGGTCCACCTCAGTAGTAGGTGGATGATATGAGCTAGATATGGGAGTGTCAGAAGCACTCAGGATGAATGCTTATGCTTGGGGTTATGTGCTCATGAGGCTGAGCATGAGGAATCTCAGCACTATCATAGAAGAAATGAAAGTGGTCTGCTCCTCAAGAAAAGTGGGAGCTCTTGGTTCTATTTGCTTTTTCATGGGTGAGTATATGGGGGCTGCTCAATCTGAATAGACTGAGCATGCGTTCGTTTGGATTTTCTTTGGTAGGTGATGGTGATTTATGGCTGTGTGGGTGTTGAAGATGAAGAAGGCATGGGTTCAATATTGGCTGGGACTACCAAGTTGTCATATTGAGCAGTGACCTCTAACCTTCTGGGGACAAGGGTTGTTTCCACCCAAAAAAAACCAACATTGGTTTTCCTCATTAATTTAAAGACGCTGAGCTTCATATGTCCCAACTTTAGAATGTTACGTGTTCCCCTCAACTGTGAGCCTAGTACACAGTTAAGAATGTGCTGGACATATCTAAGGAACATGTAATATTCAAGGGAATCTAAGTTAGCAAGTAAATTTGTATAAACAAATTGGGAATACCTGAACTTGATCCTCTGGACCATTCCATGGACTATATAGGAAATATCTTTTGGAACTTGGCCCCATCCTCCATGCTTATTGGATAGTGAATGGATGACCATATGTGGGAGGTGTTTCCACTGGGAAGAGACCTTTCCTTTTTTGAAGGTATTACTGAGAAGTCACCTTCATAGCCCATCAGCTGGAATGAGCCGTTGACTGCCTCTTTAGTGAAAGACAGTTAACCATCTTCATTATCGAGCCTCAGATGTTGGTTGATGGTGGCTAGAGTGATGAACATTGTCCTCCCCTACACCATGGGAGATAGTGCATTCTCACTGTCCATTATGACCTCTTAACAGGTCATTCAAAACTCCAACAGTTGATCTTCATATAATGGGGGATCAATGATGAGGGCGGTGAGGTAAGAATAACGGGAAAGAAAGTTGCAGATCCCTAAAAAACCAGGGTCTTTCTCAGTAGATAACAGAGCAAACTGGTTGTGTTGCCTATGTAGATGCATGACAAAGGCAGGCTGGTTTTGGGGTTTAGGGTTGGCCATTTTATGAAGCTTTTGTGAGAGAGATTGAAAGAACAACAAGGGTTTGTGGAGAATTTAGAGATTGAGCATTCAAATGAAGAGTAAGAAGAGAGAGTGAGACCCATTGTAAAGGCTATTTATATGCTTGGATGTGAGACAAAGTTATTGCAAAAGATAAACTTTAAAATCCAGATATCGGTCCCACCTCTGAAAAAGTGCTCAAAAGGTAGTTATCTTGGAAGTTGAAAATATTTCGAAAGTAATTTCCCTTTGGAAGTTTAGAGAAAGCTTCCAAAGAAAAATTACACTTGGGAAGATATTCCTAAGTTTTAGAAGAATTGCTTCGGAAGAAAATGCACTTAGAGTAATTTTGCTTCTGGGACATATTTGGTTTCAGAAAATATTAAGCTTTAGAAGTTTTATTTAAAGAGTATACAAACTTCCGAGACTAAATTGCTTTCGGAAGAAAATTGTCCTTCAAAACAGATAAGTACTTTGAAGCAATTTTAAGATTCGCAAGATGTATTAGAATTACTTCTGAAGTTAAATCCCTTGGTAAGTAGATAATTAGTTTTGAAGACATAATGTTCTTTCGAATTCAAATGAATTTCTTATGAGAGAAAAATTGTCTTTAATTCTTAAAATTTTAAGGAATATATACTTTAAAAAATATTTCCAAGATAAACAGGGCTTATGTGAGTGATAAATTAGACAACATTAAAGACACATTTTGAAAACAATTTTAAAATTAATTTAAAAAAATCTACTTAAAGCTAATCATTCTAATAGCAGATACAAGATATATAAATCTCTGTTCATCAAATGTTTTTGTGAACAGATTAGCATATTATTCATTGGTGTTAACTTTGACGAGTTTAGTTAATCCTTTTTTAAAATTATCTTTTATCAAATGATACCTGATATTGATGTGCTTGTCTTTGAGTGATGCACGCAATTCTCTATGATTGAGAGAGCATTGTTATTGTCTATATGGATAGGAGTCTTGTTGAAGTTGAATCCATAATCTAGCATCTGATTCTAAATCCAAAGCACTTGAGCACAGCAATGTGCAGCAGCAACGTATTCAGCTTCAGCAGTTGATGCAGATGCACATGATTGTTTCTTGCATTGCCATGAGACTATCCTTCCATCAAGGAACTGACATCCCCCAGATGTAGACTTTACAGTCATATTATAGCCACCATATTCACTATCTATATATGCATACAAATTGAAGTCAAAATACTTTGGATACCAAAGTCCTAGCTTGGAAGCTACTTTGTAATATCTAAGAATGCTCTTGACAGCAACTTGGTGTGATTTCTTAGGGTTGGCTTGATATTTTACACATATGCATATGACAAACATCATATCAGGCCTGCTGGCTATTAGGTACATAAGAGACCCAATCATAGCTCTGTATAGATGTTAATCAATCCACTCCCCTTCAAGATCAAGTCTTAGAGAGTGATTTCTGGCTGTAGGAGTCTTAGTAACCTTACAATCAGTCAAATGAAATCTAGTTAGTATGTCTTGTACATACTTTGACTGGTTTATGAAAATGTCATTGTCAACCTACTTCACTTGAACTCCCAGAAAGAAATTGAGTTCCCCCATGGCACTTATTTCAAATATATTCTTCATCATCTTCCCAAACTATTTGCAGAGCTTTTCATTTATTGAACCAAAGATAATGCCATCAACATAAACATGAACCAACATCAAGTCATTTCTTGTTCTTTTGATGAAGAGTGTGCTATCAATAGTACCTCTTTTGTAACCATGTTGAACTAGGTATTATGACAGTGTCTCATACCACTTCCTTGGTGCTTGATGCAGCCCATAGAGAGCTTTGTAATGCTTGTAGACATAATTAGGATGATCTAGATCTGCAAATCCAGGTGGTTGCTTAACATACACTTCTTCATCTATCACCCCATATAGAAATGCACACTTAACATCAAGTTTGTAGACCTTGAAATCCTTAGATGTAGCAAAAGCAAGGAATATCCTTACAGCTTCAAGTCTTGCTATAGGAGCAAAGATATCTATGTAGTCAATCCCTTCATCTTAAGTGTACCTTTGGACTACCAGTCTTGCCTTGTTCTTGATGTAAAGCCCTTGATCATCATTCTTGTTCCTTAAAACCCACTTGGTACATATTGGCATCATCCCAGGAGGAAGATGACATAAGTTCCAAACACCTTGTCTTTTTAATTGAAGCAGTATCTCCTACATTGCTTCAGTCCAGCTTCCATCTCTCAAAGCTTCATCAACTTTCTTTGGCTCAATCTGGGATAAGAAGAAATAATGCAGATAAACATTTTGATTATAGGCTTGTCCTCTTGTTCTCACCCCAGTCCCAACATCACCAATGATGTTTGTGGTAGGATCTGACGTGTGAATTCTTAGCTAAGGAATCACAACAAGTTGATTTGATAGATCTAAATTATATAAATTTAAATCTGGTAATTGAGTATTACCTATGACATCAGCACACTCATCATGTGTTACTTGATCCAGAGAATGTGTAACATCATTGATGTTGTCTTTAGTGTAGTGGTTTCAGCATCAAGGTATTCTTGATCATGTTCACCATCTCCATCTCCTCCTGCATTGGAAATCCATTCATTTGAGTTTTATGACTTATTGCTAGAATTGGTTGGCTCCTTAGATGTATCAGCTAAAGAATTTGTCATGGTTGTGCTGACAGGATTCCACATGCAGTGCTTGTTACTACTCGTGCTAAAGGGATTCTATTAATTGGTCTTCTCAACTCAAATCTTGGATCGAGATCTCCTGCAGATACATTACTCGTTGTTCCTAAAACATCTTCACAAGATTTTTTAAAATAGTTGGTAACTAAATCAAGATCAAATAGCCAATCAGGACCAGAACCTTTCACACTTAGAGTGTGTTCATTGAAGGTCATATTGGCTGACTCCTCAACTACTCTAGTTCTGAGATTATATACTCTATAAGCCTTAGCTTGGGAAGAGTATCCGATAAAGTGTCCATTATCTGCTTTCTTAGCAAACTTGGCTATGTGATCTTTGCTATTCAAGATGGTGCATGGACAACCAAATGACCCGAGGAAACCAATGAAATGTCTCCTTTTGTGCCACAATTCATAAGTTGTCTTACCATGAGTTTTGACTACTAAAACTCTATTCTATATAATAGGCAGTGTTGACTGCCTCTGCCCAGAAGGTGATAAGCAGCTTAGAGTCAGAGATCATGGTTCTTGCAACCTCAATAAGTGTCCTACTTTTCCTTATTGCAATACCATTTTATTGAGGAGTTCTAGGAGCACTATATTGTCTTGAAATACCCTTTTCACCACAAGATGAATCAAGGATTTGGTTCATGAATTCATATCCTTGATCACATCTTATGATGTTAACCTTGTGATCACATTGATTCTCAATTTTCAAAATGAAGAATCTCAAGATTTTAGAGGTCTCATCCTTACTTCTAAGAAAGAAGACCCAAATATTTCTTGTGAAATCATCTGTGATCACAAGGCTGTATGAAGTTCTTCCGAAACTCATTACACTTGTGAGGCCAAAGAGACCCATGTGAAATAAGTGTAGGGGAGTAGTGATGGAGTTCATTTCCTTTGGCTTGTGTGACACTTTGTGTTGCTTTCCTTTCAGACATGCAACACAATGGTCATCACTTGTAAATTCCTTATTTGGCATTCAAGTTACCAAATCATATTAAATTAGTTTATTCATGTTCTTAAAGTTTACATGGCACATTCTTGTATGCCAAAGGAAAGACTCATCACTATTGGCTTTAGATAGAAAGCAAGAAACTTCTATAGAAAATGAGGTTTCTTGCAGATCTATCTTGTACATGTTTCCTTTCATGGGGGCTCTGAGCAAGATATTCTCTTGAGGAATGATCACCCCAGGCTTGAGAACAATGCATTCATGCTTAGTGAATAGCATGTTATGTCTCTGGTCACAAAATTAAAATACACTCAGAAGATTGTAATCAAGCTATTTGACAAAGGTTACCTTTTCAATGTTGAGCTTACCATTTATGACCATGCCCCTTCTAGTGATGTAACCTCCTGACTCACCTCCAAATACAACTGGCCCTCCGTCAATTTTCTCAAAGTTCTAAAGCAAAGAGCTATTGCCAGTCATGTGCCTGGAACAACCACTATCAATTATCCATACATTTCTTTTGGTCTTCAGTTGTTCCTGCACATGAAAAAGAGACGTTTAGTTACATTTGGAAATCCAACCCTTACTTCTCTTGGGCTTATCAAAATTAACTAAACATAGTTCAGTCGTTATTGATCCTATATGCAAGCTTTGAGGATCATTGGTTGTTGTTGATGAAGAAACTTTAGTCACATGGCCTTCCTTCATCTTCCACACCATCTTTCAAAGATTAGACTTGGCTTTCAAAACTTCAGAAGTTTTTATGACTTCGGAAGTTTTGGGAGACTAAACCTTCGGAAGCTTTTGCATCCACTGCAACAGACTTCAGTGCTTCGAAAGCATTCATTTCTTCTGAGACCAAACTTGCTTCCGAAGATAGTTTTCCACCTATTTTATTTTTGCTCACCTTGGAGCGTTCAAAGAAAAATGATTTTCTTTCCAAAGCTATTTTCTTCTTATTCTCATAAGGTTTCTTCTTGTTCATGTGGATGGTACTCTTAGGATTGTAATGCAATCCTTAGCATAATGAATTGTACCACCTCATATGATACATTCCTTGGCTTCCTTCTGAGAGTATTTTCTTAAGAAGAAAGTTGATCTTGATCTCTTTCCAACTCCTTATTTATCTTCATGGATGATGCAACATGCTTCTGAGGGTGAAGCTTGCTTTTATAGTTGGATGGTTCAGCTTGTGCAGCAGTGGTGCACATTGGTTCAACCTTATTCTCTTGACCAGGATGTCTTGGACTTGAACTAGGACCCTTGGTACTAGACCCTTGATAATAACTTCTAGAGAGATTTTCAATTCTCTTGATGTCCACACATTAGTGTGTCCATTCTCTGGGAAGAAAGAACATGAACTTTCTCACTATGTCCCTATTCTCAAGTTTAACTCTAACATCCATCAGAGTATCTACAATCTCAACATACCTTAAGTATTGTTGAGTCATAGTTTCACCTATCTTGAAGGTGAAGTTCTAAAACTACTCCTTCATAATGTCTTTCTTGTTTTCCTTAGCTTCCACAGACCCTTTATACATCAGCTTTAGTGCATCCCAGAGTATTTTGTAGTATTGCACTTCTTGACGACTTTGTAGATTGAGTTAGGAGTAGCAGTTCTAAGATCGGTCATGGCTTTCTGATCAATATCAATCTTCTTCCAGTCTTCTTTAGAATAGTCAACCACTTCCTTTGGTATCATCCCACCTCCAGCAGTTGCTGAAGTAGTACTTGGGATGTGAGGTCCTGAGACTACGAATCTCTACATCCTGCTGTCTTGAGACTTGGTGAAGCCTTCCATCCTCATACACCAAGTATCAAAGTCATCAGGAGTGATTAGTGGAGACTTGGTCATGGTGTCGGTTTCCACATTAGCTTTAGTGAGAGTTGCTATTTGAGCAAGTAAGTGTCTGTGAAACTGAAGAGTGATTTAAGATGGTGAGATCTTACAATCAAGAGCCTAAAAAGCTCTGATACCAATTGTAGGACCGGTTATGGTTTGTTCAACAATAGTCTCACAGTTGGAGAAGACACACTTACTAGATCAAATAGAGAACCAGGCAAAGAAACAAAGAACAAACAAGTAAAGAACTCAAGAACACAAAGATTGGTTTTTAAGGATGATGTATATTGCTCTTAAGTAATTTTACAAGTGTTACAATGCTTAGTCATAAGACTTGTTACATGAGATACTTTATACTACAACCTACAATCGACCATACTTTGAAGGCCAACTGGACACTAATCCAGAAAACAAGATAAATGTAAAGTCAAAAGGCAAATTGCCTTTTGACATGTGACTATGACATACCATAGCTTACATCCTATTGTATTACAATAAAAATAAAAGTACAAGAGTAGAAAGTTACAGACAAAGACACCATACTAAACAGTTGAAAAAAGTAAAAGATAATCACCAACTTATGTAATTTGGTGAGTCTTCAGAGCTGGCATCGGAAAGGTGGTCTGCTTTTGTCAAAAGTATGTCAGAGAAACATGCTCTGTTTTCAAAAGAAATCAGTCTTCAGGCTTCGGAAGACTTTGTCTTCAGGCTTCGAAAGACTTCACTTTTGGCTTTAGAAGATTTATGTCGACACTTAGTTAATTTTCTTTGTGCATGGTCAAATCTTCCAAAGTAACTTTCTTGTACTTTAGAAGCATGCTGAGAGATCTTTGGTTAGCGTCAGCCTTTAAGATAAAGTATTACAACCTATATCCGTTATCATTTGTTTGCCCATGGTTTCAATGAAATTGACTTTGTACATTAATATGAAATTGTACATTTGATAATTTTCTTTTCTTTTTTATAATGGTTGCATGAATCGGTTAGAACATTAATGGGTCATGTTGGCAAATGTAACCCTCCTCTCTTCAACTTAGCGTTACATTATCATTTTTTATAAACTATAATACAAAAGAATTATTAATTTAATGTTTTTAGGAAGGTATAATGAAAATCTAAAGGGATAACATTTAACAAATCCTAAATTAATTCCTTAATCACTAAATTTTTTTAACATAGATAGCTTAAACAACATGAGAATATCAAAGTACTTTCCTAGATGCAAATCTTAACTCTAGTTTAGCTAATGGATTTTAGACTGTGACCTAGTAAAAATAAGAGGAAAAAACCAAAACAAACTAAATTTAATCCCCTTAAATTTCCAATATACTCCCGAAAACATCAAATCAATATAACCAATTATGTCATTGAGTATAACAATAAAAAAATTTATTGATGTGTCAACTTAAAAAGAGGATGCATTGTAAAGCGGAGAGAGGGTACATTTAAGAGAAACTTAAAGCATCTCTAAAACAATATTATTCCATTGGTTACCTATTTAAAATTTTTAAAGATTAAAATAATTATGTTGATTTGCTAAGGGTGGATGTAATGAGCTCTAGATGGGGTGTCCCACTGCCATACCAATGAGAACACTACCACATACCATCAAAAACCTATGAATCAAAGGATCGAAACATGAATTATCAAGTTAGAATGCATGAATAGTGATCGTTGAATTATCACTACTCGTTGTTTAATTGATTGGTGATGAAATAACAGTTGTAATATGAATCAACAAAGAACAATTCTGATAAATGTAAAACAAATGAACATAATGAATGAAAAAGCATGTTTGATTTAAAAGTTTTCCATTATCATTGATTAACGATTACAATTGAACAAATAATGATTGATATTATTGATTGCTAGGGTTGTAATGATGATTTGGTGTGTATTGTTATGGTTGCTGTTAGGGTTGCTAGGGTTTGTTGTGATTTCGGTTTCAAGGATGAAAAGGATACCTAAAAGTGTGCACCTATGCCTTGTATTTATAGGCCAGGGATTTACTATTAGGGTAACAGTAACTTTCTTATCGTGGTAAGAAAGTTACTAAAAGAATGACTTGATGTGGCATTCTCTGACTAAAGTAAAGTCGTCTGCAAAAGTTGACTTTATGACCTTACTTTAGTGTTTGACTTGTTGACTTGATGCACTTGGAGTAGTACATGCAAGTGTTTTGATGTTCCGTAGGACTGGTCTTCAGTAGAACTTTGTTCTTCAATAGAAGTTTTAGCCTTCCGCAGGACTTTGGTCTTCCGTAGGAATCACTTGAGACTTCATCCGTAGCAAGCTGTTCTTCCGTAGAAGATCCTCGGATGAACAAATCCTTGTTGTTCTAACAGAACATCTACGGAAGTACAGAATGTTTATCCGTAGATAGTTCTTACACTTAAGTCAATTTACAAAATTGACTAAGTATAATTTAATACCTCCAATCACAAATATAAATCAACACATATTGGGTTAACCTATACATTCATTGCATACAAGAGAAGAAATATGTAAAAGAGTTTATTACATAAGATGATTAAAGTTCTAAGCCTATACAATGAATCTAGACCTATTGAGACTATATCTAACAATACTCCCTCTTAGGCTTAGACACTTGTAATCAACTCTTCAGGCTTGAAAGCTCTTTAACTCTTGACACAATCTTTTTGTTGAAATATGAGACTGCAACTTTTTGATCATCATATTTGTATTTGATCTCCATTCTGCTAATCTTCTTTAGAGTATCAAAGCTGAGTCCAAGCACATCTTCTTCAGTTGTAAGTATGGCCCTCACACTATTGTTGTTTACAATCTCTAACTCATCATGTTTTGATATTCTCAATTCAGTGACAACTAGAATATCTGCTCCCATCAGTTGACCAACCTCAAATTTTCTTCTTTTGTAGGCCTTGGCATGCAATTTGTCTATTACTTGAATGATGTGCACATATAAGCATATGTCACTTTGAGCATGTTCATCACTGAGCTTTGGGAAATACTTGTCATGAAGATAAGAAGTGTAGCTTGGGTGAAGTAGTTTGATCTCCATTGGGTCAAACAACCTTATGCTTTTAGCTTTCTTCTTAGGATCATTTCTTAGCAGCACTAGCTCTTTTGTTATTTCTACATATCCCCACTAAGTGATGGGATATGTATATTTCTTACCATCAATGGTCTTAATTGTTGCTGAGCTCCTGTTTAAATAACCTACTCTCCTTAAAATTCATCATTAGCTAGTATGGAAGAGCTGGATTGTGATCTCCTTTGACCTTGTTTTCTTCTTTTATGATTTGATTCTCCCCTTTTGACTTCTTTCATCACATCATCTTTGAACTTTGTTTTCAACTTACCAACAGCCACAGAGAAATCTCTTCCTCTTGGATTGATTGGATAGTTGGTGATAAGTAAGCTTTGAAGGTCACATATATCAGAATCAGGGAGTGACAGAATTGTTTCAATCAGATGAAAATACTGAATCATCCCCCCTCTTAATAAGTACACAATCCTAGTCTGGGTTATATTTTCAGGCCATGATCATGTTTTCTTCAACAGAGCTGGGAGTTGTGAGATGATCAAATAATTGGATCAGATTTGATTTTTCTTTAGTTATTTCTCTAACAGTTGTACCAAGAGGCCATATCTTGCCTGGTATCACATCTTTTAGCTCTTTGATCAGTTTATCTTTACCCTTGTGCCTATCTTTACGTTCTACAAGAACTCGCTCAGGGTTTTGTGTTTCATTTCTGAATTTAACTCATGTTTCCAACTCCACCTTCATCACACATTCCATAATCTTTCTTAGTTCATCAACAGATCTTCCCTTTAATTCATGCAGCTTGTAGTTATGGCTTTGTAACCAACAAGTCATGTTGTATTTGGTGAGCTTAGCCGTGTCACAGTGGCCCATATCTTACTTAATTTTCTAAATGGCTTGAAATTTGGAGAAGGTTTCATAGTTGCAGACAGGGAGTATGAATCTTGCTAGTTCAAATTCTTTCAACATATTCTTCATCTCTGACATATTCATCTTCTCAACCATGTCATATGGAAATCCATTGTTTATCAATGTCATGAACATTGCTGATTGAGGTCTTTCTTTAAGAATATCATCAGTAGTCAGCAGCTCACCACCTTTTGATTCTTGTTTGGCTTTAGGAGATTTAACTTTTGTTAATTCTTCCCATTTAGCATCACTCTCAGTTTCATCATGTGTGATTGGCTTCAATGTGGATACATCTACTGAAGGAGTGTGCTCAGGGGATATGATTTTAGCTTTCTTTGGAGAGTCTTCAATCTCTATTATCTCTCTTTGAATCTTTTCTTGTATTGAATGATTGACTTTGAATCTTTAGTAGACTCTTTTGCTGATTCATGATGTGCGGTTGTTTCAAGGTAAGATATCTTCAACTTCAATGAATCAAGCTCTTCATCTTTTGTTTTCAGAAGGACAGCTTGTTCAGAGATAGTATTCTTTGCTTTGGTTATCTCTAACACAAGCTGCTTCTTTTTAATCTTATCTCACTTCATGATCAGATTGAGCATCTTCTCTTAAACTTTTGATTGAGGCTTCTTGTATGGTCAATTGAACACCTTTTTTCTTTTATCATCCCCTTCAATTCCCTTATCCTCTCTAGTCTTTTGTTAGTTTTGATGATCAAATTATTGTACTTGGCCACAAGGAAGCTTTTACTTAAATCAATCTTATCTTCATTTAAATCATCCTCATGATATGCTATCACATTAACAAAATTATCTCCACCCATGGTTTTTTATTCATCCTCTTTTTCTTGTTCTTTCTAAAATTCCAAACATATTTCTTCTGTTTTCCCTTCTTGCACATCCTCCTTCTCTTCTTCAATGTTGATCACTTCAGTTGGTGCAAAGCTTTCAGTGCTTGAATCTAATTCAACAACTGGGGTGATTGGGCTTTGAAGTGGTTCTTGTTGTGGTGATGGTTGATATAGATTAGGTGAGAAGAGTTCTCTGGTATTGGTGTTGAGTGATGATTGTGATTGGGAAATTGAGATAGGCTGAGTATGTTCACTGGCTGGTGAAACTGGTTCAGTAGCAGCAGTGTTAAGTGATGTTTAGGATTGAGTAGGAGATATGGGTTCTGTGTGTTCACTTAGTGGTGATTGTACTGGTGGTGAAAGAAGTCGATGATCAATAGGTGATGGTGGAGGAGAGTGTGAGCCTTGTTCAGTTGATGCAGGGGAATTAACATGTTGCTTTTCATGTTGTTCATCTTAAAAAATGAGTTCTTATGGAATGTCTGCATTTTCATCAATTACATGAGCAAACATTGGAACACCTTCCCCTTCATATTTCCCACCGATCTTGTTTAGAACTGATCTTTCCAGATGAGCTTGCACAAAAACATCTCCTTCTCTTTCTATAGTAGGCAAGACTTCATTTATGATCACCTGTATGAATCTAGGAAAGATGAACATCTTGTCAGCTTTCTGCACTTTGATCTGCTCACATAAGCATCCAAAGATGTACTTAGCATAATTGTATGTTCTTCCTTCAAAAATCCCAAGAATCCTAGAGCATATATGCCTTGAAAATCTATCTAACCCAGACTTCCTGTTGGATGTGCACTTTAAGTACGTGTGGCAAAGGAATCTATAGGGTTTACAAAATCTTCCCTTCTTGATCTCTCCTTGTTCATAATCATTATCATATCCCATCAAAGCAAAGATTCTTTTGATGTACTCATGCTCAAACACATCAGGGTGTCTTTCCTCTTATTCACCCAACTCGAGTACCCTCCTGATAGTTCTTTCATAAATTCTTAGTCTTTCATTTCTAATCTCTGCTTGTATCACCATATTTTCTCCTTCCTTTTCTATTCTTGCTGTGTTCCAGAAATCGATAATGTGCAATTGATAAATGACTGGATCAGCAGATAAGGCGTCGAACAACCTTGACCTCCGTAAGTAGTTGATGATGTCTCGACACCCTTCAGCCACTGGGTCGTCAGCATTAAAGAACGTTCATGACCGTTTAAGTGATGGTCAATACAAAACTCACACAATGAGAAGAGTGTTACAACACTTAACAAATCAAATGGGGAACTAAGACTTTATGGTTTGATACTTAGAACACAAGCAAAACAAGAGATAGAACTTAAGAACAACACACGGATATGGTTTTCAAGAATACTATATATTGCTATTCAAGTTCTTTAACAAGTGTTACAAAGCATAAAGAAAAATACAAGTACTTGAGATACTTTATACTACATCCAACAGCTGGCCATACTTCGAAGGCCAGCTGGAAACATCAATCTAGACAACATAAGATCAATATAGAGTCAAAAGAAAGATTGCCTTTTGACTAGTGACTATGACATGCCATAGCTCACATCCTAATACATTACAAAAAGGGTTAAAGTATATAAAGTAGAATGTTACATACACAAGGCCTCAATGTGCAGTTGCATAAAGCATGGACCATTCACCAATTTGTATAAGTTGGCGAGTCTTCAGAGTTGTAATAGAAAGTTTGTCAGCTTTATGAAAAGTACATCAGAGAAAACATGTTCTTCAAACTCTTCAGAAGAAATCTGTCTTCACTTCTTTGGCTTCGGAAGACTTTGTCTTTAAAGCTTCGGAAGACTTTGTCTTTGAAGCTTCGGAAGACTTCATTTTTGGCTTCGGAAGATATTGGACTTGGCTTCGGAAGATTTTACACTTAGAATATTTCTAAGGCAAGGTGTAAAACTTCTGAAGCAACTTCTACTTTGCACTAAGTGCATGCATGCAGGAAAGACATGGATTGTTTTGGGTGCATTAGCCTTTCATTAAACCTTACAAACTCCCCTTAGGCTGATGCTACCAAAACAAAAAAGTGTCTTTAGATATTGACAGTCCTAATCATGATCATGACCATTATTTTCTTCATTGATTGGTCAGGATCACTCAAACTTTCAAAATACCTTCTCATGTCAAAAAGATCATGCAGAGGTAAGTTAAGCATGTCTTTCTAGAAGTAGACATCTTGACCACCTTGATCTCTAGTGACATACCATCTGTGTGGATTAGCAGCAAAGGTCCAAGACAAGATGGGTCTTCCTGATACAAGAGGCTCCACTTTAACTATAGTTGGTTGAGCAGCCTCTTCTTGCACTCTCTCAGGATGCTCTAACTCATCCTGAGTTCCGAAGGTGGATGACTTTGACTTCTTCGTCTTCTTCTTTGAAATAGGTTTAATAGCCATTATTTTCCTCCTCTTTAGGAACTTTAACTGAGAAGACTGGCCTTCAGCACCAGGTTGTTCTGTCTTGTCTTTCTCAGTTGGGTCCTCTTCCCTCACAGGTTCAGAAGGAGAGGGAGTTGGACCCTACTGTTGATCAGAAGATGAAGCTTGCTGAGGTTCAGCATGAGATCCAGGTTATGTTGTCTCAAATTGTTCAACCTTAACCTCAACTTCAGGAGAAGCTTGACTTGATGGGGAGTGTAAGTCAAGAAGCTCTCCTCTCTTGATCTTCTTCTTGATCACCCTGATGTGCTCATCCCATTAGACCAAGACTCCTTTCAGAGAATTCGTACAGCTTCAAGAAGCTCATCATCCTCTGCCTATCTACAGACTTCTTCTGACTCTTTTAGATGATAGCTCTTGACTTTGCAGCTTCTTCCCTCATCTTTTTATTTGTACCCTTTTGTTCTTTGAGAACTTGTAGTTCAAGTTGCTTAAGGTACTCAAACTCAATGTACTCAAAGGACAAACGAAGAAGTGCAGCTGCCTAGTAGAGTCCTGTGGCACTCAGGTAGTTGATTATGTTTTGTCTATCAGCTTCTTTATCTACCTGAGGTTGTGGAGTTGCCCACAGCCTCTTGCACAGGGCTTTCTTGAACTGGGGAGAGGGTAGGAGCATATTTGTACAGTCTTTTCTGCCCTCTTTCTTCCTTAATCTTGAGGAGCAACTCTGCATCCTTTGCCTCCTTCCTCTCTCTAGACATTTCCATGTCTGCCAGTTCATTCAGTTCATCTAAGGGGAGGAGATGATATCATCTATATCATAGTTCCTGGTCGGCAAGTAGTTGATCTTGACTGCCCTCAACTCATCATTTTGAGTGTCTGGTCTGGGAGCAGCCCTGATTGCAGCTTCCATGAAGCCTGAAGACCCAGTGAAAACTTTATCCCTTTAGCTTCCTCTTCATCTCTCTCTCTCTCTCTCTCCTCCTCTTCAACCTCCTTAGGAGTCAGAAGCCTTTTCCCTTTGTCATCCACAGACCTTTGTGACTCAGGGTAGAGAGAGCTTTGGCCTTCATTGCCTGGTGTAGCATCCAGACTCTGGCAAGAGAGAGGTTATGAAGCACCTTCACCAGCTGGTGCATCACTAAGGGAATGGGATGTTGAAGCAGTTGTTGTTGTAACATTGCTCACATGCTCTATCACTGGGCCTTTAGTCAAGGTTTTCCCTTTGAAGCTAGCCTCAGGGTCCACCTCAACATCCAGTTGACCAATGACATTACCTGATTGCATTTGTCTTCTTCTTTGGCTGAACTCTTTAACAATCCCGTTTTGAATTCTTTGATCCATCCTGTTAGCTTGCCTAGATTGGCTTGGATTAGCAAGTGACGTGTTGACCAGATTTAGACCTTCATAGTACTTTAAGGTTTGAAAGTTAAAGACCTCTTGCTGCCTTTGAACTATTTGAAGTATGAGGGCTCTTCTATCAGCATCATACCTCCACCCTAAAATGTAGTTTGATGATCCTTGGGGTGGGGATGACATAGCCCTTGGAATACCCTCCTCAAACAATTGTTATATGAATGAGTCCATATTAATGTGAACTTGAGGAGGTTGCTGAGTATGGACAATTGTAAGTGAGGGTGGTGAATCCTCTATGTCCATACTCTGTGAAGAACTCCCAGGTTCTGTGATTCCTATGACTTTCTTCTCCTTTTTGGTAGCATCACCTACTTGCATAGATGAGCTAGGAGCTAGGTCAATCACATCCATATGTTCTTGTGTTCCTGGATGAGCTCTTCTTAAAGGTCTCTCAGCTAGTTGTTCCTTGAGATAAGATATCTCAAGTTGCTGATCATTGACCCTATTTTGTAAGGTAGTCACTTGAAACTCCAAGTGACTGACCTTTGAGGCTAAATAGGTGCATGTTTTTGTAACTTGTTGCACCTTTAGCCTCATGTTCCCCTCATCTTCGTCAGAAGAATCATGGGTGATGAGAGAATGGGACCAAAGTCTTCTCTTTCACCACCAACATAGTGTTTTTGGCTGCTGGATTTCCCCTGCTCAATAACAGCTTCAGTTGAAGTGTCAATGGGTTGGGTTGCCATGGTTGAGGTCCTAATGATGTAATCACTTGCAGAAGTGAAAGCCTCTTCCATATAGACCTCCTGAACAAGTTCAGGGAGATCCACCTCAGTAATGGGTGAATGATGTGGGCTAGACAAGGGAGAAGTAGGAGTACTCATCTCTTTTTGAGTAGGGGAGGAATAGAGAGACTCATGGTACTCACTGAATCTCATGTCTTCATCATCAATGAATTCTAGGTTGAGAATTGGTTGGTTTAGATCAAGAGGCTAGGGATGGTAACTTTTCCCTGAAGGTTGTTCACTAGAGTGTTGAGACTCTGAGTGAAGGCTTAAGGCTGATGGGCTAATGAACTCATCAAGCTGAGCTAGAGGAACCTCAGTACTGATTCTTGATGAGATGGGAGTGGTTTGCTCCTCAGGAGAAGTGGTAGCTCCAGTGTCTACTTCTTCCTGTATGGGTAGTGATATGGGAGCCTGCACAAGCTGAGGAGCTTGTGTAGGGGTTCGTTTGGATTTTATTTGGTAGGTGAAGATGATTTGTGACTGTCTTTGTGGTTGAATGGTAGAAGGTGTGGGTTCAACACTAGCTTGTGCCACTAGGTTGTCACCTCGAGCGATGAGCTCTAACATTTTTGGGATAAGGGATGTTTTTACCCAGAGAAGCCAACAATTCCCAA
>CM046033.1:46420359-46462859 GCA_025215565.1 Flaveria ramosissima | reverse complement strand
AATGTCTTGAAAACCGAGCCTTAATATGCAAGTGAACCGTGGAGTGCTCCTAGAGGCAAGCAACTTAATGACCTGAGAAAAGCATACTAAAATGTCAACACATAGGTTGGTGAGTTCAAGAGTTTGAGTCCAGTAAACATATAAACAGTTGTGATATATATAAGCAGTGTATTGTAATAGATAGCTAGTCTATTAACAGCAAATATTAATACATAGTGATTTCGCAATTGAAGCTGACTGTGATAGTTGTTGCCTCCTGTCACGACTTACCATGTCGTGACAATGTTCAATAGGACAAATTGCACCCGGTTGACCTCGAGTCACACAGGTGGGGCTCGTCAGACCCAGTAGTACTACCCAAGTTTCCCCGCTATTTAATATTAACAATTCGAAAGTGTGAGGACTTTCCATGATAAACAGCACTATATCAATATTAAACACAACTTAAATATTAAAAGCGTTCGTAAAATACCAGTATGCTATCTCCCCCAAAAGAGATTAAATAAAGCGTGGGGCATGAACTCACCTGATGTATGCAAAGAGTACTTAGGGTTTATTTGAGAAACGAGTGGATAGCCAACCTTCAAAGGTTACCTAGATCATGCGAGTACATAAGTACGTGTAAATGAAAGACATGTGAAACCCTAATCATACCAAAACCAAAGACTCAAGCTTCCAGACAAATAGACACGTTTGACCTAGTTGACCCGTTTGACCCGTTGGTGACATTATGAGTTACAATTCAAATAGAGCCAATGAGAACATATAACATACATGACTAACATTCAAACAGTATCATACACATGCTACATTATCCATACATAACCCTTAAGTCTTAGCCATGCTCATAGCATTCAACATACACCATAATCATTACTCACCAAACCCAAACATGATATCCTAGCAACAATCAACACCAACTATACATGATCACCAAAATCCAAATATCATCCATGATTATCCAAAACATCCCATACAACTAATTCAACATGTTTCATCACCTTAGAATTCATCCATGATCATACTAACATGCTCCTAACATCCCAAACATGTTCATATCATCATACATCAAACTTTACACAAATAAAGTTTCCCTTTTGGGAAAGAACATCCCAAAATCTATCAAACATCCTATACATTCATGAATTCATTAATAATATACCAATTCAAGCTCATATCAACATCTATGCATGATCAACAACATCCAAACATCATAATCTAGCCATCTTCATAAACAAAAGTTTCTACTTTTGGCAAGCTATGAACCAACAACATGCATTCAAAGATTTCTAGCATTCATAACAACAATCTAGCATCTAATTATCATCATGAACTCATCCATAACATCAATCCATCACTAGATCACTACTTCATGCAAAATAAAGTTACTATTCTTAGTAACCTATGAACAATGCATCAAAATCCCAACTTTCTTGTAAGATCAATGTATTCTAACATTCATACAACCCAATAATCATCAAACATTCATCAAACAATCATCATCCATACAAAATCATACTAGAATTCGAATTAGGGTTTGTACATCACCAAAGATCATGATCAATCCACTAGAAACATCCAATTCATACATAATCCACGTTAAACAACATGTAAACAATCTAACTAATGAATTAACAACATCAAACAACACCCAAATCGACTCCATGAAGACCAATTTCGTACTTAAGGTTCGGCCAAGATGAACAACTCACAAAAACATGAAAAATCTAACCTTTAAACGTGTTATAACTTGCAATTGATGATTCCTATGTGTTGTATTGCTTGAACTCGAACCAAAATCGCAGATTGTTGCTAGTTCTAGGCTGAATTTCGAAGATTGAGAGGGATAGAAGGGAGGTTGCGGCCGAATGGGGGTGGGTTAGGGTTTGGGTTTGTTTTGTTTAGTTAAACTTTGTAAAATGACAAGTTAAACCCTTGTGTTTTGTATTTTATTAAAAAGGCACTCTTTTAAACACTTTTAAATGATTTTTAACTATAATAATAAACATATAACTCATGGTAACAAATTATATGTTTTATCTTTATAAAACACAAACATACGAATTAATACACACGTTTCCACGTTACGCGATTAATTCACAATTAACATATAAAAACATGCAAACACATAAACATAATACAATAATCACATAATCAATTAGATTCACATTAATTTAACATTATCCATTATTATTAGGTCACCAACGTTAAACGACAACTAGTGTGTGTTCACGACACGTGTATGCAAGACTTAACGGAACTAACGGAGTTTGGTAACGGAAATTTACCGGATGTCACATTATCCCCATGTTGAAAGAATTTTCGTCCCGAAAATTGCGTTACATGGTGAGAGTGTTCCATCACTGGTCTACTGCATTGGCACACAGAAATCGAAATCGAGTGAGTTTTGGATGAGTTGTCACATCATCCCCATGTTGAAAGAAATTTCGTCCCGAAATTTAAATCAATACCTTCGTCTGCAGACATCGTCTTCTCGAATAGATGAGGATACTTAAGCTTCATTTGATCTTCCCGTTCCCATGTGAATTCCGGTCCACGTCGCGAATTCCAACGGATTTTGACAATAGGTATCTTGCTCTGCTTAAGTGTTTTCACCTCACGGTCCATCACTTCAACTGGTTCTTCAATAAAACGTAGTTGCTCATCCACTTGAACCTCTTCCAGTGGTACGACCATCGTTTCATCAGTTATGCATTTCTTCAAGTTTGATACATGAAATACATCATGGATTCCACTTAGCGAATCAGGTAGGGCTAGACGATAGGCCACTGGACCTATTCTTTCCACTATTTCAAATGGTCCAACGTACCTCGGGTTTAGCTTCCCTCGCTTGCCAAACCGAACTACGCCTTTCCATGGTGAAACTTTCAACAAAACCTTGTCACCAACCTGAAACTCTAAAGGTTTCCGTCTTTTATCAGCATAACTCTTTTGTCGGTCTCGCGCTGCTGCCATACGGTTCCGTATCTGTACGATCTTCTCAGTTGTTTCATGAATCAACTCGGGACCAGTCAGTTGACTATCGCCAATTTCCGCCCAACAAACAGGTGATCTACATTTTCTCCCATACAAAGCCTCGAAAGGTGCTGCTTGTATGCTAGTGTGATAACTGTTGTTATAAGAAAATTCCACCAATGGCAGGTGAACTTCCCAGTTATTCCCGAAATCAATTACACAAGCACGTAGCATATCTTCCAACGTCTGTATGGTACGCTCACTCTGGCCATCCGTTTGCGGGTGATAAGCGGTACTCATATCTAATCGTGTTCCCAAAGATTTCTGTAATGATTGCCAGAAGTGTGACGTGAAACGAGCATCACGATCAGAGATAATGGAGATCGGTACACCGTGTCTGGAAACGATCTCCTTGAGGTACAGGCGGGTTAACTTCTCCATCTTGTCAGTTTCCTTTATAGCAAGAAAATGAGCAGATTTTGTCAATCGATCCACAATAACCCATATTGTATCACAACCGTTACTAGTCCTGGGCAGCTTGGTAATAAAATCCATGGAGATTTGTTCCCACTTCCACATCGGTATCTCGGGTTGCTGCAATAGTCCGGATGGTTTTTGATACTCCACCTTTACCTTCGAGCAGGTCAAGCACTTGCTCACATATGTAGCCACATCCGCTTTCATATTAGGCCACCAATAGTGCGCCTTCAGATCATGATACATTTTATCAGATCCAGGATGTATAGAGTACTTGGATTTATGTGCCTCACTCATAACCAGGTCTCTCAAATTTCCATAGGCAGGCACCCAAAGTCTATCCATGAAATATTGAATCCCATCTTCCTTCATCACCAGCTGTTTATCCATTCCTCTCAGCGATTCAGAACCAATGTTTTCTGCTTTCAAAGCTTCTACCTGTGCCTCCTTAACTTGTTCAGGCAGTTGAGTACTAATAGTGAGCTGTAAGGCTCGCACCCGTCTGGGTTTAGCTGTTTCCTTCCGGCTTAAGGCATCAGCAACCACATTCGCCTTTCCCGGATGGTATTTAATAGCGCAATCATAGTCGTTTAGCAGCTCCACCCAACGTCGTTGCCTCATATTCAATTCCTTTTGCTCAAAGATATGTTGAAGACTCTTGTGATCGGTGTAGATAGTGCACTTGGTACCGTACAAGTAATGTCTCCAAATCTTTAAGGCAAAGACTACTGCACCCAATTCTAAGTCATGAGTAGTATAGTTCTTCTCATGAACTTTTAATTGTCTCGAGGCGTAGGCTATCACTTTGTCTCGCTGCATTAAGACACAACCCAAGCCTTGAATGGATGCATCACAATATACCACGAAGTCATCCGTCCCCTCTGGCAGTGCTAGTATCGGCGCGGTACATAGCTTCTGCTTTAGCGATTGAAAAGCCGATTCTTGGCTTTCACCCCATTTGTATGTAGTCCCTTTGTGAGTCAAAGCTGTGAGAGGTTGTGCAATCTTAGAGAATCCTTCTATGAATCGCCGATAGTAACCTGCTAATCCCAAGAATTGTCTTATCTCACTCGGCGTTTTAGGTGTAGTCCAATTCTTGATCGCCTCAATTTTGGCAGGATCAACATGTATCCCTTTCTCATTAACAATATGACCTAAGAATTGCACCTCGCGTATCCAAAAGTCACACTTAGAGAACTTGGCGTACAGCTGTTCCCTTTTCAGCAGCTCTAAAATCATCCGCAAATGCTCCTCATGGTCTTCCTTGGTCCTGGAATATATCAGTATATCATCGATAAACACAATGACAAACTGATCGAGGTAGGGTTTGCACACACGGTTCATGAGGTCCATGAACACAGCAGGTGCATTTGTCAACCCAAAAGGCATGACCAAGAACTCATAATGACCGTAGCGGGTACGAAACGCGGTTTTGGAAATATCTTCTTCGCGTACTCTGAGTTGATGATAGCCAGATCTCAAGTCAATCTTCGAATAGTAACTTGATCCCTGAAGTTGGTCAAACAAGTCATCGATACGGGGTAGAGGGTATCGGTTCTTGACTGTTACTTTATTTAGCTCCCTATAGTCAATACACATCCGAAACGTGCCATCCTTCTTCTTCACAAACAGGACAGGGGCTCCCCAGGGTGATGTACTAGGGCGAATAAAACCCTTATCTAATAGCTCCTGGAGTTGTGACGACAACTCCTGTACAGTAAACAATACAATAATGAGTAACATCAAACACATTTATCTCATTGAAGTACAGTAAACAATAAAGGAATAATAAATCATCACAACCACAACATTCATAACAAAAATAATAACCAAAGTAAATAAATTGCAAATAAGTCACAATGTATTCATCAATGTCAAAATTTAAGTTTGTCGTTCGTGTGGGGAAACAACCCTTCCCACATAGGTTTCAAAGAAAACACTACGTAGTCCAAGTCATGTAAGAAAATCAATCGACAATATCAGATCCATCACTCTCATCCTCCTCCTCTTCAGGTTCCTCCTCCTCAGGTTCCTCCTCCTCCTCAGGTTCTTCCTCCTCAGGTTCCTCTGCAGGTGCAGGAGCCATAGCAATCTGGAGTGCTGCTAGCTGTGCCTCCAAAGCAGCAATCCTATCATCAACCACAGCATCCCTCTGCTCGCAAGTAGTCACGCGTCCACTGAGGGCTACAATCCCGTCCCTCATTTGGTAGCACCCGTCTAGGGTCTCTCCATGACGCCCATCAAGCTCATCCATCCCATGCCTTAGGTTGTACACCTCGGTCTGTAGTGTACAAACGTCGCTAATGAGTCGCCTGACTCGATGCTGTTCTGTATCTAATGCTGCCACCAACGCAGCAATCAACTGTTCGTTGGACTGCACCGTCCGGGGTAATGAAGGCACTGCTGAATCAGAGCTACCTCTCGTTCTGGGTCTCGGCTCGGGCACGCGTTCCCTATACATGAGGTGGTTGACAAACCTAGGATAAAAGCTCCAGTCCCTTGGGGGGTCACGCTTCATCAACGCGAAAGGTTGATCCCAGTCGAACTCCCCTCGAGGATAATCAAAACGAGGCCAGTCGAGTCCATCATCAGGTACAGGTGCAGGAGGTGGGGACTCGGATCGCGCAGGTGATGCAGGTCGTTTTCCAGAAGCCCTTGATGATGATGCCATGCTGCAGATAGTGTGACGTGTATGCCAATGAGTATACAGTAGATGAATATAAAGTACAAGTAACAAACTAACTGTGTGCGGTTATAGTCTAGTGTGTATGCAACCTAGTTCCCTATAACCAATGGCTCTGATACCAATCTGTCACACCCTCAAAATCCACGTGCGGGGTTTTACCGCGAGGCGTGTGAACAAACCAGGATCACAGTCAGTAGTTACATAGAACGACTCTATATGCCACAAGTAAATAAAACAACCAAAGATTTAGTTTGAAACAGTGCGGAAGCGTTTTGAAAACAACTCAACAAATAAAAGTATAAATATGGCAAAACAAGTGCCAACCCAAAATAGTAAACCATAATCGTTAAAATACTAATGTCTTGAAAACCGAGCCTTAATATGCAAGTGAACCGTGGAGTGCTCCTAGAGGCAAGCAACTTAATGACCTGAGAAAAGCATACTAAAATGTCAACACATAGGTTGGTGAGTTCAAGAGTTTGAGTCCAGTAAACATATAAACAGTTGTGATATATATAAGCAGTGTATTGTAATAGATAGCTAGTCTATTAACAGCAAATATTAATACATAGTGATTTCGCAATTGAAGCTGACTGTGATAGTTGTTGCCTCCTGTCACGACTTACCATGTCGTGACAATGTTCAATAGGACAAATTGCACCCGGTTGACCTCGAGTCACACAGGTGGGGCTCGTCAGACCCAGTAGTACTACCCAAGTTTCCCCGCTATTTAATATTAACAATTCGAAAGTGTGAGGACTTTCCATGATAAACAGCACTATATCAATATTAAACACAACTTAAATATTAAAAGCGTTCGTAAAATACCAGTATGCTATCTCCCCCAAAAGAGATTAAATAAAGCGTGGGGCATGAACTCACCTGATGTATGCAAAGAGTACTTAGGGTTTATTTGAGAAACGAGTGGATAGCCAACCTTCAAAGGTTACCTAGATCATGCGAGTACATAAGTACGTGTAAATGAAAGACATGTGAAACCCTAATCATACCAAAACCAAAGACTCAAGCTTCCAGACAAATAGACACGTTTGACCTAGTTGACCCGTTTGACCCGTTGGTGACATTATGAGTTACAATTCAAATAGAGCCAATGAGAACATATAACATACATGACTAACATTCAAACAGTATCATACACATGCTACATTATCCATACATAACCCTTAAGTCTTAGCCATGCTCATAGCATTCAACATACACCATAATCATTACTCACCAAACCCAAACATGATATCCTAGCAACCAATCAACACCAACTATACATGATCACCAAAATCCAAATATCATCCATGATTATCCAAAACATCCCATACAACTAATTCAACATGTTTCATCACCTTAGAATTCATCCATGATCATACTAACATGCTCCTAACATCCCAAACATGTTCATATCATCATACATCAAACTTTACACAAATAAAGTTTCCCTTTTGGGAAAGAACATCCCAAAATCTATCAAACATCCTATACATTCATGAATTCATTAATAATATACCAATTCAAGCTCATATCAACATCTATGCATGATCAACAACATCCAAACATCATAATCTAGCCATCTTCATAAACAAAAGTTTCTACTTTTGGCAAGCTATGAACCAACAACATGCATTCAAAGATTTCTAGCATTCATAACAACAATCTAGCATCTAATTATCATCATGAACTCATCCATAACATCAATCCATCACTAGATCACTACTTCATGCAAAATAAAGTTACTATTCTTAGTAACCTATGAACAATGCATCAAAATCCCAACTTTCTTGTAAGATCAATGTATTCTAACATTCATACAACCCAATAATCATCAAACATTCATCAACCAATCATCATCCATACAAAATCATACTAGAATTCGAATTAGGGTTGTACATCACCAAAGATCATGATCAATCCACTAGAAACATCCAATTCATACATAATCCACGTTAAACAACATGTAAACAATCTAACTAATGAATTAACAACATCAAACAACACCCAAATCGACTCCATGAAGACCAATTTCGTACTTAAGGTTCGGCCAAGATGAACAACTCACAAAAACATGAAAAATCTAACCTTTAAACGTGTTATAACTTGCAATTGATGATTCCTATGTGTTGTATTGCTTGAACTCGAACCAAAATCGCAGATTGTTGCTAGTTCTAGGCTGAATTTCGAAGATTGAGAGGGATAGAAGGGAGGTTGCGGCCGAATGGGGGTGGGTTAGGGTTTGGGTTTGTTTTGTTTAGTTAAACTTTGTAAAATGACAAGTTAAACCCTTGTGTTTTGTATTTTATTAAAAAGGCACTCTTTTAAACACTTTTAAATGATTTTTAACTATAATAATAAACATATAACTCATGGTAACAAATTATATGTTTTATCTTTATAAACACAAACATACGAATTAATACACACGTTTCCACGTTACGCGATTAATTCACAATTAACATATAAAAACATGCAAACACATAAACATAATACAATAATCACATAATCAATTAGATTCACATTAATTTAACATTATCCATTATTATTAGGTCACCAACGTTAAACGACAACTAGTGTGTGTTCACGACACGTGTATGCAAGACTTAACGGAACTAACGGAGTTTGGTAACGGAAATTTACCGGATGTCACAGTATCAACTTTAAACTAATGTAACTTTGAAACCTCAATGACATAGTAAACAAGAATCGATCATCTAAGAACCATGTTGAAGTTAGTTGCTTTGAGAAGCTCCTATGAATTCACATCTCATCCAAAAGTGTCTTAAAATATGTCTAGCGTTCGTCAAGCCAACTCTCGTATTGATCTAATTCTTGGTGCTTCATTCATGGCAAAATCTTCCTAATCATCTTGTATCGTCTGAAAAGAAAAAGCTTATTAGCCAAAAGTCTAATCAAATTGATGACTTTAATTCACTTTGTCAAGAAACCTATAAAGTCTCGAATCATGAAATTGAACAAACTTAAGCAAAGCAAAACATCATAATCAAACTCATTGAGTTTAAACGTTCACAAGCGTTCACTAGAGAACACAAAATGAAATTCAAGTCTCCTCATATCTTTGAAATCAGTTTTCTCGTGATTAAATTTCGGGACGAAATTTCTTAAAGTAGGGGAGATTGTAACATCCGCCTATTTTCAAAATCATAAACCCAAACCCGAACCCATTTTGAACTTCCATTATTAAATTATTTTAATAAAAATAATGGATCAAATGCATTAAATGTGAAATTTATATTGTGAATTATTCATTAATCATCTAAACAACTTGTAATAATTTATGGATTTATAAATAATTTTTTTCATAAAGTTATAAAGTTTTATTAATCATTTTACAACAAATAACTAAATGGAAAAGACTTATTAAAACTTATAAAGTTATAAAATGAATTTTAATAAACTTATAAAGTTTTATTAGTAATTATGAATTTTAAATATTGAAAATAAATAATAAAATTATAAAGTTTATAAGTTTTATAAAAGTTAAAAAAATTTAATAAAAAAAGAAGTTGTTCAATTAAATTTAGAGTTTAAATTGTAATTATTATTTTATTTATTTAAATTATTTAATTTTATATTTATTTTAAATTCTAATCATAACCCCCTTTTGAAAGATTTGTAACTCATCATTAACATCATTTATAACCCCCTCCTAACCTCAACTATAAAAGCAAGCTTTAGGCCTCACTTTTCACTTGCTCATTCTTCAAAAATCTCACCCACCTATCTTCTTTCATCCATTGTTTTTTACCAATTTCAAGAATTTTCTTTTACAAGTAATTTCAAGAAGTTTCTAATACTAAGGTAACCTTATCTTGCTTTTATGTTATGCATTTCTATATTGTTTAATCATCCTAACTTCCACTTGTTCTCATGACTTTATGTTCTTACTTTTATTCTTTCTTCTACTAAATTTCTTTTAATTTTAATCATTATCATTTGATCATTAACCTTCTAACATTCACTAACCTTATAACAATAACTAACATTCTTAAATCAACCTAACAACACACTAATGTAAACAAAGAATCCCATTTGCATATGGACGGCTATGCCGCCGCATTCGATTATTCCACAAGATTATTTCTCTAATTGAGGGCTATGCTGAAGTCTTGGAATATTTTTCTCTATAACTCAAATGAATTATAATATACCATATATCAACATAATAAATTTGTTCTAACCCGTTTCATGCTTTAACAATTTTAAAAGTGCACATAAATGTCTTACTATAATTTTGGCAGAATATAGTCTAACTTCAACTGACCATAACTTGGTCATAAAAAAATAAATTTGAGTATAATCAGAATCCAACATTAAGTTCATCGAATAACCTTTTCAACGACAGTCTATACATCTTCAAACTTAATCGGACGACTCAATAATGGTCTTCACAAGATAAGTGCGTATTTCAGCACCTTCTGTCTTGTGCTGCTGTTTTGACTTATTTACGGGTCTTTTCATAAACATGTTTATAAACAAAAGTGTCCGGAAGACTCTGAACTAGTCAACTATAAATTTTTATAATTTTATGAAACCGTTTGCTATTTTTAAAACTTGTTTAAACAAGTACCAAATATTCTGTCCAGAATCTAAATTTGGTACAATAATCCAATCTACCTTTCGCTTTTTGACATTCTCTAAACATCCTAAATTCTTGTAATGAATTCCAACCTCAAGTTATTGTTTCTTTTTTTATCCTTTAGGACATCACATTTGACTTTTGAACATCTAAGTTTCCTTATGTACTCTACAACCATCATTATACAATGTGAGTTTTCCATGCCCCTTTTTTTATTTTATTTCACACCTTTTGAGGTGAAACATGTTAACCTTATAAACTTACATTTGTAAACATATTGATACTTGTAAATGCACATGCAATTCATCTTTACTTTTTCTCATGGTTATTGATATTATTATGAGTGTTATATGAGATACATTATACGTTGACAATCATTAACTATTGCTAGTCTGACGACGTCATAGATCTATCGGCCTGACAAGCCTATTTGGTGCTAAAGCCGATGTATTGCCGGTTCCTGATGACGTATGATTTGTTTATCATGGGAACCAAGTACACTTAGCTAATCGTTATAAACTTGTAAACTTATTCTTGGTCAAGGTTTGATTGTAGCTATATGTGTTCTATAAACTTGAATAATTTATAACCATTGACATAAATTGCTACTTGTAAATCTTATATATATATATATATATATATATATATATATATATATATATATATATATATATATATATATATATATATATATATATATATATGTATGTATGTATGTTTAACCCATGAAAACTCACCAACTTTCAAAGTTGACCCTTTATTTATAACATGGTTCAGGATTGCTACTTGAAGAAATTCTTCTTGCTCATATAGGACTTGGACTTAGTTAAATAAATATCTTATGTTGTTGTTCAAATCTTTGTTGTATTGTAATGACTTAATTGTCTAGTTTTATTCAATGAAAATAGGCATTTAATATTATTTTAACTTAGTAAATTCCATGAGCTATGAACAATCGTTTCACATTCGTCCGCCTCGATGATTCCGCCGTCGGTCGGGGTGTGACAAGGGAGGTGAAGTAGTTTGATAGAGCAAGAAATTTGCAAACCTCTGAGAAACTAGAATCTTTATCAGAGTCCAACAGGGCAACCTGATTGTGCTGTCTATAGAGTTGTATGGAGAAATCAGGGTTGATTCTGCTGTTAAGGTTTGTAATTTGAGAAAGCTTAACGGTGAAGGAAGATAAGAACCCTATATTTTTTAATAGAAAAAAGGTAATTTGCTCAAATATTAAGGTTTTTTATTCCTATTTATAAGTCTAATCTTTTATTTTTGACCCTAAAATTTTACTTTTTATACACCTCAAATTTAGCTATAAGTACATTTTGGGGCTAATGATTATCTATTTGATTTTTACCCACTTATCATTTTTGTTGTTTTTTTTCCTCTTATAACCTATAATTGAATGTCTTAGAAAATTTTAAGGGTTATCAGATTTTAATAATCCCAAATTTAACTTATTAGTCGGGATTAATCCCAACTCAGTAAATGCTTATAGATACTCTCAACTTCAAGTTTTTTTCCTGTAACGATCATTTACTACCTGAGAGTTAACCCCATTATTTTTTTATGACGTGGACTGTTTTTGTAGCCAAAATATTAAACAGAAAGTTAAAATTTATCATCAAGTCTGTCAATATGAAACTTTCGCACCCAAAAACCCATCAATCTCCCCCTCCTTATTTGAACCACCAAACTCGTTAAAGGTAGATTTCAGGTGATGATAGAGGCTATACAATGGAAAACGAACCTAACTGAGACTAGGCGGTGCTGGAGTTGAAAATGACTCAAAGTTGGCCTCATTTCATCAAAAAACTAACGAGTGTGTTGTGGGTGAATTTAGGTTTTGGAGAGTTCAGATGAAGAAGATAGTAAAAGAGGGGGAGAACCATTGGGCATATTTATATAAATTGGATCTTAGACAAAGTTAATCAAAGATGATAAACTTTGAAATCTGGATGTCGGTCCCACCTCTGAAAAAGTGCCCAAAAAGGTAATTTTCTTGGAAGTCGAAAATCTTCCGAAGGTAATTTTACTTCGGAAGTTTTTGATAAAAGCTTCCGAAGCCAAAATGACTTCGGAAGATATTTCAAAGATTTTAGAAAATTTTGCTTCGGAAGAGATTAATACTCAGTGATTTTATTCTAAGAAAGAATAAAACTTTCGAGACTTAATTGCTTTTTGAAGAAAATTGTTCTTTAAAGCATGTAAGTACTCAAGAATGATTTTAAGCTTCGGAAGATATGTTGGAAATTTCTTCCGAAGGTAAATCCACTTAAATACTTATTTGTTTTGAAGATATAAGTTTCTTCCGAAGGTAAATACATATCTTCCGAAGAGTAGAATGATCAATTTTTTTTAAATCTAAGGAATATCCTTTTAAAAGATTTTTCTTCCAGAGTAAACAAGGGCTTATGAAGGTGATAAAATAAACAACTTAGGACACACAGGTTTTAGAAATAATATGAGTTAGTTTTTAAGAAAAGCTACTCAAAGTTAATCATCCCAATAGCTAAAACAAGATATTTAAATCTTTGTTCATCAAAAGCTTTGGTGAACAGATCAACATATTGTTCATTTGTGTTAACTTTGACTAGTTTGATTAATCTTTTTTCAAAGTTATCTCTAATCAAGTGATACCTGATATTGATGTGTTTTGTCCTTGAGTGTTGCATGAGATTCTCTATAATAAAGATAACACTGTTGTTGCCTATGTGGATGGGAGTCTCTTTGAAGTTGAATCCATAGTTCAACATCTGATTCTGAATCCAAAGCACTTGAGCACAACAGCTAGCAACCGTAATGTATTCAGCTTCAGCAGTTGATGCAGAGACACATGATTGTTTCTTGCATTGCCAGGAGACTATCCTTCCACCAAGGAATTGACATCCCTTAGATGTAGACTTTGCAGTCATATTACAGCCACCATAGTCACTATCTGTATATGCATACAGAGTGAACTCAGAATTTTTTGGTCACCAAAGGCCAAGTGTTGGAGCACCTTTGAGATATCTTAAAATTCTTTTGACAGTGACCAGGTGTGACATCTTGGGGTTAGCTTGATATCTTGCACAAATACATGTGGCAAACATGATATTAGGCCTGCTACTGTAAGGTACATAAGAGACCCAATCCTCCTGTAACGATGTTCATCCACACACTCCCCCTCAAGATCAGGTCCAAGGGAGTGGTTTCAGGCTATGGGTGTCTTAGCAACCTTACAGTCAGTCATGTTGAATCTTGTGAGTAAGTCTTGTACATACTTTGACTGACTTATTAAGATGCCACTGTCAACTTGCTTCACTTTAATTCCTAGAAAGAAATTGAGTTCCCCCATGGCAGTCTTCAAATCTATTATTTATCAGCTTCTCAAAGTCTTTGCAGAGCTTTAGATTAGTTGACCCGAAGATAATATCATCTACATACACTTGAACTAGCATTAAGTCATTCCCTATTCCTTTGATGAAGAGAGTTCCATCTATAGTACCCCTTTTGTATCCATGTTGACAGAGATACTGAGATAGAGTCTCATATCACTTCCTTGGAGCTTGGTGCATCCCATAAAGAGCTTTATCAAGCCTGTATCCAAGCTCCTTGATAAAGTTTACCTTCTCAATGTTGTGCTTACCATTTCTGACCCTGCCCCTTCCTGTAATGTAACCTCCAGCATCTCCTCCAAAAGCAACTGGCCCTCCATCAATTTTCTCAATTTTCTTAAAGCAACTGGAACACCCACTATCAATAATCCAGATATTCATGTTTGTCTTGAGATGTTCCTGCATAAAAGAGATGGTAAGTTATATTTGGAAACCAAGCCTTATTGGTCTTGGGCTCATCAAAAGATGTTAAAGACAATACAATAGTAATTGATTCTATTGTTATATTTTGAGAATCATTTGCTGATGTTGATGAAGAACTTTCAATCACATAGTCTTTCTTTGACTTCCACACCACCTTTGGAAGCTTAGACTTGACCTTCAACACTTCGGAAGTCTTCACAACTTTAGAAGTTTTGGAGACTAGACCTTAGAAAGATCTTCCTAGCACTGCAGCAGGCTTTAGTACTTCGGAAGTATTCCTTTCTTCCAAGAACCAACTTTTCTTCTGAAGGAAAGTTTTCACTTGTCTTCTTCTTCATTTTGGAGCTTTCAAAAGGAAAAGATTTTCCTTTCGAAGCTTGCTTCTTCTTCAAACTCTCAGAAGTTTCTTTCTTAGCCATGTGGATAATACTTTTTGGATTGTAGAGGCAATCCTTAGCAAGATGAGAAGTACTACCACACATGACATAGTCCATTTTCTTCCTTCTAAGGGTCTTCCTTTGAGAACAAAGCTGAACTTGATCACTTTCCTTCTCCATTTTCATCTTTGCAGATGATGTGGCAATATTTTTAGGGTGAGAACTACCTTTGGAGCTGGATGGTTCAGATTGTGTAGCAGTGGTACACAACTGATCAGCCTTCTTCATGATGCTGGGATGATTTGGATATGAACTAGAACTCCTGGTACTAGAGTTCAAGTTTGAGTCTTCAGCCTTAACCACCTCAAAACTTGCAGAGATAAAAACGTGTTTCTGCATAGAATTAAAAGTGGCCTTGATCTCTTGAGCCTTCTTGAACTTCCTCTTGGCATTTCTGATCAATATCTTTCTTCTTGACTTGGTCATCCTAACTCTTTTTCTCTCCTGAGGAGAATAGTAACCCTTCTTAGGATGCTCTTCTTCACTCTTCTCAGAGACATCCTTCACTATCTTCTTTTCATCCTCTTCACTCATGGGGTCTATAAGGGGAAGCTCATCTCATAAGTTCCACACCTAGGAGATCATACAGACAAGATTGTGTGTGGAGGAGCTACCTCATGATCCCAGTCCCTGCTTATTTTGATAACAACCTTTTACATGCAAGGATGAGGATATTATGTTCTTGAATGTCTCTTCTTCAAGAACACATTTTTGTCCTGGCTTTGCTAATCACAAGCTCAGCCTGGCATTCAGTCAACTTAGTTATGAGGTCTTTGACCTGAGTCCTGTAGTTGTATGTTCATGTTTAAGAGTTGAAATGGTTTTCTCTAAATCTTCTATTTTAAGGTTGTAGTCATTTTCAGCTCTTTTGAAATCAGATTTTAAGATATTTAAAGACTCAAGATCAGATCTTATCTCTAAGTTGTAGGACCTATATCTGTTAACTTTAGCAATGCATTCAGGTGTACATAGATGTTCCAATACCTTAGCTTCATCATGGTCAGCCATTAGTGCTTGGTTTGAAGATGCATCTTCCACCTGAAAGCTCCAGTCAAAGCCTCCTTCTTCAACAACAACTGTAGCTTGCTGCTTTGGCTTCTCATAGTGTAGTTTGGCATGGCTTGTGTTTGGACACCATTTGTTTTTGGTGCCTTACACTCTCTAGCAAAGTGGCCCATTTGGTTACAATTATAACACTTTACTTTGCTTTTGTTCATCCCAAATTTTCCACTGGCTGCATTGCTAGGAAACTACTTCTCTGTCCTCTTGTAGAACTTCTTGGCTTTGTGAGTGAGGAGAGCCATTTACTGAACAATCTCCATGTATTCCAGATCATCTGGATGGACACAGTCTAGATCTTCAAGGGTGAAGAGAAAGTTGCATGTGCTTTTATCAGAAGACACAAAGGCTTGTGAAGAGCTTGTCTTTTGGAATGGGTTTCCTTGAGTGTAGCTTTCTTGTGGTGTCTCCAGGAAGGTGATGAAAGTTCCCTTTTGTGAGTTGTTAGGGTAGCAGATAAGATGATGTTGTGGTTCTCTACAATCCCTTCCAACCACGTGAAAGGCTGAACTCAGTTGATTGCTGGAGTTGCCAGATGGACTTTGCATATTCATCTCCAATTGATATCCGCTAAGAATAACATAGAACTCTTTAAGAGTAAGAGTCTTAAGGTTCTCAGTTCTCTTGATAACAACACAATAATGTGTCCATTGTCTAGGAAGAGATGACATAAACTTCCTTACAATGTCCCTGTATTCAAGAGCCATTCCAACATCCATTAGAGTATCCACAGTCTCAACATACTTGAAGTATTGTTGAGTCATGGTTTCACCTGTTTTGAAGGTGAAGTTTTCAAACTGCTGCTTCAAGAGATCCTTCTTGTTCTCCTTTGCTTCAGTGGACCCCTCATACATCAGCTTCAGTGCATCCCATAGTTGCTTGGCTGTTTTGCACTTCTTGAAACCTCTGTATATGGAGTTTGGAAGAGCAGTTTGAAGGGCTGTCATGGCTTTCTGATATATATCTATTTTCTTCCTGTCTTTTTCAGAATAGTTAGCCACATCCTTTGGAATCATACCACCTCCAACAACAGTTGAACAGGTGCTTGGTGTGTAAGGCCCAGAGACAATAGATTCCCATATCATGGAGTCTTGTGACTTGATGAAACCTTCCATTCTTTGGCACCAAGTGTCAAAGTCTTCAGGAGTGATCAGTGGGGAATTTGTCATGGTTCCATTAAACATATTTTCTTTAGTGAGAGCTGCCATATGAGATGTTAAGTATTTTATATGAGTGAGAGATCTTAAGATGGTGAGATCTTACAATCAAGAGCCTGAAAGCTTTGATACCGATTGCAGGACCATTTAAGGGATGGTAAATACAACACTCACACAATGAGGAGAGTGTTAGAACACTTAACAGATCAAATGGGAAACTGAGACTATATGGTTTGATACTTAGAACACAAGCAAAACAAGAGACAGAACTTAAGAAAAACACATGGATATGGTTTTTAAGAATGCTATATATTGCTTCTCAAGTTCTTTTACAAGTGTTACAAAGCATAAAGAAAAATAAAAGTACTTGAGATACTTTATATTACATCCTACAGTCGGCCATACTTGGAAGGCCAGCTGGAAACATCAATCTAGACAACACAAGATCAATGTAGAGTCAAAAGGAAGATTGCCTTTTGACTAGTAACTATGACATGTCATAGCTCACATCATAATACATTACAAATAGGATAAAAGTACATAAAGTAGAAAGTTGTATAAGTTGGTGAGTCTTCAGAGTTACAGCGGAAAGTTGGTCAGCTTTATGAATAGTACATCAGAGAAAGCATGTTCTTCAAAGTCTTCAGAAGAAATTTGTCTTCACTTCTTTGGCTTCGGAAGTATTTGTCTTTGAAGCTTTGGAAGACTTCATTTTTGGCTTCGAAAGATATTGGACTTGGCTTCGGAAGATTTTACACTTCGAATATTTCTAAGGCAAGGTGTAAAACTTTCGAAGCAACTTCTACTTTGCACTAAGTGCATGCATGTACGAAAATATGGGTTGTTTTGGGTGCATCAGCCTTTCATTAAACCTTACGAACGCACATAAATTATGTTCTTTGGAAAATCTAGTTGCCATCTGCAAAGAAGAATAAAAAATTTAGGTCACATTGAAAATTTAGACATAAGAATTTGAAGAGTTTTGGTGATTCTCAAGGATCAAACAATTGATTTTTGATGTTTATGATATGATTTACCTTGATAATGTTGGTCTTATGATGAACAGAGATCAAGATTTGTATATGATTTGTTGTTTGGAGAGGGTAATTTGAATGTTGGCGGAAAGAGGGTTTGGGGTTTTTTTGAACGTTTTTCTGTTTGAAAAATGTTCTTAAAAAGTGAATTAAAATGACAAGTCAAAAATATCATTTATACTCCCTCATGAATGAGTCTTGATGTTTCTGGTTTGATTTTAGACTCAATTGATTCATAATAGTTTGTTTGTGGTGAGGATGATTCTATTGGAGATGGGCTTGAAACACTTTGTTCTTGTTTAAGAAACACTTCTTCTTTTATCTTCTCTTTATAGTTCTTCTGCTTAGAATTTGATGATGAACCTTGATTGAAGAAAGTTTCACCAACCTTTGCTTTTGATTGTGAAATTTGAGTACCCTTCTCAAAATGATCAAAGAAGGTGTCATCAGCATTGGATGTCTTCTCCTTCAACTCTACCTTCTTGTGAGGTGTTTTGAGTTGAGGATGTTGTTTTTCCTTATTCTTCATTGGTTTATCATTAGCAGATGGTTGCTTCTTTGGTTTTGGCATCTTTTGCTTTTGCTGCTGCTTCTTGGTCTTTGAATCTTCTTGACTATCATTTGATTGTGAGTCTGATTCAACCTTCTCAAATTATTGTTTCTTTATGCTCTTTGTTTTATTCTTTTTTTTTGAAATAACATTCCTGGATAGAATGGTTATTTTGTTACAAATAGCACAATGTTTGTTGAAATAACAATCAGAAGTCATGTGATTGTTCATATTGCAGATGGAGCAATAGTTGCTGAAGTAGCATTTATCAGTGTTGTGATTATGCATATCACCTCACTTGCAATATCTCTTCTCTGCTTCCTTCAGACTCAATAACTTTCTTCTTATTTATCTGTATTTTAGCCAGCTCTTTTTCAAATTTTGCAGCTAATGAATCCTTGTCATTCCCAGACATGATGTCAAAGGGTTCTTGTTTAGCAGCAAATGATTTCTGTTGCTTAGGATTTCCATCTTTCTGTTGATTGGCTTTCTTCTTGATGTTGATTGATGTGGCTGATTTTTGCTTCCGTAGATATTCTACGGATGTTGATAAATCAACATGTTTCTTCTTCCGTAGAAGTTCTACAGATGGTGTTTCTTTGCCGTTTCCGTAGATTTGACTTTAACACCAGTTTCAGCTGATGTATATGGGGATTTTGCTGTTTGTTGAACTCATGAAGTCCTTCATTCAGCTAAGCTATCCTCTTGTAAATGAACAACCATTGATTATCAATCAATAACATAGATCTACAACTCAAAGCGATGTTGATGTAGATTAATGTTAATCGAGCAATGGAATAGTGCTCGTCGAACGCTAAATCAGAGTTTGATGATGTTAAATTGATTACACCAAATTGTTGAGTAAAATTCCTTAGTTAGCTATCGATTAGCTTAACTGAACTTGTGTGTTGATTAATTCATTCAATAACACCCTTGAATCAGAGTTATCAACTCTCAAGTCGTTATGAACACCCTAAAGCAATTTTACTCAAAATCAATAGATCTAATCAGAAATCTGATAAATCTAATGATATAAACAATGAATTAAACAAATCTAACACTGATAGGTCAATGATCCAGATCAATGAGCACGAGGCTCTGATACCACCTATGAATCAAAGGATCGAAACAGGAATTATCAGGTTAGATTACACGTATAGTGATCGTGGAATTATCACTACTCATTGTTTAATTGATTGGTAATGGAATAACAATTGTAATATGAATCAACAAAGAACAATTCTGATAAATGTAAAACAAATGCACATAATGAACGAACAAGCATGTTTGATTCAAAAGTTTTAAATTATCATTGATTAATGATTACAATTGAACAAATAATGATTGATATTGTTGACTGCTAGGGTTCTAATGATGATTTGGTGTGTATTGTTGTGGTTGTTGTTAGGGTTGCTAGGGTTTGTTGTGATTTCGATTTCAAGGATGAAAATGATACCTAAAAGTGTGTACCTATGCCTTGTATTTATAGGCCTAGGGATTTACTATTAGGGTAACAGTAACTTTCTTATCATGATAAGAATTACTCAGAGAATGTCTTGATGTGACGTTCTCTGCAGAAGTCGACTTTATGACCTTACTTTAGTGTTTGACTTGTTGACTTGATGCACTTAGAGTAGTACATGCAAGTGTTTTGATCTTCCGTGGGAGTGGTCTTCAGTAGAACTTTGTTCTTCAGTAGAAGTTTTAGCCTTCCGTAGGACTTTGGTCTTCCGTAGGAATCACTTGAGACTTCATCCGCAGCAAGCTGTTCTTCCGTAGAAGATATTCGGATGAACAAATCCTTGTTGTTCCAGCAGAACATCTACGGAAGTACAAAATGTTCATCCGTAGATAGTTCTTACACTTATGTCAATTTACAAAATTGACTAAATATAATGTTATTCCTGCAATCACAAATATAAATCAACACATATTGGGTTAACCTATACATTTATTACATACATGAGAAGAAATATGTATAAGAGTTTATTACATAGGATGATTAAAGTTCTAAACCTATACAATGAATCTAGACCTATTGAGACTATATCTAACAAAACCGAATTCCCCAACTTCTAATAAACAATGCGTTTCCTTGGCTCGACTACTTAACTTGACTGTTAATTGGCTATATAGCTATTAGCATTTACAAAATTATATATTAACGATCAAAGTCTATAATTACAAGCCTAAACTAACATAATTTGCACACCCTTGATCATTCTATCTCAATCATATTCATTTTCTCCCAATAAAATATTCAAATTTATAAGTGATCAACGTCTCACAATGCAAAAATCAATTTGAGCCAGTAACAACCCAATCATGTGCACAATCCCAATTCAACCAACACAAATGTTAAACAACTTCAACATTTGCACAAATTATTACCCGTTTACTTATGGTTCACAATTTCAAGAACCCTTTCAAAATCAACTTTCGTACAAGGATTTAATATCTAGCAAGAATACTTTCCTCATTTTAAACATCCCTTTTTACGGTCAATAATCTTATCGTCAACTAAAAATTTATTTCTTCATTTTGAAAAATGCTTTTAGTTTAAAAGAAAGAAAACTTAATGGTTTTGTCACTAAAGTGCAAGGTACTCTTCACCTTTGAAATCTTGATGACTGTCGTGTTCCTGTTACCACCATAGTTAGACTTGCTCTTCTTACATCGACCTTAGTATTTACCTAAATTCTACCATGGAATCTCAAAAATTCATAAGGTTGGCCATTATGGCATATGATACAGGAAAGATGGACAAGAAGTATATCAATAATAGTATTTAGCATTATTTGTTGTACTTATATAATCAAAATTCATACAATGTTAAACAATACCGATTGTGTAATCCATGGGATTGATCAAATAATCAAAGTATAACATTAAATCAATCGCAAAAGGAAATCATAAAAACAAAAACACGGTAGATATCAAGATTCGTGAATTACGATGCAAATTCAATGCAAAATTGATAATGTCTAAGCACAATTAATTAAAAGTTTCGTATTACAAGAATATAACAAGTTATTATATCAAAAAGCAGACTTGCAAAACTAAGCAGTATAACATTCGTACGAAACTAATAGTTTTGTATGAAACAAAACTTATGTAAGAAGCAATTAGTTTCATACAACCTAGTGTTTCTTATTTAAAATCATAGTGTTTCTTATTTAAAATCTTAAAGTCTTGTACTATGTAGCCTTGCATATGCATCAGTTTTAAAATAGACCTTACAATCTCCTCCAAAGCTATCGCATATCCAACACAATAATCATTTTGTAGCTTGGTTGACTGCTCATGGTTAGCGCCGGTAACACTACTAAAATCCAGATCCAAAGCATCCGTTGGACAACAGATATTTGGGGGGGGGGGCCTCCTGAAAGAGGGGTCTAAAGGTTGGCAGCCCCTGGTCGGGTACAAGGGGAAAAACCCTGGTTGGGGTTGAGCTGAAAAAAGTTTAAAAAAAAATTAAATTTTGGTCAGTTAGGGCTGATGCGGCCCGCATTGAAGAGTGGATGCGATGCGCATCGACTTGGTTAAGAAAAACATACAAAAATGACACATGGATGCTAACTAATGAGGAAGTTTCACACACCTGGACGCTAATGCGGGCCGTATCGGCTTTGGATGCGGGCTACTTTACCAAAAGGGTCTCAAGGCAATGCATGCACGACACGTGTCAAGCATGCAAAGGTGACACCGATGTGGGGCACATAGCCTAGATGATGCTGGACACATCTAGTAACTGACCTCACTTATATATGGTGAGTCCTTGGCTTATTTCTCACATAATTCACACCTTAAATCTCACACACTTAGCCTCTGATTGCGTGGCAGACTCCTCCTAGACTTGTTTTACAACCAAGTGCTTGACACTTAAAGATCCAAAGATAACCGAAGTTTCTGGAGGCGATTCAAGCTTAGTTAATAGCTAAAGTGCTACATAAGCATCCAGAAACTAACCTGAGAACTTACATAAGGCTTAACTTGACTTTATGGTGAATAAGTTTATCTTTTAAAATGAAACCCATGAATCCTTGAGATTCACCATTATCTTTAAAACCAACATAACGTATAGTTAATTTATTTACGCATGTTGGTGAAATACAAGACAAGCATTAGAATAAGTTTGTACATGTGGTCCAATAAGAAATTATGTGCAGGTGATGGGTAGGACCCTTAAAAGGGTACTATGCGTAAGCATGGTTGATAATGGTTTGGTGCCCAAAGGATTACGACTCCTTAGGCATTGATGGTCCCACGGGTGACCCGTTAACAAGCTATTACAAATGTATAATGAAAGATCTTGATTGTATTTCATCCTACAAAACTAGCATGGTTAATCTTAAGTTGATATTACAAATTAAATTTGGGTCTAATAAATATTATTCACCAACATATTGCTAATATTGAATTAAACATTTTACGGGTAAAGAATGATTGAATATGACTTAGATTATGTCATAGTTAAAACTCTGTGGGTGCATCTCACGCCAATATATGAGTTATACAAGCTGGAAGAAGAAATGGACGCATCTCTAGTTTTAAAATTATATGGCTTGTAAATACAAACACGATCTTTATAAAACGATATTATGAATCAAGTATGATTCTGTTTTGAAGTTTGATTTGATTTATAAAACAGTATTACAATATTATTTACAAATGAAATTCTACTACCAATAAATCATTGAAAGAATAAAATAATCAAATGATCCGATCGATTCACACGACCTGGATGACCCAACCCGGGGGTGTGACGATTTGTATCTTCTTTATCTTCAATTTATATAATTGTTTCTCTAGTTTTACTATCATAAAATCACTTTTAAAATATTGTTAAACAAACTAGAAGCTTATCAGGTATCTTTATTCTTTGCTCCACTTTTCCCGATTTTCAACCTGAGCACAACCTTTCCTTTCTCAGTGACTAAATCAAGTTCTTTCTTTAAAGAAATTCTTCTTTGTGCTTTGTGAAGGATGAACGTCTTGAATCGATAGTGTCAATCATTTCGAATTGATTCTTGACATCATTTCCCATTGAACTATTATCTGTTCTCTGAGTTGATAGTATCTAAAATGTCTAGCTCTTTATTATCCCATTAAGATAATGTTTCAAGTTTGTGACTATCTTTGAAATACTGAATCCCTCTGCTAACTATTTTAACAACAAAAATTTCCTACTCTTATCATATTTTGGATTGATTTTATTCTTTATCACTTCTTTTTATGCTTTCTTAATTTTTGATAACCTTTTTTATGTTCTTCTTTAGTAGTTTGAAACCATGACTCACTCATTTTTATCTTATTTGATTGTTCATCAGTATTTGGTTCAACAATAGATTCCAATTGTCCTATTATAGAGTCTGGTTTAGAAACCTTTTATGTAGATTAAACCTTATTAACATCTTTGATAGTAGTTATATTTTCCATTACATCCCCTCCCGGTCTCAGATCAGTAAATAACTGATTTTATTAAACTCATTTGCCTATTTCTATGATTAATTATTCTTAACTTAATCACACTACAATCACAAACACAAAGTAAGAAATTTTATCATGTGATTATACTCGAATAACACACAATCAAACGATTAAACATGCAAGAGAAACAAACATGTAACTTTAACTAAAGTTTAGAGTCCAAACACATCCAAGAGCATGATTAAACAAAATGCATCAATAACATAATGCCATATGACTAATTAAACCAAAAATAACCAAAAATATCAATATTCAAACCATAGCCTAGATAGTTCAAAACGTTTACCTACTCATAACTAAAGATAGTAGAAAACTAACTTGACCGATCGAGGTGGATCGATTTGAGAATCAACAATTATGGTTTCCCTTTAAACATAATTACATCCTATGCATCAATGTGATCCGCCTCTTGTCAGCAAGAATCTAGGTTAGAATTCTCCCTATAGGTTAATAAACACTTTACCTATGATATCATATTTTGGTGAGAGTGTATCATGTTGGACTGTTAGGACAACTATAGAGAATGTGAATTCTCTTATTTGAAAATGAATGGTCTTGCAAGTTCTAGTTTGAAATCACTATGGATCTGAAAGGAGATCTAGTTTCAATATTTTGCACATCTATAGAAACATCACTTATGATGTGGGTGTCCCTTGTGGATGATAAGTATCATCTAAGCTTTGTGACCTTAAATGGTGGTCTTTATATTGGGTTTTGGGTTTTATGGGTTGGGTCCCTCGACTTTTTAGGCATAGAAAATCAACCCAAGGACCGAACCATATAAGATTGTTTTTATCTATATTCGGGTTTTAGTTTCGGTTTATTCAGTCAAGTTAATCAATGTTTGGGTTTAGGCTAAATCATTAAGCTTCAAACTATCTCTTATCTAAAATGTTTGTGTAAGAAGTATGTATGTGAACAGAATGCATGTGTAAGAAGTATGTATGTGAACAAAATGCATGTATGAGATGTAGCATGTGTTAACTATATAAGATTTATTTATTATCTTGGTTTGAAACCTTCTATACATTTATGTTCATGTTGTTATGCATATTTAAATGTTAAAGGACGACGTATTTTTATTATCATTAAACTTTAGAGTATAAAATTGAATTACAACAATAAAATAAAAAGTTTAGAAACTCATGATTATCAAATCTTGTAAGTAATAGCAAAACACACACCTAAATATACACACATACACATACAAATATAACATATATAATTATAAATATATGAAAAATGTCATGAAATAGTAACTAAGTCATCTACGCATATTTTTCTTAAATTAAACCACTAAATGATCAAATTGAGTCATCATCGAATTATTTTATGTCAAGAAAGTAACAGAGGAAAAGACATGGGGGTCAAAATTTTCAGTATATGTAATTATATTAAAAAATAAAAAAACATGTTAATTATGAAGAAATATAAAAAGTACTTAAAATTCACGTCATAGTTCCACATCAGCATCAAAAGAAAGGAAAAAATATTTTCTAACTGAAACAAAAGATATAACATGCTAAAAAATTTATTAAGGCTTTTAATTTATATTAAACATAAAAACTGAGTGACCTAATTGTAAGACTTTTAAAACTTGATTTACCTAATTGGAACACTTTTGAAATTTGATTACTATTTTACAAAGTTGCTCCTTATAACATATGAAGTAGTGATGGTGGTCTTTGACCTTGTCGAATTATAGTAGGGACGAAGATGATAAAATAATGGAATAAATGAATATCAAATAAAATTTAAAGCTGAATTTTAAAGCCTATGGATTACATCTACTAAAGGTAGAATGAATTACTTTGTGAATTCAGGAAAATCAATTGATCAACAGTAACGATGATGATACAATGAACAATCTTGTTGTTTATTAGTAGACTACCTAATAGCCATTGTATCAAGTAGTCAATATCAACCAACCTAGAAAATTCCAGGATTTTTAAAAAGCAAAGATTTGGGTTAATCAGGTTGACGGGGTTCTAATAAATGCAACCCAAGTACCAAACTATATATAAGAATCAGGTTCGGTTTACTGTAATAATCAGGTTGGGTTACTTCGATTAATCCTTTATTAGGTTCGAGTTGATATGGTTCAGATTCAGCATTCGGGTTCAGGTAGAAAACACACTTTGCGGTCTTAGCTGGTGTCAGCCTGAAGTTATAAAAGGAGAGGCATCCTTGCACTCTTCTTTTAGGATAGTCGAGTCTTTCCTACCTATGGGCCCTGATTTCCACAGGAGGTGCACATATATGTTTTGGTGATAAGGGAGAGGCCATCTTATTATGAGTTGAATGAGAAGGGGCTTGATTAACAAGAATGGTACGTAATTATATCTCGGGATGATGGTGAAGTGGGTGGGTGTGGGATCTCGAAATAGTAGGTCGTTATTTGATCGAGTCACCCTCTTAATTAGGCAGGTTTCACCATCATTGTAGAGAACAATGGTGTCAATGATCCTTGCAAAGGCCTTTATAGCGTGCCTCTAATTGAGGAAGACCTTTACTATTAGAGTTTTAACATCTCACTTTTAACATCTTTAGAAAAGTTATCCAATTGTTACATAATCAAAACCATTAAAAATATGGGATGTATCAACAATTTGAAGTCCTCAATATTCTCAATGATATAAAGAAGGTAGGCATTTAAAACTAAGTTTGATCATATGAATTTTACATTTGTTTCAGCTAGAACCAATTTACGTTTCATGACGTTTAATTTTAACAAAAATTTATACAAATTAGGTCTATTGGGTTGGCTGGACCGACTAAAAAAATTGGCTGACAGTTTGAGTAGTTTCATCAAGAATTTCTCAATTCACATTTTTTTTTGTTGTATTATAGTCTTTAGAATTAATAAAAAAAAGTAGTTAATGAGGTTTATGCATATGCATAACTGCATGCTTTAAAAATAGAAACAAAATTATATAGGTAAATATATAGTCCGTCTCAAGTTCTAAAACTTCAAACTATCAACTATACTGATTTTCTTCATTTGAACAGTTTGTCGGTTTTCAACAATTTATAAGCACAGGTTCTCTACCGTGAATATTTGCATGGTTAACTATAAAAATGATATTAATACCAAGGAGGGATCATAAGAAAACCAAATTGTTATGAAAACTAAAGAAAACTAAAGAAACCGAACACATAATTTATAGATTTTTTATTCACTACACTATGTATGTATATGTGTATATATAGATAGATGTATTGCTCAAATGAAAACCATAATATAATTATACATATACGTCACACATATGTTACGTATACGTAACCATTTTTCATTCAAAATATTGTTATGTATACGTAAGACTTTTGATTCTCGTATTTATGCTTAACATATATGTTACAAATACTTAAGTAACTTTTTAACAATTAAAGGAACAAAAAAGTTATGAATTATATTATTGATTTTCATGGTTTTTTTTTTGTTTTCGTATAACTATTTGTTTTCTCAGAAACTTTTCCCTACCATGTCAATAAAAGATTGATCACTTCATGCACCCTTTAGTTTCCGATTATAAAGATAGTTACATTGATTATTTTGCTTACCGTTAATATCGTACATTGATCTTGTTTGGTAATAAGTGCACATGAGGAAGTGGTCCGCAATATTAATTGGTCTCAACCATCGGTCCCAAAACATGGTATCGCACATTCCATTATTTATTTCTTCCTTCAAATTTAAGGAATTATATATGTCAGTGTAGTGATGTCATTTAATATTCGTTTAACATGGCAACATGCAATATTTCAAGAGATAAAACTACAAAAAAGTGAGGATGTTTGATAACTAGATGATTATATTTTGACCTTTTGAGGATCAGTTTTTTTTTATAAGGCGAACTTCATTAGAACACAAACCATCGGAAAACTCTAAAAAGGAAATAACCGTCTAAAACAATATTACAAGAGAACTTACGCCAGCCTTCTTATTTCTATTCCTATAACAAAGGTACCCCAATGATTTTATATCGGCAATTATTTGGGCCACGTTCAGTTTGACACTAGAGAAAACCATCTCATTCCTTGCCTTTCAAATACGCTAACATGTAACAATAAGAATACCATACACAATCTCTTTCTTTAAATCCGATCCACCCATCGTCTCCACTAGCCACCCCACATCTTTAACTAGGAACAAGAAGAAAGGCGAAATATTACACCAAGAAGAGATATTATGCCATACTCTACTCGACACGCCGCAAGCTGAAAATAAATGATCCGAGTCTTCGTCCGAATCGCCACATAAAGCACATAAGCTATCTTCCACCATAATATTTCTTCTCCTAAGATACATCTTTGTCGGGATCCTATACATTTGAGCATGCCACATAAAAACATTGCATTTATTAGGAACCCATTTACACCATTTGTAGCAACTAGTAGTATCCCTCACTTCGTCGCCTTTAATCCATTTCCGAACCTTACGAACCGAAAATTCTGTTAAGATTGATCAGCTCATCAACCTCGACATTCGAGGACGGATACACCTTCCAACTCCAGTTCATCACCGTTCGATTATTAACCATATCAAGCCGATCGGCCACCGAACACCATTTGTTAAGTTCTAACCGAAACAAAGAAGGATACACGGTCTTTAGCGGTTCATTATCAATCCATGGGTCAATCCAAAATCTAACCGAATTACCATTACCAACCGAGCCTCGAATCATATTCACAAAAAAGTTATGTTGCACTTTCAAACGAAACCATCAATTAACAATTTTACTCCATGTACCGGAAAATCTTTTATTACAATTAAACATCTCCCATCTTCTATTCGAGCCATAAATTGCATCGACCACTTTTCTCCATAACGCATCATATTCTAACCGGGAACGCCATAACCATTTAAGCATCAAGGCATAATTACAATCCTCGAGCTTGTTTATACCCAAACCGCCTTCACTTTTAGCCTTCGTAACACCCTCCCAAGCGACCCAATGCACTTTATTCCGATGGTCATCACCACCCTAAAGAAAACGCCTAATGATACTTTCAGTTTTATTAATAATACTCACCGGCGCTTTATATAAAGAGAAATAATACGAAGGGAGGCTCTCTAGCACCGATTTGATAAGAACCACTCTACCGCCCATAGATAAAACATTAGCCTTCCACCTAGATAGCCGTTTTTTAAACACTTCAACAATGAGCTCCCAATTATTAATGCGATTCATGTTAGCACCAACTTGGATCCCCAAATCATTAGCAAAAACCTCAACCTCCTCCACCGTAATCCCTACACCGAATAAGCTAGACTTTTGAATATTTATATGGAGCCCGGAACATAAATGAAAAATACGTAAAATCCTCTTCAACAACTTAAAATTAAACTGAGACCACTCACCCATGACCATAGCATCATCCGCGTATAGAAGATGAGAAACCAAAGGACCATCATTAGGAAGTCGAACCCCGCCAAAAGCCCTACTATCACACGCCTTTCGAATCATACAAGATAACGCCTCCATGACAATAACAAAAAGAAATGGCGAAATAGGATCTCCTTGCCTAAGACCCTTCTCACAAGCAAACTCGAAGGTAGGCGCACCATTAACCAAAACTGAAGACCGAGCCGAAGACAAAACCCCTTTAATCCACTTACACCACACCTCGGGAAACCTCATTTGTCGCATCACCGAGATCAAAAAATCCCAGTTCATGTTGTCATAAGCCTTTTCAAAATCTATTTTGAATAAAAATAGTTCTTTACCCATTCGTTTCGCCCACAAGAGAATTTCACTAATAATCAATGGCCCGTCCAAAATGTATCTCCCCGACAAAAACGCGGATTGCGTTTCATGAATAACCTTAGCTATCACCATTTTAATTCTATTGGCAAGTACTTTAGAGACTACCTTGCTAATAATACCAATGAGAGTAATAGGACGATATTCACCAAGGTGCACCGGATCATTAACTTTAGGTATTAAAGTAATGAAAGACGAGCCAACACCACGACTAAACTTTCCGGTCTCGGCGAAATAGTTCATCAAACTCACAAAATCAGAAGCGAACAAACTCCAAAAACATTTTACAAACCGAAAATTAAAGCCATCCGGGCCCGGATCTTTGTCGCCGCCACATTCGAACACTGCAACTTTTATCTCTTTTTCTGAAAAAGGTTGCACAAGCATATCGACATCCTCATCATTTAATTGTTTAATCCCATAACACTCAAGGCTCGGTCGCTGATCCATCTCCTCGACAAAACGACTTTTGAAAAATTGTAGGACTTCTCTTTTAACTTCGGAAGGGTTAAAGACCCATGACCCATATTGTTAACCCCGGTATATTATTAGATGCCTTTCTTTTATTCAACATACCATGAAAGAAGCTTGTATTCTCATCACCGTCCTTGGCCATCGAACCGCGCTTTTTTCCGAAGATCCCTAGCATTACATTCCTCCAATTCTTTTAGCTTTTTATTCGCCTATGTTAAAACCCATTCCTCAGCTTCCGTCAAAACCCGCTCTTCAACTAAAGCGTCCAATTCTAACAAGTCTTGTTTCCGATTTGCCACTTCCCCACCCTTTTCGATAGCTAGCGTTTTCCTCCACTTGACAAGCTCATGATGGATTCTCTTAAACTTATTCAAAAGCATTATATCTGGAGATCCAACTTCATTAAAATCCTCCAAGGCGTTGGCTACTACCTCATCAAAACCTTTCCTAGATAACCAAGAATTAAAAAATCGAAATGGTTTTGCGCCAAAATTTCGAGCTTCCATCTTCAATATAATAGGACTATGATCCGAATACTCTCTTGCCAATGCACGATATTCGGCGTTCGGCCAATCATTTATGCAACTCCAAGACACCAAAATACGATCAATTCGACTACACTTGTTACCCGAAACAAAAGTAAATTTTCTATCTCTTAGGTTGAACTCATGAAGCCCCATACTATCAATGAACTCATTGAACTCTACAGCAACAGAAGGAATGAACTTAGAATTCTTCCGTTCAACTCGTTCATGCACACAATTGAAATCGCCACCAACAACCCAATATCCTTGGTCTTGAATGATGATATGACTCAACTCACTCCAAAGTAAACGTTTATCGGCTAATTTTTGCGGAGCATAAACGTTTATAAATGATATCTCTTTCCCAGTATTCTTTCAAATGCCCACAAATACATAAAAATACTGATGTTTTATCACCGAGGCCATAACAAAGCGACTTGGGTTCCATATCAAAAGCAATCCTCTTGAACGATCAGTAGAGCCGACCCAATCAAACGCATAAGCACCATTACCCCAAACAACCCCAAATCTAAACCATCCACTGTAGTGAATTACGTCTTTTGCACCATAAGAAAAACAACTTCGTTAACGATACATAAACCTCGAATCCAAGTACTTTTATCTACATAGCCTAGTCCACGAATGTTTATAGAAAGAGTGTTCATTGATCAATAGTTTGAAAACCTTCCTTTGCGATTTCCTTTTCAAGATACCCCTCGAATTGTTCCATGTTTGTGACACCTACAATGCTTACCATCCGAACCGTGCTATCCACTTCATCCTGAAGACCATCTTCCAACCTCTTAGAAACACTTTCACCACTTCCTTGATCATCGACTATATCTACAAAATTCGAACAGGGCCTTTCCTCCTCTAAACCACCTCCCTATTCAAATCCGGAGCCAAAAACTCCTCCGAATTTCCTTCACCTCCGATATTGACCGTAACCGCATTGGACGGGAATATAAACCTATCAATATCGTACGGATCATCGTTCTCCCTTTGTCTTTTTTAGGTCGTTCCTGTCCCAATGGCAACTTCGACTTACTACTAGCACCTTTCTTCCGATTAAACACTCCCTTCTTCTTTCTCAATTCACCACAACGAACACCCTCCTAAATATGATTCAAAAAAACCTCCTGGACACCACTAAGCACCTCTTGAACCTCCACAGTCGGCTCTTGAAGCTGCTCAACTTCTATGACGTCCGAATTATTCACCTCACCTCCTCCAATACCCATTCCATTATTCATTACCACTTCTTCTCCAACCTCATCTAATTCTACTAAACAATCTGGAATCCAATCCCCCGCCTCTTCCTCCACCCGGACATGAAACATTTTATCATTCCATTTCAATGCTACTGTTTGCTGAATCATGTTCACCGATTTGCATAATACCCCACATACAGCAAATGATAAATCAGTATTGTTTTCGGTAAATTGAGCCGATTGAATGACTTCCCAAAACGCCCGGCTATAGCATCGAAGACTTGAGAATTTGACAACATAATTGGAAGTCCACGAAGCTTTAGCCAAACAATCCTCTCTATTTGAAACACTTGACCCTTCCAATCCTGAAGCTGACTAAACACCTCTGCCCATTCGTTTCTTGATTCAAAAAACGTTTGTTTCTCAATATTGCTACCAAACAAAAGCATAACATGAAAACCTCCCACATATTTAACGTCAATCTTATAAGGGCTAATCAACTTGAGTATCCTTCGCAACTTAGTTAGTGATGAGAAATCAATAACACGACCAACCAACCCATATTCATACCATGTGGAGAAAGCTTGAACACTCGGATCCACGACAATCTCTATTAACCCTACTTCGGGTTCCTTGTTTATAAGAGTGTCACGAAAGGACCTTCCACCAATATTATCACCATTGAGTGCACTAGAACCCGATTGATCCCCTCTTTTTTCTTTATCATTTTCTGCATGCATGTTATTCCCTACCAAGCCATTCTTCGAAACCGGTTGCCAAACAACGTCTTTCTTCTTAGATACATCAACCCCATTGACAAATCTAGCCGGAACAATGAATAACTTATAGGATCCGATCCAGAAATCCTTCAGTTGTTCCTCCAAATCTACTAGGTTTCTAACATACTTAAACGTTACGAACCCGAACCTCTTACCCAACCGATCATACTTTCTAGCTATATACGTACCTTGAACCTCGACATACACCTTCAACACCCTAACCAGATCAGAAGACAAACACCTCTCAGGCAAATTGGAAACGAAAAACTTGATGACTGGATCATATTCCTTCGAGACATGTTGTTGTTTGGATCCCTTCCCTTTCTTAATTGGCACATCATACCATTCATTCACTTTGAATCGATCCTTACCCGCCTTGAAATCGAAAAAAACTTTGGAAACCCTAGTTCGCCGCCCTGGAGTGAACACCATTTCTGTTGGAGCTGTACAAGATAGTCTATATTATCAACACAGTCAAAGTCAACAAAAATCAACATCAAGGTCAAAGTCAACAGAAGTCAAACCCGTCACGTTCGAGACGAAGAACCGAGACGAGACGTTGAAGATTGAGATGACTAGGAGTTTTATTGTAATAAATATATTTTGTGTAAACAAAATATATTTTATCTTGTTTTTAGTCATTTTTATGCTTTATATATTATTTTGCATTAATTAGCCTAAGTCTAGGGAGTTAAGTGCAATTAGTGAATATTAGTCTAGACTATAAATAGGTTAATTATCATTAGTGTTGACTAATGGTTGATCCTGGATTTTATTGGATTTTATTAGTGAATATTAGTCTAGACTATAATGGTTGATCAATTTGGGGTTTTATTGTGTTTATCATTGTTTGATCTTATAAATCTTCATAATATTTGATTCAAGTGTTTATCCTGGATTTACAATTTGGTATCAGAGCCTTATTGGATCAAATGCATTGAAGATTTGAAGAATTTGTTGTGGATTTTTGAAGATGTTCATCAATTTTTAGAGAGAGAAACTGAGGTTCTAGAGAGAGAAAGTAGATCTGAGTTCAAATTTCTACTAATTCAACAACAACAACATCAGATCTATCACTATATTCAACATATATTGAATTTACATCATCGTTTGTACAAGAAAAATTAATGAAAAACTACAGATCTGAAAGTTTCTCTCACACATACTAGTGTGTGTGTTCTTGGTGTTCTTGAGCTTCAAATCTTCATGGGGCGAAACTAGATCTGATCTTGAACGAAACTTCAAACTGTTCCGAAGAAATTACAGTTTCATCCGGAGAAACTCCAGCTTCCGACAAAACTGTAATTCCGGCGAAACTGTAATTCTGGCGAAACTATTCCAGCGAAACTGCAACTCCGGCGAAACTGCATATTTTCCGGTGAAACTATAACCTGCGAAATTATAAAAATCAGCGAAATTACTTAAAAAACTGCGAAATTAACCACCGGAATCCTAGCCGCCGGATCCCTACCACCACAACCACCTTCAACTTACAAAGCAGGCACATCAAACATCTTCACACAAACAGGCCTCGACAACACCTCCGCCACCCACGCGCCGACGCACGGCCGCGCGTGGAACACCTTCTTCATCTCCGTCTCCATCAGAAACTTCACCATCAGCGCGTGGTGCAGATCCGCCAACGAGTACCTATCTCCGCCCAAATACTTACTATCCGACAACCGTGCTTCATACACATCAAGCACACGCTCCAACACCTTCTCCTTCGCCCTCACCACCGCCTCATCGGTGTTTTGACCGAACAAAAACCGCTTCATACACAGCTCCCAACCTAACTTCATCGTCACCGGTTCGAACTTCTGCGACTCCACCTCCATCCACACCGATTCAACCGCCTCTTTCGCCGGATCGGAGTTCATCAGATCTGTATCTTTACCGGCGTATGTCTGCGATATGTAACGTGTAATCGCCCTTGATTCGAAGAGTTTGATGTCACCGTCTTCAAACGCTGGAATCTGGCCGAACGGGTTTCGTGAGAGGATGTGAAGTCGTTTGTGTTCGCCGGAGGCTAGATCGACGGTGATGAGCTCGAAATCGAGGTCTTTCTCGGCGAGACAGAGGAGTACACGATAGGTTACAGTGGAGAGCAATGAGCCGTACACTTTGATCGCCATTGTAATGGTGGATGAATCAACAGTGTAGCTGAAGTATTGAAGTTTTGAGAATGATGATGATGATAATGAAGTTTTGAGCCATACACTTAAGTGTGTGTGTGTTTTAGTTTTAGGGTTAGGGTTTGAGATTAGTTTAATGGACCTAAAAGTGTTTTCTCATCAGATTGGCTAATTTCAAGATTAAAAGTGGGCTAACAATTGGGCTGCATTCATTAAAAAATTAAAGTCATTGGGCTAACATTTTTTTTAACAAAAAATAATAACAAAATTGGGCTCATTCAAAAAAAAAAACAAGCTGACCTGGCAGCTTGACCCGGTTGCTAAGATTGTATAGCGTGACATTTAAAAATAATATTGTTTCTGGGAGAATTATTCTAAACTTTTTGGGAAAAATATTTTTGGGGCGTTTAATTGTTCAAAATTTTTACAATCATGTCATTTTCAGACGACTTTAAATCAGATAATCTCACAATGGCAGAAAGCCGAATTGACTCTTTTGTAGGTATGAAGAAAGAAAAATTTTCAGATTTGATTGATCGATTTTTAAAGGTGGCAAATAATCTAAAGAAGCATGTTCCTGATCTCAGTAATCATGAACAAATTCAAAAGCTTCTTGACTCGCTTCCGTCTGCATGGAATCATCAAGTTAAAATGCTGAAGCAAGAAAGAGGTTATGTTGACACAAAACTTATGGATATGATCAACAGACTAAAATCTCTTGAGCTGGATATCCAAAGAAAAAAATTTCAGCAAGCCGTGTTTCCACATCAAACCAACACGCTTAATACTAATGTTGTTTCTTCTGTAACAAGCATATTTGATTACAAAAGAGAGATGATTGAAAAGTTGAAGTTGATGAGAACTGATTTGGATTTGAATTTTGAATTCAGAGAAACTGTTGAAGAGAACTATGAAGCTTTGAGAGTCGACAATAATAGTAAATTAGAGTCTGTGAGAACCGATGATGATAAGGCTGGAAAAGTTGATAAAAGAGAGAAAGATTCTGAGGCTAACAAGATGCTGAAGGTCAAAGAAGAGGAACAACAAAAAATCACAAGGGTTTGCAACTGTGAGAAAAGCTTAGTTGTAGAACGAACTATCATGGATCTTCCTTATGAGACTGTTCAGGATATGTGTTCTTCATCATGCAAAATCCGGTTATTAGGGATTTATAAGGCAAACAGATTGTTATTGGAAAATGAAAAAGAATTAAAAATAATCAATCAGGAATTAAAGAAAAATAAAATTGCTTTTTCAAGAAAACTTAATGAAGCATTGGCTGAAAATGATCTTTTAAGAAGAACCATTTTGGAGCGTAACGTTGAAATTAGTATTTTGAGAGAAAGGGCTGTTTTAGCTCAATTTGAAACGACACAGCTTCAAACAAAGCTTGATAAATGGACCCTTTCACACATGAAAAAGGATGAGCTAATTGCTAAACAACAAGGGGCGCGGGTAAAACATGGGATTGGATATAAATCTGATGGTGAAACTGTATTTAATTCAGTTCCACCTCCTTCTACTTTATGTTATTCACCTATCCCCAGACCTCATCCTAAAAATAATTTGTTTGAACAACCTACTAATAGTTTGCATGCAGGGTTGAGCGGTGTCAATCTCAAAGAGGTGCGAGATGATATGATTCCATAATTGGTATGGGATACAATAAACTGAATGCTGACAGTCCAGATAATGATTGTTCAGTTCTGGTTGTTTGTAATTCTGTATCTACTGTTTCTTCTAACTTCTTTCATAAGTTTAAAGTAGGTGAAATTCCTACCTTTGAGCGTGACAGGGTTGTGAAAGAAGAGATAAATCATGAATCACCTAATGATCAACTTCCAACAACAACACATCCTATTCCTGTTAATCAAGATCCATTAGAAGCATATCTGTGTATACGAGACTGGATAAGCTTAGATGATGAATCACACACAGAGAAGGGTGTTGGTTCCTCATAGATCAAGATATCTGCTGACATAGTCAAGTCTTAAAAGCTTCCAAAAGCTGAATCAAGTTCCCAGTTCTCTTTTTATTATTTTTATTGAGTCTTACTATACTGTATAATAAGACTCAATAAAAATAATAAAAAGATAACTGGGAACTTGATTCGAGATGACTGAGAAATGATTGTATATCATCTTGAAATGCTTGTTTTTGCATGACTTGCATTTTAAAATGAGAAATGATATTAACTGATCCTGTTATCTGATTTACATCTTATTTTTAATTGCAAATAAAAGAAAAACAAACAGATTCTTTAATGATATGCTTGGTAGACTCAGCCTGAAAAATAAAGTAGACAGCAGCATAATGCTTTAAATTAAAATATATGCTTAAGGATGTCTGGATTTATGCAATCATTTCGGCCGGCACGAAAACTGAGTCCCGACAAACAATTGGATTGAGAATTGATCTTTCACCCACCATGATACAAATCATATAAGCCATATCTTTGAGCCATGATTGGTGTATTTATGTGTCTTGTGTTTGTGCTAATCTCCTCTAGTGTACGAAAGTACTGACCTGGAGTGATGATCTCCTTTGCTGTACGATAGTACTGACCTGGAGCTCTTATCGGCACATGATTGAATGGTCATCTCCTTTTTTATATGTGAGTATAGACCTGGAGCTCTCACCGTTGGTCTAACTAGTGTTAAATTATCTAAACGATGAATTCATCACAGAATGCAACATTCTGTTGATAATCACTTGTGTTGGATCTAGAAAGGCTGGTGCAACCAAAACCAAATCACTTAGACTATTTTGGTGCTACTAATAAAGGACTTCCGAAGCTAAGTGTGGAACTTCCGAAGGAAAAAGGAGCTCTTCCGAAGACAAAGTATAAGACCAACTTCCGAAGGAAAACTCCAACTTCCGAAGACAAAGTATTCACTTCCGAAGATCAAGACTTAGAGTGAAAGAACAGAAGTCAACTTCCGAAGTATGAAAGAAGTCCTCAAGCCTCGGAAGTACAGAAGCCTCTTCCGAAGTATAAGTGGCTTTGGAAGAACTTGTTCTTCCGATGCCAACTTACCTTCGGAAGACACTACTATTATCCAGTGGACATAAGTATGGTCTCCCTAATACTCCGCTACAGACCTCTGAGATACTGCATGACGTTTTCTCAAAAGCCATGTAGTTGATCATACTTTATTTCACTGTTTACCTTTATCAGTTAGTACAGTTGCCAACTTTAGTTGGTGACAAAAGGTAAGTCATGGACATGTCATGACTACCATATCTTAGATAATACTTTATCTAAGATACCTTAACTTTAGCATTGTAGCATATGCTTTAGTCTTAGGTTTCTAGCTGGTATCAAAGTATATCCGGTTGTAGGATCTAGTATATATAGTTTCTCATTGTAACTCATGTTTCATGCTTGTAAGAGTCTTGTAATACTTTGAGTTGAGAAGTAATATATACAAGTGTCTTGAAAATTATTTCCTTATGTTCTTTGTTACTTATTATATTATTATCAACTCTTAGGAGAGATTCTACTTCATCTGATTTGAGTGTAATATAAGTGATTTTGAGAGAAATTCAAGTGTTAAGTGACAAACCCGATCCTACAATTGGTATCAGAGTTTTTTAGGCTCTTGATTGTGAGATCTTACCATCCTAATCAACCTGTTTTTCACTCCTCCTTACACCACACTCAAAATGGCCCTCAACAAGTCTGAAGTAGAGATGGGGACGATGACTAAAGCACCCATCATCACCCCTGAAAACTTCAGGTCATGGAGTAGACGCATGGAAGGCTTTATCAGGTATCAAGACAGCAAGATGTGACAATCTATTGTTAATGGCACGTATAAGCCAAAGATGGTTGGTGGAAACGGTGCCATGATAGAGAATGTCGTTGAAGATTACTCTGATGAGGACCGGAAGAAGCTGGACATTGACAGCAATGCTATGACGGTTCTCATGACTGCAATTCCCAACTCCATCATGGTGGGGTTTGAGCATTGCAAGTCAGCCAAAGAACTGTTTGATGCACTTGCTCACATGTTGTTAGGACCTAGTATTTGAACGAAATACCGAGTGATTGCGTGTTAAACCAACTCAAATAGTGCGGAATCCTATTTGATTGGCGATCCAATCAGTGAGAACACACGATGAATCAATCAAGAATTGATTTCAACGTCAGAAATCGATTAGGAACCGATCTGATGTGTTCTATGAACTTGGAGAACGATTTGGGAGGCTTCTGGACGGCTAGGGTACGTCTGGAGTCGTAATGGGATGAATGCTTACGTTTTCCCACGAATTGGGTCTATTTATAGGTTAGTATTGGTCAATCGTGCGACTGGGCCATAAGTATGGTTCAGTCGTGCGATTGAACCATGCGGTTGATTCATCCGCACGACTGAGTGTTCAGTCGTGCGATTGAGTCAATCTTATGTGTCAATCATACGACTGATCCAGTCTCCTGGTTCAGTCGTGCGATTGAGTCAATCGTATGAAGTTATTCATGCGTGTGGTCCATTCGCATGGGCCATCCGCATGAGAACTTCATTAAGTTAAGTTTGAATGTTCTATTTAATATAACTTAATGTGCACTCATTCAAACATTCATAAACCCAATCAATTCAATCACAACTCATTAATGAAATATTAAACATTACAAGTAACAACCAATTCATATCATTTCATTAATCAATTACAATTACATCAAAATCAGACAGACAAGTTCATTACATTACAAATCATGATCTAGGGACATACATGTATCAACAAACTCCCCCTTGGACCTAGATCTATCTATTCTCTTGTCTTCTGCATAACCTCCTTATATCTCTTGTACTTCTCCTCTTTAGTGACTCCTGCGTGTATCTCAAAAGCAAAGCAGAGTCTTATGACGTTTTGGAATTGGAGGGCTTGTACAATATCTTGCGTGTCATAGAATAGTGGCCACTTATATAATGTGTAGACATCATTAGCAGATAAGTTGGTTAGCCACATTGGGTCGAATACCCTGATAGTATCCATTTGGCCCTCTCTGTTCAGGACTATGACCGCTTCAGCTGTTCTCCAATCGTAGTACCACCATTTGAAGTGGGGAGTGAAGTCCTGTGGCATTTCCCTTAGAGGGATTCTTGACATTGTTCGCGGGGGACTCCACTTCAGCACTATCTTTGGCTTCCAGTTATGGGATCAACTTCAGAACGTCTGATATACCTCGTAGGTTGTTGAGGTTTGAAGTTGACCCACCTGGTGTGGTACTCTTTCCTCAGGGCAGCCTCAAACCAGCCTGACATCTTCTCGGGTCAGCATACAGCAGCTTTAGTTTAGCCAGCTGGTTGAGCTCAAAACCAGGTAGAGTCTTCAGATCATGTGGGAACCTGAAGTACTCTATGCCCTGCTCCCTCTTAACTGCATAAGCGTTAAGGTCTTCAAAATATGCCCAAGAGATAATCCTGCCCGACACCTTATGGTGTTTCTTGACTTTGTAGAGCTTGTGTAGGCATCTCTCTTTGGTGCAGCCCGCTGGGCTCTACTTCTCAAAACAGGCAGCCCATTCAGCCTTACGAATATCTACATCTGCATTGGAGGCTTGGGGCTGTTTCTTCAGTCTTTTCTGCTTCTTGCTCCATCTTGTTGAGTACCTCAAAAGTATCACTGACTAGGGATTCACCCAAATTGGGGACCACATTTCCCTCGGCGTCAGCGTACTGAGGATACTCTTCTGCAGTGATGTCTTCAATCTCAACCTCATCAATGTCGTTCAGTTCCTCATCACTGGTTGAGTCCACTGTTGGAGCATCCTTCACGATTTCATCGGGATTGAGTTTGAACATTTCAGCTATTTGCTCATCAGACAGGTCATGAATTATCTCCCCTTCTTCAGGGGTATAACTCACAGACCGTCTTACTATCCCTTGTAGGTCAAGAATCATAGTTAACTGAGTCTTGACCATTTGAAGGGGAGTAAAGTCAAACTCATCCCTCTGAAAGTTTGGATCTGTTTGATATAAACATTCAACACATAAATCATTAGTAATTAATCAAACAGACATACATTAACTTAACTTAATATATATAACATTTAATACATTGTTTTTCATTACATGATTCAAGTACAAAGTAAATAAATAAATAAAACATCTAATCAGTACTTTGATCCTGAATCTGTGGTGTGTCGCTCGGAGGAGCAGAAGTAGTGGATGACTGGTCTTGTCGACGTTTGGATCTGCGCTCCTGACCTGAGGCAGAGGCCGATGCAGCCGCATCCCCTCCTTCTGCCTCGTCATCATCATCGTGTCCTTCTGTCCTCTTCTTCTTCCGTCTCCTCATCATCATCATCTTCCTCATCATCATCCTCATCTTCATCATCATCATCTCCGTCATCTCCGTCACCTTCCTTTAGCTTCAGGGGCTCATCCTTCGACCCCTTCAGCCTCAGCATGATCGTCTTGTTGGTCGTCTCCAACTCCTCAATACGTTTGGCGGACTGAGCCTGAGTATCTTGGAGTTGGGACACCTCAACTCTCTGCTGGTCTATGACCCGAGCTTGCTCTGCCAATTGCTGAGATTGGGCAGCAGCCAAGTCGGTCAGCTGGCGGATCTGGCCGCCTTCTCCTCGTCAGCAGCAAGCAGACGCATAACCATACGGTTTAGCGCTGAGAGCTGCTCCTCTACCCCAATGTGAGGTAGAGTGAATCCATGTACCTGTGAGGGCTGGGCTGACGGTCCAGCCTGATGTGTGGTGGTGGTGGCAGTGGCTGTGGTGAATATGGGTCGGTGGAGCTGATGGTGGTGAAGTGGGGGTGAATGGTCTGGTGTGATGGATGGGATAGATATAGTGGTGGTGGGTTAAGGTGGTGGATGTGGTAGTAGGAGTAGTGGCTGTGGTGGCTGTGGTGATGGGTGGAATCTCAGTAGTGGTGGTGGTGGTGGCTGTGTGTGGTGGTAGAAGTGGTAGTCACGAAGGTCAACCGACGCTTCTTCTTCTTCAACCCATGTGGTTGAGCCATCCGCTTCCTCCTGGTCCCGGAGGAAGTAGATGCTCCCCCTGCAACTCTGCTACCTGACCCCGGAACATAGTTGGGGTCAGTATCTCTCTCCGAGGAGTCCCTGGGTGCTCACCAACCACCTTTAGCCCGTGGTCTGTGGGAACGACTTTGCTTCCCACAGTCCTGGTGAGGGGCTCCTCGTCTGACTCCTCCTCCTCATGTCACCAGCGACAAACTCCTGATGGAAGCCGGCCATCTCTGCGACCTCTCCGGCAGTGGCTGACCCCGGGGGAATAATCTCTGTATCTGTGCCTCTAGATGGGGCAGGCATGTCATCCCCGGCATCGCCACTATCATCATCATCAGAGTCTGTCTCTGGTATAG
>CM046033.1:45963923-46267299 GCA_025215565.1 Flaveria ramosissima | reverse complement strand
TCTCTCTCCTCTCTCTAAGAAAAGTTGCTTTACATACACAACTCTCTTCTCATCCTAATAACTTTTATTCTCTCTTCTCATCTCAAACAAATCTTGTGGATTCACAAAGATTTAGTTTTTCCTCTTTGTTGATCTCAAATTCAATTGATGATCATGAAGATCCATTGTATGTGGAAGATGGTGGTTAGAGTGGCGACGATGGTGGTGGATTAGGTGTAGATATGCAAGAAATGGAGAGGGAAATGGGTTAGGTGTGGTCGTGAAAGAAGCCCAAGGGATCGAGGTTAACTACTCAAACGCGTCAAGTTCAGGTTAAGCGCCTGTGGATTTGTCCCCGTCGATGTTTGGTTGTTCTTCTTTTGATGATTGTTTCACCTCTAAAGACTATATGGTTCCTCCTCACATGTTCTGTCATTTTTTTTATGTCAAGCTTCATGTAAGTTTGATTATTCTTAAATGAAGTCTATGGATTTTGTGATACAATCTAGTGATTTTCCTTATGATAATTTAATGATACTAGGCTAAAGGTGGGACTGGTGATGTTTATTCACGTGTTTATAAGCTATTGTGAACACAATAATTAATTGAGATGTAATTTTTGATGTAATTAAGTATTTTTTTTATAGTTTTTAAATTAGACTACAGTTACAATTACTATAGATAAGCAATGTGCTAGTGTAATATAATGTAACGTTATCTTCTACAACTTAGTGCAATGTAATCTTCTGTAACTTAATGTAATGTAAGCTTCTGCTATGTAATGTAATGTAATCTTCATTTATGTTTACTGTTTGTTTTTCATTTTTTTTTTATGCTCATTTATCTAACATTACTATGACATTACATACATTACATGTTATTATATTACATTACATTACAAATAAATACTAGTGTAATATTAGATTTGTTATTTTACAATCATACGTAAGTATTAAGTACTAGTTACAACATGAAAATGTTGTAAGTAATGCAATTAAGCTACACTAATGTATTTGTTACATTAACAAAGAATATAAGCTGCGTTACTTACATGACTTTACATCACATTAAAGTAATTTACATTAATTTACAATGAGGTATTACATTACATTACAATATTGTTTATTACATTACAATTACATAACATTACATTACATACATTAGATTTTATCACATTACAATAAATTACATTTTTATTAGTTACCTTAAGTTATTACATTATATTAAAATACTTTAGGAAAGCTTCTAACATAGTAATCAAGTTTCAAGTTTATTTTAATTTTTTGTGTCCTAATTAGGTAACTCAACTTTCAATCGGAGTTTTAATCCTAGTTTTTTTATTTGAATAGCTTATGTGTTTGGATGTAAACTAAGTTAGGATAATTCAATGTTTATTACAATAAAAAGGTTGTTCAATTTAATAATTGCACGTCAGTTAAAAAAGTTTGATTCAAAATTATATTATTCTATTATTAGCATTTAATAAAAAAGAAAAAAAGTTATGTTTTCAAGATATAGTCATAGATTTAATTTAAAATTATATTAATCAAATAGATATTTCATTTGACTTTTTTTACCAAATAGAATTTGAAAATCAAATATATAAAAATATATTGATTTGACAACTACTTTTTGAGTGAAAATCAACTCAAGATAATGTGTGGTTGATGTTAAGTTGCACAACAATTAATGTTTCTAAAAAAATTACTAGTATACTCTTTAATTCTTTATAAATAAATTGGGTAAGAATATAATATGCATAAAAAATCTTGTCCACAAGATTGAATTTTAGGATGAAATGAATGGCACAAATTTAGTTAAAGGGTTCTCACAAAAAGGTAGGGTTCTTATTTGAACCTTACCTATATATATATATATATATATATATATATATATATATATATATATATATATATATATATATATATATATATATATATATATATATATATATATATATATATATATCGAGAGAGAGAGAGAGAGAGAGAGAGAGAGAAATCAAAAACTACACATAGGATGTTTCAACGACCTGACGTTGTGACCGACACCAACTACATAGAGGAAGCTAGTATAGATAGAAATGTTTCAACCTCTTCTCTTGTTTTTTTCTTTTTATATCTCTTTTATGTCGCAAATGTAACTTTTAAGAAAATTAAAGTATTCTAGAATAGAGAGAAAGTATACTTTGCATCTACTTAGAAAACAAAGTACGGACGATAGAGATGAGAGTTTCTGAAGGATAACGGTGGACTGCTTGTTCGTTCATTTAGTCGATGGAGGTGGAGTGTGATACCGTAGACAAACCTCATATAATCTAGCATAGAAAGATATTAGGACATAGTGGCTTAAAAATAATAAACATGTTTTTGGCGCAGCAAATAACTCCACAACTATGTGTGCATGGGAGGCCCTGAGGGTGGGCAGGGTGGCAACCGCTCAGGGCCCAATCTCATCAGGTGCCCGAAATTTTAAAAAAAAAATTATATATGTATGTATATATAAAAACAAGTATAGATTATTAACAAACTAATTAACATACCCAATAGCAATTTAATTACCTTGATCAATTGAAACTTAGGATACGTTAATATTTTAATTAGTTTAGCCGATCCAATCTAAACTCAAGTAAAAAACGCTAGGAGAGTCTTAAAATTCGGTTAAGTAAGTAAATTAGATTATTTTGCTACAATACTTTTATTTATTGGTAAAACAATTATTGTCTTATTATAAATATTTAACATACTGGTTATTGACACTATATTATAGGGCCCATTTTTTCTACTCGTTCAGGGCCTAAAATTATTCGAAAACTCTCGACCGGCCCTGTATGTGTGCTTGGGTTATTACTATGAGAGGTTGGATGTTACAAGAAAGTTACCTACGTTTTGTTTACAATAGTGAGGCAAACCTAGTAGATAACGTGGTAGTTCTAATTGGATGTTGTGACACCTTAGACATCTATCATAAAGTATATCTGGCCTCAAAGACCATCAACGCCTTTTGAGCGGATTGTTTGTAGATACGAGAAGAATTCTACACTTACGCATAATTTTAGGGTGTATAATATCCCTGAGAGTCGCTATAACCGAAAATGTGTTGCAAGGTCTTAATAGGCAAACCCAACAATATTGATTAGTATGAGGGGTCGGATGTGATACAGTGTAGTTTGGTCTACCGGGACTAACTTCATGTGAATAACCATGTGTAGTTTGGTCTACCAGGACTAACTTCATGTGATATAGTACGACGCTACTAGAAAACTATGTAATTTTCTTCACACATATGCATCACAAATGTGTAGCAAAGAGACTTCTTTTGACACAATTGTGACGCATTATGAGTAGCATAAACCCTCGCCGTAAATCATTTGTAACGCATTTGCTACGTACTTCCGACCCATTTGCGACACAAAATCAGCGTCAGAATTTCCTACATATTTGCAACACAATATGATTATTATAATTTAAAAAATTAACTATTATTAAAGTTACTTGTATTTTTTAATTAATTATTTAGTTTGCTACGTATTTGCGACGCTTAGTATTTTTATCAGCTTTCATAAAAATACACAAATAAGATAACACGATAAATAGATCATGATACATCACAACATTTCATAGAGAAATTGTTCTTCAACGTAATATGATAGGCACGATTGTGATTCATAAACGGTGAAATGATTTTGTTATGTTTTGTATATATTTTTTGCAAAACATGATTCAAGATTGAGTTTATGGTTAACCATTGTAGCATTATGTTCATTTAATTTTTAAGGTTAACATTCATTTTTCTACTTGGTTGGTGTGTATACAAATTAATACCTAACAAAAACATGATCAAGTGAGATGAGTAGATAAGTAACAATTAAATTTTGATGGGACGTTGTGTTGGTAAGCTGTTTTTTTTAATATTTAAGAGGTTAAGGATTAAAATTCCACATCTCATCAAAGTTATTATGAAAAATTAAGTGAAAGTGAGTCTTGAGAATGATAGGTTAGATTAGTTATGACTTATGAGTTCTCTTTAGTATAAATATAGACTCATACTATTGTTTTAATTTTTTACTATGTGTTGTTTCAATAGGAAGGTTGGGACTTCTTTGTTAATTATTATTATTATTATTATTTTCGGTTATTTACACGAATAGTCCCTATGACCTATTTATATTATATAAAAAACATTATTCATTCTTCGTACCAAATCAAACTCTTTACAATCAGATCCAGCCATCATCACCTCTTGATCAAACAGAGTCAATAAAACAAAAAATATCACTCGTCTTTGCTTGTACCATTAGTTTTTGGTTCATCCTCAACGAAGTTGATTCTCAAACTCATTATCTCCAAGTTTTAGGGTCGCGGGTTTATTCTATAGTATTCTTTCAGTGGAATGAAATTTAGATCTAGATTCATGAAATTGTTTTATTCTACTCAAATTGATATGTTGTAAAAACGTGTATTGATTTATGTTAAATGTTTTCATGTGCGATTGGTGTGTACGCAAGGTGCATGTTTTGACTACATAGATTTCATGGAAATAGCGAGTTTAGAGACATGCTTTGGGGTTTTGGTTGAAAACCATAATCATGATAATCATCCATGTTTCACGACGTGTATGAAGGAGGTGGTCGATCAACGTTCATGGAATCTAAAATCGATCAACCCAATTTGAAATCAATGAACCAAACTCGATGAAATAATTTAAACCCATTGCATCTGATTCTTGAGGAAATTCAGGAGCTCCCCCCTCATACACTTGGCCACATTTTGTGCAGCGGTCCCGGAGGATTTGATTAGGTGTCTCATCCAACACTAGTGGTTCCTATCGAGTGAACAAGGTCGCCAACAAAAGGAGCTTGAAGAAGAAGGGGGTGAAGGTGGAAGAGCTTCTAGACCTTTGAGGGAGGGGGGACAAATGAAAACGAACTTTTAGTTGAGTGGTAGCCTCATGACTTTTCAAATTAAAGATCATGGGTTAAAGTCACGCTTGAGACAATTTGTTCAAGATTGAGTCAAGTGATTTTCTTAGTTATGTGTTTCCTACTGAGTGGGTGGGGCAGGTCATCACGTTCTATTCTTCGAACGGATGGGTGATCAATTTACGAGAGTGATCCCGGGCCCTCCTGTTCAATCAAAAGAAAAGGACGGGGGTCGGGAAATTGTTATCGTTTTGTTTATTTAGACATGGATATCCTCGTCATTTAATATAGTAGGCCTTAGTTGACCTTGAATCCAAATCTGATCATATCCATTCTTTCATAATGTAATTGCCAAAAGAACAGATTTGTGGACTCAGTAAAGCGATCCGATGAGTCGGTCCACCTATGGCCCACTCAAATATCGAAAACTCTGAATTTCGGATTTTACTTTTAAAGGACCACCTCTAGGGCTAAAAAAACCAGAAGGGAAACTGGAATCTGTTTTCAAACCGAACCAATCGCAATATAATACGGTTTGGACCCGAAGAGTAGGATTGAAATCGGTTTATAACCTCCTCGTTTAAAACTGTTGGAACAAAACCAAACCAAAACAGGCAAAACCAAGTTTCAAATTATCTTTTCCGAAGCAAAGATCAATTTCAAACCAAACCAGTTTGAGCAAAAATCTAATTTTGACTAGTGATGGCCACACCCGAACTGGTTTCAATCCATACCTGAACTGGTTTGGCTTCAAAAACCGATTTGTACAAATATAACCAACATTACCATCACCACCACCAGCCACAACCATTATCAACCACCGCCAACAAATGTTATCTATTTTTTTTTTTTTTTTGAGTAATCGAATAATCATGTTATGATACATCTGTTTCTCATCTTAGTAATAAACTCCACTAAACAGTATTCATGCAGACTAATCAATGGCTCACACGGCCAAGAAGCTTCGGTTCAACAAACTATTAATGGCAGCTTTCGAATCCCTGTAACCGACTTGTTAAGTTTTCTTGTCAGGTGAGTGATTCCAAATCTGCACTTCCTTCAGAAAAAATAACTGGTTTTTTTTTCTGATTTTCTTCGAAAGAGCATGAAATGCAAAGGCTGATTCAGCTTTACAAGACAGATAGCACAACCAAAATATGGTGATTTTATACAGTTAGCTATGCATAAAGAAGAAAATAAAGCACAACAGACACTGGAGGAGTGGAGATGGGGGTGGACACTGGAAACCAAGGAGTCTGTGGGGACTCGCATTCAAGTAGACATTCCTCTTACACGATCGAGTATACACAAAAACAACCGAATTCCAATCTCAAATGCATACATTAATAAGCAACAAAACAAAACCAAACAATCATAGGATCAATCACAAGTCCATTATTGTGTAGAACATACCAACTACTAAAATAGCATTCTATAGTGCTTTAATGTCGATGAACACATGGATCCATAAGCACCAACACAACCCAAAACCATATATATTTCTATGGATACAACTCATATCTTCTCAGCTAAATCACAGACATTGCCTTCTCCCATGCTGCACGATGCTGGAACTTGCAGCCCGTTTTTGCTTTAGAAGAAAGTTGAACTACGAAGTTTGTCACAAAATAAAAAAAGAAAAGAAAAAGAGAAACAACCAAGAGATAAACAGGCGGTAAGTTAATGAGTAAAAATATGGTGCAAGACCATATGAGATGTATTAATTTTCTATCACAGGTTGACAAAAAAAAGTAAATTTAGGAAACAGATGATGCATTTGTTTCCAGCATTTGCACCAAATTTGAAGGCACAGACAGATAATAATCTAAGGATGCATCTGCAACAGAAAACTAAACCTGGTTTTACTCATTTTCGGCATCATCATATGACGGCCTATGCATTTTGACTTGAAAACATCATTCATCTTCCTGAAAATCAAAAAGAAGGTAGGATCATACCATAAGTAAGACAATTATATGGATGGATTGTTTCTGATTACATCTAATTTAGTCTAAAACAAAACGGATCAAAAGAGTCGAACGGGTCAATAATCAACCAAAGTACATCTCTATTGAATAAAACACCCCCTACCTCATCTTAAGTAGTAAATGATATATTATTGTGTACAAATTTTTTACACAATAATATTATTTGCAACAGAAGAATTTCTTGCTGTGTTGTTATACCTTACGATAAATGCGGCGTCTACTCTTGTGTACACACCTCCCTCATTTTTATGATACAACTTTTGTAATCATATTAGAAGTGTGGCAATTCATGTCGAGTTCGGGTTGGTGTATTAGAATCAACCAACCGTGCACAATCATTTTACTTAATCATGTCAAAAAACCTAACCCTAACCACACACGCTTAATAGTAACACTTTGATGAAAGTGTACTGTGGGAAGTGATAATGCAGAAACCTATGGCAGATTATATGCGGTGTTTAAAAAAGAATACTTACTCTTTTGACATCATTGGATAGACCCAAATCAGAAAGGGAATTTTCAGATATACAATGTGCATGCACTATGGGACCATAAGTATCACCAATATTCTCATCTCTGATGTTAAGGTACACAGCTCTTCTAAACATCCATTTGCCCATTTCTTGATAGTAAAAGTCATCAAACACGTCGCCACACAAAATGCACACACATTGACTTTCATCTGCAACAACCATTGGCTCGCCATCAATCTGCACAGGACCTGTGGTCTGATCACCAGATTGCGCTTCAGGCTTCTCTTTAGACCAATCATCAAATTTTGTGAACCATCTCCTTGATGCTTTATTGGGAGTGTTCAATTCAGGATTATTAAGCGTATGCCACTCAATGTGTCTGTCGAAACGCTCTACAAGTTTAAACCTTAACCCGCATATGTGACACTGATGCGGAAGTTCATCAATAATGAGTTGGCTGATAACAGAAGGATGTGACCTCCGAATAACGTCAGGTTTAAACTCAAAACCAATAACACTTTTTACATCTTCAGTGTCCACGGTACATTTTACAGCAGAATTAGAGGGAGATGGCTCATCATTTGTAAGGGGTAATTTCATCTTTTCTGGTACAGGCGCAGGAGCTACTGGAGCATCAGTTTTAGGGTTCCCGCTTCTTATCAGGGTTTGGTCGGATGGAGAATCAGCCTTTGATGCAGAAATTAAGCCCTTGGCAACCAGCGTACTTAAAAGACTCGAAACAGGTGGCAAGTCTGCTTCTCTTTGCAAAGTAGATGCAGAAAGCAATATGCTATCATGTGAAGATGAACTCATGTGAGGTGACTTGACCTTTGAGTCAGAGGATGTAAATTGGGTTGGGGGAGGAGCACTTGGTATTGAAGGCCTTGAATTAGATTCAGAATTGCTACCAAATATGCTAACAGAAGCTAACAAGTTACCAGTGGTCAAAGGTTCAGGGGTATCAGTAATAGGAGATTTAATATGATCCGAAGATGGACCAATCAATGTTTTTGCATCAGCAGAGATCTTCGTAGCTGGCGATTGAGAAGATCCATGTTTTTTTGTATGTAACGGTAGCTGCATTTGGGATTTTTGAGAATTATCCATATGGAAAGAATCTTGAAGAGACTGACTAGAGACTCCTGTGTTCTTTTGTCCTCGAGATAGAGGTGTTTTACCATCTTGGCCAGCAAAATTATGCAGTATTCTACTTGAATTATGTGTTGAGAATGAGGGTGCAGGAGGACGATGGAGTGTTGGTGATGCAGCTCCAGGAGTATGTAGTTGCTGGCCCGTTATTGCACTTGGAGGAAAGCCGAGTAGTCCCGAGGCTCCAACATGAGAGGACCCTATTTGTGGCTGCAAAGGAGACTTTAAGAGAGAGTTAACAGATGTGGATACCCCATTGAAAGGCAGCCCTTGTGACCTAACTACTGATGGCATTTGCTGTCTGAAAAAACCACCATCTTTGTATTCTCCAGTTAGTGAATCAGACGAAGCTTCTCTATCAACCCTTGATCCCATATCTTGTAACCGTCGTGATTTTTGAAGGTGATCCTCAAAACCCTGCAAAGTTAAATGTAGATCCTCAGTTTGGAGTTGCACCTAGTTTTACATGCATATATAAATACATAAACAGAACAATCGTCCTCTAAAATGCTGCCAGTTTTGAAGTGAACAGTAGTCAGATCTTAATGTTCAGATGACAGATTCTGCTTCTGATAATCTGACTGTTTACGGGTTAAATATTTAGTTTCATACCAGCCGCAACAAAACAAATCAGTTTCATACCATCTACAATAAAACTGATTAACTCAGGGTAATATAAAATCACATGCCTGCCCTTTCTAAGCTAATTTGAGACTTTCACTCCCACTAAAGAAATATCTCCTTTTCAAACAAGAATGTCTTTTTCGGTCTTTCTATCTATTAGTTGCCTTAAAAAATTTAAGACTTAAAACATATGATTATTAGTGCTCAACGGTAGATGCACATACAAAGACTATTCAACAACCCATCTTCTTACACATGATTATCCGACTCTGGTTAATGGTTATCGCCTATCAAGTATCATACACACACTCAACACACATTCATACGCCGATTACTGAGAACTACAATTGTCCATCCTACATGTAACCATAATCAGCAGGGTAAACAGTTGAACAATTACAGAGCTATTTGAGTAATCGTGTGAAAACAAGGCACCCAAAAACCTTTTTCATAAAATTAGTTTTGTAAGGGCCCAATCTCAGATGTATATTTACCAGTCAACACATAAGTTGCAACTTTGCATATGAAATGTACCAAGATTAAATTAAGAGACCATTCTACTTTCTTAAGACATACCAACTTTTCATGCTCAAGGTGTGACCGAGGGTCTCTCTTTGAGCTACCACCAGATCTTACAGAATTCGGCAATCGTGAGTTCATGCCATCCCACGTATATTCCTCTTCCTCTGAATTCTTCCAGCTCCTATTTAGCTCACCAGATCTTTTCATTGCAATGTCGGTTGTAGGCTGTGATTTGACATCTGCAGTTGCATATCTCTTGGCTGAAAAGTTAGGGAACTCATGCTTCATGTCAAAGCCATTTCTATGATCCAATATAGTCTCTGTACTATTGCTCCCAGGTCCATACAAAGAATTGCCAAATCCCTGCTCATTAACTATTTCACTTGAATCAAAATCATTATATAGTGCACGTTCATTCTCACGAATAGCACCCACCACATTTCTTTGTGCTTGCTGAATATTCTGCAAAATTTATAATTTTTTAAAGCAACACCATTGCTAAATGTAAACGGCTAATTTACAAAATTTCAAATATAAACTAGCATACATTTACCTTAAGGCGAGGATTTGTCTGTGGCCTCACAGAAGTAATATTGACTAATGGTCTGTCTTGTCTGTCAGCATCCTCAGGTGAGTTAATCAGGTTTGTCTCACTAGTTGGACCTTTTACCTTCAATGTTCAAAATGACGGTAAAAAATCAACGCCAATGGTATAAGCTGAACATAATAATAAAATTGTACTTGCTTCCAACAGTTACTACTAAATACTCGTTAAAAACCTCATGTAACTAAAAAAAAGATGAATGATAGAAAAATTCATCAGTTTATCAAAGAATTATAAACCATGTCGATATGGAAGAATGAGTGATGCATATACAAGATGATAGCCATGCAACACAGAAAAAATAGGATTTCCCAAAGAACCTCTTACCGCACTTGACTGTTGAAGTCTCTGTCGCGCCTCCAAATACTTCGGATTTACATGAATACTACGAGCAGGACGTTGAGGTTGTGGGTCAGGTTCCAAAGAAGATGATCCATTTGTAGCTGATTGGAAACCAAGTTCTTTCTCTATGTGTTGTAATGACTGAGGAGGGAATACACCTTTCCAAGTCCCAAAAAGATGTCGCATTCCAGAATGAACTGCTGGATCAACCTGTCTATATGCCTTGCAGAAAACCTAAAAGACCCACCCAAGGAAGCAACTAACCAGTGATAATTAATATCTATACGACCAACAGCAAATTTGAAGATAGCATACATGATCAGATAAATTTTTAAGTGGTAACTGAACAGTTCACTAACTTTCAAGCCCTCATTAAACTGGATTAATAATGTAGGAGAAATGCTAACACTTGAGCATAAGTTTCATTCATGTAGCCATAAGTATACATTAAAGATATACAAAATTAAAGAAAAAAACATATTTATCTGTATTTTCCTAATCTTCAAAGCATTTTTCATGTAGAGGACAAACAAAACCGCTTGAACTAAGAGAGTAACATAGTTAAAAGGCACTTCTGGTGACTAAAGATCTAACCTCAGGTAGTCTGGCAGCAAAGTATTTGATGTAATCTCTGCCAATATTCTTCACAATACTATCAAGAAGGTATAGTGATGGCAGCTTTTGATCGCTGGGAACCTATATACAATTTTTCAAGTCAACGACAGTTACGATTAAACAAGCTCTTCATCAAGCTAACTTGTGTATTTTACAAGCACCACACATAAACCAAGAGGCAACATGACAAAGAACTTGAACAAGAGCAATTTCTAACTTGGGACAGTATGTACTATAAATTCATTTAGAACATTCAAAACTTCCACTTCAACAACATTATAACTGACTACGAAAGACCATCATCTGTTTTACATTATACACGAAGCTCTTTAAGCTTTTACGTTCATCAAACACATCTGAATTTTCTTTTTTTCTTCAGAAGTGACTTTCTATATTATCTAAGCTAATTTGAAGGATCAATGAGCAGGGACGTAAAGGTAAGAGCACATCATGAATGAACTCAAATGCACAAAATATCCCTCCATACAAAGATGAAGATTAATCGATATTTTAAATGTCCATTCAAAAACTCTAATTGAACGAATAAAGTACTAACTCATCCCATAAGGATTGTAAAAGTCGGCATTCAATGCTCTAGCTCTGGTAACAATCGCATCCCATCAGCACAAAGAGTATAACCTTCTATTCACACACATTTGCTATTGGTGTGCTTGTATTGGATTCATTTTGTCACATACACTCATAATATACTCATAAAAGCACCAACTTGGTTTGTAATCCATATAAATCAACTAATCAAAATTTCCAATTTACAATTTAACATTTTCATTTAGGGGAGTAAACTATATCAGCTCATAACACTAAACAACAACTCTATAAACATTTCCTTTAGCTCATTCTATTATAGTAACCAAAAATCATCACCTCAAGAATATTAGAGCAGATAGTGGCAGCTATGGCCTTTGCAGCGTGCACGTTTTCTCCCGCAATGATTGTCAGGTTAGTTATGATAGGTTTTGAATTGAAAGTCAGCTCAGCCAGAGCTGTCCTGTACTGATTCACAAGCTCCTGATGCTGCTGTTGCAGCTGCAATTGCGATAGCGCTTGCGGATGATAACCTCCCCCGCCCCTAGTCGAATCGCTGTTCTCTGAGTCTCTATCTCTCTCCGCAGCCGGCCGAAACCCTACCGCCGGTTGCCGCTGAACAACCGGCCTACCACCACCACCACCACCATTAGAAATATTATTATTATTGCTGCGAATAAACGGCCTCTCTTCCTTCAGTAACCGAGGTTTTTTCATTGCAGCAGGATCTCTAGACGATCTATCAAATGGTCTACCACGAGAACTACTATCCATTTCCATTGTTTCACCCCGTCGATCAAATTCAAAACAAAAACATACAAAACTGAAGAGCTAAATTCATGTTTACAATTAGATTATTACACAGCTAACTACCGATACAAACTCTAATCTGAATCTTCAACAAAAGGAAAAACATATCAGAAAACCCTAACCCTAGCTATCGACGATTACAAACACCTAAACAGTACAAATAAACACAAAAATGAAGAAGAAATACAAATGGAGAATCTTGAAATTGAGGTGAGATAAGCGATCGATGGAGAATATAGAAGAAGATAGATAGATCATTGGTTCATCACCATCGTCATGCAATGTTCCTGATTTGAATCTAGTTTTCTCGTGTGCGTCTCGTTCTTTGTCGGGACAAATATGTGGATAATAAGGATTGGATGTTTCATAAAATAGGAAAGAAGTTCGACCCAAAGCCCATATTAACAATCGTTCACCTAAAAATCGGCCCATACTGCTTTGGCCTAATTAGAGTTGAAAAGAAAACTAGTTTGAAACCGAACTGGTTTTAAACATGACCTAAAATGGAACGGGTTTGTACGAAACCGGTTTGGTTCCAACCAAAATGGATGTTAATAGGTGGGTTGAGATCTTGGCTGTTTGGATAGATTCGGCGAGATCGGGTTGGTGAAAGCTATATGAAACAGGTTTGAGTATTTGACTGTTGAGGCGTTTTTACTATTGAAAAACAGTGACAGAACTGTTTATGTTAAAATATATTCTTCAATTCTTATAATCAAACACATTAAAAAGTAGTGTTAATTAACTTTTGGCTTTTGTTTTTGAACGGATTTTAGTATACTGGCTTATAAGATCATCAACCGAGTTTGGGCTTGGATCAGGCTATATGTTAAGGTTATTGAGAAAAGATAGTGAACGAGCTTATACATTACTCATCTAGTGGTTTGTATTATAACAATATGTTATGCATCCATGCTGGTTATTTCTTAATCAACAGGGTGCTTACAGTTACTTGCTAGTTAAGATCTTGTAATCCTAAGTAAAGGTTACAAATTCTTTATATTTTTCATACAATGCTGAATATTGCTTAACAATATAGCATTGTGAGGTTTTATTACCATGTTTACTTTCTATCATGTGTTTTATTATGATTAAGGATTCTTCGTTAAGTTAGAAGTACTAGCATTGGTGATCGGGGGAGAGCCACACCACCACTTTTGTGTGTTGCATATGTGTTGTATCGTGTTCTTTCTTGAGATTGAGTCGGTATTTGTTATAAAGTCTCTAGTTATCTTATATCGATCTTAACTGTCACTTATGTGTGCATCTTTTGTTCTTATGTGCTTTATAATAGTAAGGATTAATCTATGATCTGCCACCAAGAATGGTGTGAAAACCTAGCTTTAACCTTGCATTTGTTGTATTGTGCTTCCATGATATCAACTCTGTGTGTTCAAGTCTAATTTGTTAAAATGGTTAACAATAAATCTAGTAACCATTGAGATGTTAGTCGGTGAGTTAGATGCTAGTGACCCCTTAAATTTACATGATAGTGATTCTAGTAGTCTAACTATAGTAAACATCTAGTTGAAAAGAATTGAGAATTATATTGTCCGGTCAAATGCAATGAAATGAGCCTTAAATATGTTAAGAATAAAATGAGTTTTACAAATGGAACTTGTTAAAAACAAAATGCTAGTATTATTGTAAAACAACGGGAATGCACAACTTTGTTGTTCCTATTTGGTTGCTTAATTTTGTGTGTGATGAATTGTATGTAGGATAAGTGTATTCCCAACTGGTATTTGTGCAGGACCGTTTAAGGGTATGCACTTACAACACAACAACACAATGAGGAGAGTTCTTTAGAACACTTAACTGATCAAATAGGGAACTGGTAACTTATAAGTAAGATACTAAGAACACTAGTAAAATGTGAGACATAACAAGATAGTAAACAACACAAGTGTATGGTTTCAAGAATGTTGTATATTGCTTCTCAAGTTCTTTTACAAGTATTACAAAGCATAGAAAGAAAGTGACAAGTACTTGAGATACTTTATACTACATCCTACAACCAGCCATACTTTGAAGGCCAGCTGGATACATAAGACTAGACAACTATAAAATCAAATGTAAAGTCAAAAGGCAGATTGCCTTTTGACTAGTGACTATGACATATCATAGCTCACATCCTAATATATTACAAAAAGGATAAAGTACATAAAGTAGAAAGCTCATACTCAAGACCTCAATATACAGTTACCAAAAGCATGGACCTTTTCATCAACTCATGTAAGTTGGTGACTTTTCAGAGTTGCAGCGGAAAGGTGGTCCAGCTTTATGGTAAAGTACATTAGATAAAAGCATGTACATAAAGCTTTCGGAAGAAATCTGTCTTCACTTTTTGGCTTCGGAAAACTTTGTCTTTGAAGCTTCGGAAGACTTCACTTTTGGCTTCGGAAGATGTTGGTCTTGGCTTCGGAAGATTTTACACTTAGAATATTTTCTAGTGCACGGTGTAAATCTTCCGAAGCATCTCTACTTCTGTACTTCAGTGCATGCATGCAGAGAGACTTTGGGTGTTTTGGCTGCATCAGACTTATAAGAATCCTTACAAACTCCCCCTAGGCTGATGCTACCAAAATATTTGAAGATCTTCAACTGTTGACAGTCCTCATTATGATAATGACCATACCTTTCTTCATTAGATGGTCAGGATCACTCAGACTCTCATAGTATCTTCTTATCTCAAAGAGATCATGTAGAGGTAGGTTGAATAAGTCTTGCCATGTGTAGACATTTTCACCACCTTGATCTCTAATCCCATGCCATCTTTCTGGATTAGTTGTGAAGGTCCAGGATAAGATGTGTCTCTCAGATGCAAGAGGAGTCACTTGAATTGGAGTTGACGGGGCTGCCTCTTCATGCACTTTCTCAGGTTGATCTGATTCACCCTGAGGGTTGGAGGTGGACGATTCAGACTTCTTCTTCTTCTTTGAATTTGGTTTAGAAGCCATCCTCTTCCTCCTATTTGAAGACTTTAACTGAGAAGACTGGCCTGCGGTACCTTGTTGATCAGTCTTGTCTTGCTCAGTTGGGTGTTCATCCCTCACAAGTTTAGAAGGAGATGGAGTTTGATCCTTTGTGGATCAGAAGATGAAGCTTGCTGAGACTCAATTGGGTCCAGGTTGTCTTGTCTCAGGCTGTTCAACCTTACAGGAGGAGCTTGACTTGGTGGGGAGTGTAAGTCAATGAGCTTTCCACTTTTGATCTTCTGCTTGATTACCCTAATGTGATCATCCATTGTGGATAGAGACATAAGGCCAAGTCTCCTTCCGGAGAATCCATACAACTTCAAAAAGCTCATCATTCTTTGTCTATCAGCAGACTTTTTCATACTCTTTTGGATCTCTTGACTTTGCAGCCTCTTCCCTCATCTTTCTCTTTGTTGCTTTTTGTTCTTTGAGCACTTGAAGTTCAAGCTGTTTGAGATACTCAAACTCAATTTACTCAAAGGACAAGTGAAGAAGTGCATATGCCTGGTAGAGACCTGTGACACTCAGGTAGTTGATCATATTTTGCCTATTTGTTTCTTTGTCTACCTGAGGTTCTTGTGTAGCTGCCACAATCTCTTGCACGGGGCTTTCTTGAACTGGGGAGAGAGTAGGAACATGCTTGTACAGTCTTTTCTGTCTCTTCTCTTCTTTGATTTGGAGGAGCAGCCTTGCATCCTCTGCTTCCTTTCTCTCCCTAGACATTTTCATGTCTGCCAGTTCATTGAGTTTCTCTAAGGGGAGAGATATAATCTTATCAATGTCATAGTTCCTGGTCTGCAGATAAGTAATCCTGACTGCCCTTAACTCATCATCTTGAGTGTTTGGTCTGGGGGCAACCCTAATTGCAGCTTGCATGAAGCCTGAAGACCCAGAGGAACTCTCCCCTTAGCTTCATCTTCCTCTCTCTATCCTCCTCCTCAATCTCCTCAGGAGTTAAAATCATTTTCCCCTTGTCACCCACAGACCTTTATGACACAGGGTGGAGAGAGCTTTGGCCTTCATTGCTTGGTGTAGCATCCAAGCTCTGGCCAGAGAGAGGTTGTGATACACCTTCACCAGCAGGTGTTTCACCAAGGGAATGAATTGTTGAAGTAGTTGTTGGTGTGACAGGGCTCTCAGGCTCTATCACTGGGCTTTCATTCAAGGTTTTCCCTTTGAAGCTACTCTTAGGGTCTGCCTCAACATCCAGTTGACCAATGACATTACCTAATTGCCTTTGTCTCCTTCTTAGGCTGAACTCTTCAGTAATTATGTCTTGAATCCTTTGTGCCAGCCTGCCTGCTTGTCTAGATTGACTTGGGTTGACAAGTGGCATGTTGATCAGGTCAAGAAATTCATAGTAGTTCAAGGTCTGTAAGTTGAATACCTCTTGCAGCCCTTAAACTGTTTGAAGAATGAGGGCTTTTTTGTCAGCATCATACCTCCACCTAACGATGTAGTTTGAAGTTTCTTGGGGTGGGGATGACATAGCCCTTGGAATGCCTTCCTTAAAGAGACTCTGAATGAAAGAGTCTAGAGAGTCCACATCAAAGTGAACTTGAGGAAGTTGCTGAGTATGCACAATTACATGTGATGATGGTGAGTCCTCAATGTCCATACTCCCTGAAGAACTCCCAGGTTCTGTGATAGCAATGTCTTTCTCCCTATTTTTGATAGCATCACCCTCTTGCATAGGTGATCTAGGAGTTAGGTCAATCACATCCACAAGTTCTTTTGTTCCTGGTTGAGCTCTCCTTAAAGGTCTCTCAGTTAGTTTTTTTCCTGAGATAAGATATCTCAAGTTGCTGATCATTGATCTTGTTTTGCAGGGTAGTCACCTGAGATTCAAGATGACTAACCTTAGAGACTAGGTAGGTGCATGTTTTAGATAGTTTTTGCACCTTTAGTCTCAAATTCCCCTCATCTTCATCAGAAGAATCACTGGGGGATGAGAGAATTGGACTAAAGTCCTCATTCTCACCACCAGTTTCATTTTCTTGGCTGTTGGATTTCCTCTGCTCACTGACAGCCTCAGTTGAAGTGTCAATGGGCTGAGTTGCCATGGTTAAGGTCTTAATGATGTAATCATTTGCAGAAGTGAGAGCCTCTTTCATATGGATCTCCTGAACAGGTTTAGAGAGTTCCACCTCAGTAATGGGTGACTGATGTGGGCTAGACATAGGAGACTCAGGAGCACTCATCTCTCTTTGAGTAGGGAAAGAGTGGAGAGACTCATGGTACTCACTGAAACCTAAGTCTTCATCAGTATAGAATTCAAGGTTATGAATGGGTTGGTTTAAGTCTAAAGTCTGGGGATGGTAACTGTCCCCTGAAGGTTGTTCACTTGAGTGTTGAGACTTAGAGTGAAGACTTAAGGCAGTTGGGCTAGTGAGCTCATCAGGCTGAGGATGAGGAACCTCAACACTGATCCTTGAAGAAATAGGAGTGGTTTTCTCCTTAGGAGAAGTGGGAGCTCTAGTATCTACTTTCTCATGCATGGGTGAGTATATCCTGCACAAGCTCAATAGCTTGAGCAGGGGTTTGTTTGGACTTTCTTTGGTAGGTGGGGATGATTTGTGGCATTTTTGGTGGTTGAGAGGTAGAAGGTGTGGGTTCAGCACTAGCTTGTGTTGCTAGGTTCTCACCTTGAGCAATGAGCTCTAATATTTTAGGGATAAGGGCTGTTTCTACCCCTGAGAAGCATATAGTTGGTTTCTTCATGATTTTAAAGATGTCGGGCTTCATTTGTCTCAATTTAAAAATATTATCTGTTTCCCTCAACTGTGATCCCAGTTCACAGTTGAGAATGTATTGAACATATCTCAGAAACATGTAATATTCTAAGGAGTCCAAGTTTGCAATCAAATTTGTATAAACAAACTGAGAGTACCTGAACTTGACACCTTGAACCATTCCATGCACTATGAAGGAGAGATCTTCAGAAATCCGGTCCCACCCTCCATTCTTGTTTGACAAGCTGTGGATAACCACATGTAGTAGGTATTTCCACTAGGATGAGACCTTTCCTTTCCTGAAGGTCTTTACAGAGAAGTCTCCCCCATAGCTCATCTACTCAAAGGAATGATTAATAGCTTCCTTTGAAAAGGACAACTCACCTTCTTCATTATCCAGCTGAAGATGAGTGTTGCTGATGGCTGGAGTGATGAAGATTGTCCTCCCCTGCACTATGGCAGACAGTGCCTTCTCCCTATCCACGATGACCTCTTGACAAGTCTTCCAAAATTCAAGTAGATGATCCTCATAGAGAGTAGGATCAATGGTTAGGGAGGTAAAGTAGTTGGATAGAACCAGAAAACGACAAACCTCTGAGAAAGTATCATCTTTCTCAGAGTTCAACAGAGCAACCTGGTTGTGTTGCCTGTGAAGTTGCATGAAGAAATCAGGGTTGTTTCTGCGGTTTAGGTTGGCCATTTTGAGAAGCTTAAGGGTGAAGGAAGGTGAAGAACAAAGACGGTTTTGGTGAATTTAGTTTAGAGGAATAGTGCAGATGAAGAAGATAGTGAAAGAGGGGGGGGGGGAACCGTTGGGTATATATATGAAATGGATTTAAGACAAAGTTAATGAAACAGGATAAACTTTGAAATCTGGATGTCGGTCCTACCTCTGAAAAAGTAGTTTACTTTTGCCCAAAAATTAGTTTTCTTGGAATTCGAGAAATCTTCCAAAGGTTATTTTGCTTCGGAAGTTCTAAAGAAAAGCTTCTGAAGGCAATTGGCTTCGGAAGATATTCCAAAAAGTTTTGAGAATTTTGCTTCGGAAGAGATTTATTACTCAGAGTTTTTATTCTAAGAAAAATAAATACATCCGAAGATAAATTGCTTTCGGAAGAAAATTGATCCTTGAAAGCATATAAGTACTTTAGTTAATTTTAAGCTTCAAAAGATATTTCAGAAATTTCTTCCGAAGGTAAATCTACTGAAGTAGTTATTTGTTTTATAAGACATAAGTTTCTTCCGAAGGTAATTATAAATCTTCTGAAGGATAAAAAGATCAAAATTTTTGAAAATCTAAGGGATGTCTTTTTAAATAAGATTTATCTTCCATAAAGAACAAGGGCTTATGAAGGTGATAAAATAAACAACTTAGGACACATAAGTTTTAGAAATAATATGATTAAGTCTTAAAAAAAGCTACTCAAAGTTAATCAACCCAATGGCTGATACAAGATATTTGAATCTCTTTTCATCAAAAACTTTGGTGAACAAATCAGCATATTGTTCATTTGTGTTAACTTTGACTAGTTTGATTAATCCTTTTTCAAAGTTATCTCTAATCAAATGATACCTGATGTTGATGTGCTTTGTCCTTATGTGTGGCACAGGATTCTTTGTGATTGAGATAGCATTGTTGTTGTCTATGTGGATGGGAGTCTCCTTGAAGTTGAATCCATAGTCCAGCTGATTCTGAATCCAAAGCACTTGAGCACAGCAGCTTGCAGGAGCAATGTATTCAGCTTCAGCAGTTGATGCAGACACACATGATTGTTTCTTGCATTGCCAAGAGACTATCCTTCCACCAAGAAAATTGACATCCCCCAGATGTAGACTTTGCAGTCATGTTGCAACCACTATAGTCACTATTTGTATAAGCATACATATTGAAGTCAGAATTGTTTGGATACCAAAGGCCAAGTGATGGAGCACCTTTGAGATATCTTAAAATTCTCTTGACAGTGATTAGGTGTGACATTTTGGGGTCGGCTTGATATCTTTCATTATTCATGCTGACAATGATTAAGTGTAGGGGAGTAGTAATGGAGTTTCTTTTCTTTGGCTTGTGAGATACCTTGTGTTGCTTTCCTTTGAGGCATGCAACACAGTGGTCATCACTTGTAAACTCTTTCTTTGACATTCCAGTTACCAAATTATTCTTAATTAATTTATTCATGTTTTTAAAGTTTACATGGCATATTTTTTATGCCAGAGGAAAGACACATCACTATTTGCTTTAGATAGAAAGCATGAAACTTCTCCTGAGTGAGATGTTTCTTGCAAATCCATCTTGTACATGTTCCCTTTCCTGGGGGGGCTCTGAGCAGGATATGCTCATAAGGAATGACCACCCTAGGCCTGAGAACAATGCACTCATGCTCAGTAAAGAGCATGTTATGACTCTGATCACAAAATTGGGATACACTCAAAAGATTGTACCCAAGCTCCTTGACAAAGTTTACCTTCTCAATGCTGAGCTTACCATTTGTGACCCTACCCCTTCCTGTAATGTAACCTTCTGCATCTCCTCCAAAAGCAACTAGTCCTCCATCAATTCTTTCAAACTTTTGGAGTAGTGACCTATTGCCTGTCATGTGCCTGGAACAACCACTGTCAATGATCCATACATTTCTGTTTGTCTTAAGCTGTTCCTGCATAAAAGATATGGTTAGTTATATCTGGAAACCCAAGCCTCATTGGTCTTGGGCTCATCAAAAGAAGTTGAAAACAATGCAACAGTAATTGATCCTGTAGTCATGTTTTGAGGATCATTTGCTGATTTTGATGAAGAACTTTCGGCCACTTGGTCTTTCTTTGTCTTTCACACCATCTTTGGAAGCTTAGACTTGACCTTCAACACTTCAGAAGTTTTGTTGATTGGACATTCGGAAGATCTTGCTTTCACTGCAGCAACCTTCAGTGCTTCGGAAGTATTCATTTCTTCCGAGACCAAATTTTCTTCCGAAGGCAAGTTTCCACTTATCTTCTTCTTCATTTTGGAGCTTCCGAAGGAAAAAGATTTTCCTTTCGAAGCTTGCTTCTTCTTCTCCATACTCTTAGAAGTTTCTTTCTTGGTCATGTGGAGAGTACTTTTTGGATTATAAACACAATCTTTAGCAAGATGAGAAGTACTCCCACACATGACACAATCCAGTTTCTTCCTTCTAAGAGTCTTCTTTTGTGAACAAGGCTGAACTTGATCACTTTCCTTCTCCATCTTCATTTTTGCAGATGCTGTGGCAATGTAGGGATAGAACTACCTTTGGAGCTGGATGGTTCAGGTTGTACAATAGTGGTGCACAACTGATCAGCCTTCTTCTTGATGATGGGATGATTTGGACATGAACTAGAACTCTTGTTATTGGAGTTCAAGTTTGTGTCTTCAGCTTTAACCACCTCAAATCCTGTAGAGATGAAGACTTGTTTCTGTGCAAAGTTGAAGGTGGCATTGATCTCTTGAGCCTTCTTGAACTTTATCTTGGCCTTCCTGATCAAGTTCTTTCTCTCAGACTTGGTCATCCCAACAGCTTTACTCTCCTCAGAGGGATGGTGACCCTCCTTAGAATGTTCTTCTTCATTATTCTCAGAGCCATTCTTCACCATCTCCTCATCATCCTCTTTAGTCAAAGGGTCTATGAGGGAAAGCTCATCTTCACAAGTTTCACACCTAGGAGATCTTACTGACAAGATTATGTGTGAATGAGTTATCTCACTAGATCCCAGTCCCTGCTTATTTGATAACAAACTTTTGCATGTAGGGATGAGGATATTATGTTCTTGAAGGTCTCTTCTTCAAGAACACATTTTTCTTCCCTAGCTTTGCTGATCACAAGCTCAACCTAGCATTCAGTCAACTTGGTTATGAGGTCTTTGATCTGAGTCCTGTAGTTAGTGTGCTCATGTTTAAGAGTTGAAATAGTTTTCTCTGAGTCATCTATCTTTACTTTATAATCATTTTCAGCTCTTTTAAAATCAACTTTTAAGATATTTAAGGATTCAAGATCAGATCTCATCTCTAAGTTATAGGACCTGTATCTATTTACTTTAGCAATGCATTCAGGAGTACAAAGATGTTTCAATACCTTGGCTTCATCGTGGTCTGCCATGAGTACTTGGTTTGGAGAAGCATCTTCCACCTGAAAGCTCCAGTCAAAGCCGCCTTCTTTAATAGCAACTACAGCTTGTTGCTTTGGCTTCTCATTTTGGGGAGCTCTATCAGTGTAGTTTGGTCCTCTTGTGTTTGGCCACCATTTGTCCTTGGTGCCTTACACTCCCTTGCAAAGTGTCCCATCTGGTTACAGTTGTAACACTTCACTTTGCTTTTATCCAGCCTAAACTTTCCACTGGCTGCATTGCTTGAAAACTTCCTGCATGTCCTCTTGTAGAACTTCTTGGCTCTGTGAGTGAGAAGAGCCATCTGATGAACTATCTCCATGTACTCCAGATCATCTGGATGGATATAGTCCAAGTCGTCAAGGGTGAAGAGAAAGTTGCCTGTGCTATCATCATCAGAGACAAAAGCATGAGAAGAACTTGTCTCTTGGAATGGACTTCCTTGAGCGTAGCTTTCTCTTGAAGTCTCTGGGAAAGTGATGAAAGGATCCTTTTGTGAGTTGTCAGGGTAGCATATAAGATGATGTTGAGGTTTAATGCTTTTCCTTTTAACCACATGGAGGGCTAAAATCAGTTGATTGCTGGAGTTACCAGATGAGTTTTGCATGTTCATATCCATCTGGTATCCACTGAGAATACCATACAACTCTATAAGAGTAGGAGTCTTAAGGTTCTCAGTCCTCTTGATAACAACACAGTAATGTGTCCATTGTCTAGGAAGAGAGGACATGAACTTCCTCACAATGTCCTTGTTCTCAAGAGTTACTCCAACATCCATTAGAGCATCCATGATTTCAACATACCTGATGTATTGTTGAGTCATGGTTTCACCTACTTTGAATGTGAAGTTTTCAAACTACTGCTTCAGGGTATCTTTCTTCTTCTCCTTAGCTTCATTGGACCCCTCGTACATAAGCTTCAGTGCTTCCCATAGTTGCTTGGCAGTTTTGCACTTCTTGAAGTCTCTGTAGATGGAGTTTAGAAGAGCAGTTTGAACGGCTATCATGGCTTTCTGATCAATCTCTATTCTTTTTCTGTCTTTATCAGAATAGTCAGCCACAACCTTTGGAATCATACCACCACCAACAGTTGAAAGGGTGCTTGGTATGTAAGGTCCTTGAACAACAGAGTCCCACATCCTGAAGTCTTGAGACTTGATAAAGCATTCCATTCTTTGACACCAAGTATCAAAGTCTTCTGGAGTGATCAGTGGAGACTTTGTCATAGTTCCAGATTCCATATCAGCTTTAGTAATAGTTGCCATTTGAGTTGTTAAGTATTTTGTGTGTGTGAGGGATCTTAAGATGGTGAGATCTTATAATCAAGAGCCTGGAACGCTCTGATACCAAATGCAGGACCGTTTAAGGGTATGCACTTACAACACAACAACACAATGAGGATAGTTCTTTAGAACACTTAACGGATCAAATAGGGAAATGGTAACTAATAAGTAAGATACTAAGAACACTAGTAAAATGTGAGACAGAACAAGATAGTAAACAACACATGTGTATGGCTTTCAAGAATGTTGTATATTGCTTCTCAAGTTCTTTTATAAGTATTACAAAGCATAGAAAGAAAGTTACAAGTACTTGAAATACTTTATACTACATCCTACAGCCGGACACACTTTGAAGGTCAGCTGGATACATAAGACTTGACAACTACAAAATCAAATGGAGAGTCAAAAGGCAGATTGCCTTTTGACTGGTGACTATTACATGCCATAGCTCACATCCTAATATATTACAAAAAGGATAAAAGTACATAAAGTAGAAAGCTCAGACTCAAGACCTCAATGTACAATTACCAAAAGCATGGATCTTTTCACCAACTCATGTAAGATGGTGACTGAACAGAGTTGCAGCGGAAAGGTGGTCCAGCTTTATGATAAAGTACATCAGATAAAAGCATGTACATAAAAGTCTTCGGAAGAAATCTGTCTTCACTCTCTGGCTTCGGAAGACTTTGTCTTTGAAGCTTCGGAAGACTTTACTTTTGGCTTCGGAAGATTTTACACTTAGAATATTTTCTAGTGCATGGTGTAAATCTTCCGAAGCAACTCTATTTCTATACTTCAGTGCATGCATGCAGAGAGACTTTAGATGTTTTGGCTGTATTAGACTTATAGGAATCCTTACAATTTGATGTGTGGGTATATTTAAAGTAAACATATGAGCAAGTGGATGGGCCAGTTGTGTTTTGGTTATGATAAATAATTAATTATGTAACAAAAAATGACTTGTACTATGTGGATATAGTTTGATGTAATGGTGTAGCTGCCTTCTTGTACTTGTAATGCCTTAAAAGACTTTAACAATTATAATCAATCAGCTAAACTAATGTAGTTTTTATGGGTCTTGACAAATGTGCCAACCTATTAGGATAGATTTGTTGACTCAAAATCATCTTCCCACAATTAAATCAACTTTTTCTATTATTGAAGGAAGAATCTCATAGGAGCATAAACACTTTAGTAGAAGAACAAAATGTTGGTTTATGTTGAAACCAAATTAATCTTTTGTTAGTAAAGATAAACTTAGTAGAGGTCCAAATCCAAAGTTAAAATGCACACGTTGCAATAAACTAAGACACACATTATAAAGGTGTTTTGAAATTATAGAATATCCTCAAGGATATAAATAAGGACCGGACATGATATAAATTAAGGGTTTGAATCTATCGTTCATATAATTTTGTATCTAACAAAACTGGATTGCCATATTCTTCAAACAATATTGTGTCTCATCCTAGTGCTCCTAATTAGATTTTAAAACTTCTTGAACCTTTAAACAACAATACAATTAACGGTTCTCTAAACACTAATATAAAGGTACATCTAATGATGTTTACTACTAAGCATGTATTTGGGTTCACAAATGAGGTGTCATCTATGACCTCCGGTTAGGTTGTTAATTCTAGGACAAATCAACACACGGTTATGTCTAATAAAGGCGTTTTTATTCAATTCGTTGTAACTATATAAAAGTGAAAATATAATTTTAAAAAGTAAGCATGGTCATTTTTTAATTGTTGCTAGATATTTACCATTTCAATGTAGCATTCCTCTAAAGTTCTAATCTGATTATATCCTAACAACTACTTATCTAAATATTAGGAACCCATCTTCAGTTCTTAATGGCGAGAAACAATATTTGGATTTGAACCCTCTTTATGTCATATTAGAGTCTTCTGGTTGTTTGTGTTTTGGTACCATTCTCAAACAAATTTGAAAGTCACGCTTAAAAATGTATTGTTCTTAGGTATTCAAGTAAAAAAATGATTACAAATTGTGAGTCAAGATCAAAAACAAATTCTCTTTTCTAGATATGTGAACTTCTTATTTAAAAGTAGTAAGGATTCAAATGAGACAATAATACTACAAATACTTTAGATTTTTGTTTTTTTGAAACAAGTCAATTCAAGTTTTTTGATGATGAAAACCCCAATGATGATGAGCGGGTCGACATAAGACTATTGTAAATGGAGCTTACTCACATTAGCCTCGATTTTAGTGTAGGCATTACTGATGTTTACAATCGTCATACAATCTGGGTATCATGTCTACTTGGATAGACAATATAAAAATGTTTTTTCTAAGATAAATACAAGATTTCATGGTTAGTAAGAAAGTCAGATATGTGCTAGAAAAAGCAGTTAATTATTAAAATTCATCATTTCAAAATTTGTTACCATGCTAAATTTAATTTGTTGAACTCGAAAGTTTCAAAGAGGTTGTGTCTAATATTGATAAGATCAACATAGTGGTTCTTAACTAATTAGTATGGTGGAATCACATTAACTATATAGCTGTCGACAATAAAACAATTGTGATTAACTACATAAATAAAATACTGTATATTGCTTAACAAAAGGGATGTAAATTACTAAACATGAGAGAAATATCTACACAAAAAAAGTGCAACCGGTTGAGGGATATTCTCTCAATCAAATCCTTGCCTACTATAAATGCCTAGCTAGTCAAACGGTAATTACGATTATAAAAGATTTTGTCAAAGATAATCATGTCGAATAAGCATCCTTGACCCGCGATAACTTTGACATGTATTGCACATCGATACCTCAACATAAACCATGCCTAGGTAGCAAAAACCTTGTATTCTTCGGTAACATACTCGATAAGATAGTACTTCTTTAGTAGCTACCTATCTTATATCCCAACTAGGGAGATGTTGCTAAAACTGTCACACCTCGATCCACAAGCGCGACCTATTGTATCAACCTCACAAATTAGCTACCAGAAGTCTTATACAATCAAGACCAAATAACTATGCTGAATTAAAACTTATCAGTGTTAACATAATCTGCACGTCTTGCACGTTCAAAATACATAATAAGATAATACACTGCCAATGTAGTTCTAATCCAACATTATATTCTAAACGATGATCTTATTTATTCACAGCCGCTAAGTATCCTCGATGTAGCTAGTTCCTCCCGACACCTCCAGCTCCTACATCACGAGATAAAACAAACAATAACATTATTAGTGAGTCATAACCAAAACTATAGAACGGTTAGACAATATAACCATGTATATGTAAGCAAATTGTTTATCAAATCAAATCTCACTAATACACTCACACATAGAGAAGTGTCCGTCAACATATATGCCACTCCAGGGTTAACAACATGATGCTGGGTAGGTTAAAGGCGCCCCGGCCGCCGAATCCCGACGTGTCACAATATACGAGTAGCCGACAGACCAAAGGATCTTACACTCTCGGGGTCGCAGATAGCCCTAGCGATCTTGCCCTCTCCGATGAGACTAGCGATCTTATGCCTTCAACCAATCCCGAAGGATTGCAAACCTTGTGATCGGTATTTCATTCCTGAGCCCATCTTCACACCAAAATCTGCAAGTAAGGCACCTCCTATCTAGATGGATCCAACTAAATGCACATATATCTCAAGGTGTTCAACGACTCAGTCCAGAGCCCGTCCACTCATCTTATTGATTTGCATGTGACCGTAGTGACCAACAGGTATGCTAACTCATCGGGGACAATTCAACTTACCACCACCACACACAAGACATATATTATTCAACATGTTTAACTAGCTTGAATACAACCCCAATAAACAATTAAGAATATGGGACAATTATACTCATAACGATAAGCTTCCGAGCGTGTCCGTACAATGTTCAGAAAGCATTGCGAGCGACTCACAACCCAGATCACACAAACATTCACGTAAACACTTAGTCTTATTGGCTGTGAAATCCCTTGGATCAGCCCACCCAATATAATCACTTGACCTGCTCTTGTCACGACTGTGATCTGGAGCTAGAGTTCTCCAACTCATGTCGATATTTCCATCGCAATTCTTGACGAACATATGCCAAAAAGTTAGAGTTTACGCATACTCCCGACACAATGACCAAACTTAACCAGCACACGAAATCCCTATCGTTTAATTTGTGACAACCTAATAATTATAAAATGACACTTTATTACCCATTTCGTGTTTATACCAGATCTTTTCAATGACAAATCCGTTTATCAAAACATGATCTTTCCAAAATCATATGCATCCTTGACATCCGTAGTTCACCATTAACCGATCCAACACAACATGCGCATTAAATATTTTCTAAGCCACAACATGCCCATTATATATTTTCCATTTTGATTACATCAAGGCCCACCGGGAAGACCCGAAACATGCCTAATAAATCTTTCATCCTCGTGTTCGTGTATGTGAACGTGAACGTGAAGGTGACCCCACGCACTGAAATCGGTGGTTTGTAGGGTTAACGACCCAAAACCCCAATAATCAAACAACCTAACAACTTCTCTTTCTTTGATGGCAATGCCCAGTAGACGCACCAATTACACCTTGTTATCGCAGATTTCCGACGACGATCCTCCGCCGTCCATGCTATCCGCCGGCACCGGCAGCGGTGGTGGCGGTGGCGGTGGTCACGACTCCTCTCACCACTCTCACTCCGGCGACAAAAAGAGGAACGACAGATCTGGATTCGATTGGGACTTGATGAGCTTCACATCTGATCACAGGATGCAGCAGAATCGCCAGATTCCGGCATCGATCACCGGTTTGCAGAGGCAATCTAGCGGTAGTAGCTACGGTGAGAGCTCTATTTCCGGTGATTACTTCGTTCCGTCGCTGTCGGCGGCGGTGACCGGTGGTGGTGGTGGTGATTCCGATGCGTATGCGTTGTTTCCGGATGGAGGTGGTGGTGGTGGTGAGGTGCTAAGGTTGAAGTCGTCGGAGGCTACTGGTGGTGGTGGGGGAGGGGGAGGGGGAGGGTCTTATTCGTCGAAAAGCTGGGCGCAACAGACGGAGGAGAGCTATCAGTTGCAGTTGGCTTTGGCGTTAAGGCTTTCGTCGGAAGCTATGTGTGCTGATGATCCTAATTTGTTGGATACTGCGACGGATGAGACCGCAGGGTCGAGATCATCTGGCTCATCTGCTACATCTGCAGAAGCCTTATCGCATCGATTTTGGGTATGCATTTATGCTGTATGTGTGTATTTAGAAACGTATTGAATTACTCATTTGATAGAATCATGTTCTCTTGGTAAGTGCCTAAGTGGTAGTATTTCCTTGCATGGAATACATAAATGCTATGTTCTCGAGTTTAATGAATGATAGAAAAGAAAGGATAGGGAATTAAGTTTGGAAAGGAAGTGAGGGAAATGAAATGACATAATGTAATTTCGCGTTGCAGAGTTCCAAAGAAATTAAAGATTTTGACTTGGGGAATCCCTGCTTGAACTGTAGTTAGCCTCATATTGTAGATAGGGTATTAAGGCTAAAGGTAATATTCATGTGAATTAATTAAGTCTTTGACTTGGGAGATCCCTACTCAAATTATAGGAAACCGTTGATCACCTGTTTTTCTTATAAAACAACTCGCGATATCCGAATGTTTGCATGAATAACTAACTTGTCTAAATTATCATGTACTTTAGTGCGAAATTTCATCCCTTGAGTAGATGAGATTGTCCAGCAATTTAGAGGCGGCAAAATTTGACCCATTTACTTGGTAAGGTCAAACAAGCAAACCTCTAAGCATAGTTAGAATTGAAACAAGTCACTTGGTTTGAGGAGTCGAAAGGGACAAGAAGTGTATTTTAGTGCTTACAACCTCTTAAGCCTCTTTATTCAAAAGGATGATATTGTTATCATATTACAATTGTTCCGAAAATCGTTTTGATGCATAAATAATTTATAAAGTTCATCAAAAAAGGAATAAGAAATGTTTGCGGGTCAAACTGATGAGTCATTTTGACATGTAGTTTTAGTTATCTACGAGCTCTGTCGCAGCGCACCTTACTGGTCCATTTTGCCACATCTATGCTGTACGCATGAATGTTAGATGCACAAATTTACTCCTTATCTGCAAGTGCTATCATATAGAATCAATTATTGAATAATAAATGCTGTTGTAAAGTTTATCAAATGTATACTTTCTGCCTAAGATATCAAAGTTTAGAATTGTATGTGTATATAACTCAATGTCTCAAACTTGATAAATTGATATATTGCAAGCCTAAAGGTTACTACTATATTGTTATTAGGCGAATGGATGTTTGTCATACTTTGACAAAGTCCCTGATGGGTTTTACTTGATATATGGGATGGATCCTTATGTATGGACGATGTGTTGTGACCTACAAGAGAGTGGACGAATTCCATCACTTGAGTTGCTGAAGTCCATTGACACTAGTAGTGAGTTTTTAATTGAAGTGATTTTGATCGACAGACGTACTGATCCAAGCCTCAGGGAGCTACAGAACCGGATTCATAGTATTTCATGTAATAGCAGAACTACAATAGAGGTTGTTGACCAACTTGCAAAGCTTGTCTGTAGTCGGATGGGGTGAGAACTTAGCTTATCTTCTTAAGGATGATCTTTGAGAAATATATGCATCTAGAGCTGGAAATTTCAGCCCATTTACTATTGAACAGGTGTATTTGCTTATGTTTTATCTAACAAGCAAAATAAAGCAAATATCTAAAAAGGATATGGGTCGTAAGTCATTGAAAGTGTGTTTTTAATGCATAAAACTAAGTAATCTGTTCAAAAAATTGGATTGTTATAGAAATTAAAATTTTTGCAACTGTATTTGACACACTATTTAGTTCATAAAATAATTAAATTTTTTTTTTACGTATAGTGTTTTGATCAACCAACCTAGATAAATCTGTTCAATCCGTAGAAAAACTTAGCGGCTTCTACCCGAAACCTGTTTTAATTATTACCAAATTAATCCAGGTTGCCGCCTTTATGATATGTCATCTTATGATCTGATAATTTTGTCTTCACAAGGGGTGCAACTTTAACCGGAGAAGATGACTTGGTGTCAATGTGGAAGGAATGCAGTGAGGATCTTAAGGATTGCCTAGGATCTGTTGTACTGCCATTGGGTAACCTGTCTGTTGGCCTTTGCAGACATCGAGCTTTTCTATTTAAGGTACATTGTAGTGTTCTGATAATGCATACTAGCAATATTACAATCTGAACACAAATTAAAATACAACTAAAAACCCAAGCAGCATTATATTTGACACTATTTTTAAGTTGCAATCATCAACTGTTGCAATCTGTATCAGTGACTTCTATGTGTCATATATTACTTCAGGGTAATTTTATCTGTGCAACTAAATGTGGCCCACAAGATGCGGATGTTTTACTTTGCTGCTTCCCTTTTGATATCTGACGTTGATCTTATATGTTTTTTTGATAATGACCTTGCATCAGATTTTAGCTGACACAATTGATCTACCCTGCCGAATAGCCAAGGGTTGCAAATACTGTAAAAGAGATGATGCTTCATCTTGCCTTGTTCGTTTTGACGTAGACAAGTAAGTGTTGAGTTTATATCTTCAAGCACGCCTAGCATCTTAATTTCTGTTTACTTCTAGAAACTAACCCACAACAACTTTATGATTGGGGGCCTGCAAGCTTGTTGTTCTATCAAATTAAACAAACTTGATGCTTTTAATGTCATCAATTGTAAAATGCCAGTGTAAGCTTCTATTACTGTACGAGAGTATTTCTTCAGGAAAGAGTCGCTGGACATGCAGCATAAGTGTTGCCTTCATTAATTATCTTAGTCTCTCTCTCCCTCTCTCTCTCTGAGGACCCATTTAACACATCTGGGCAGTAATATAGTGTGGTTAAAAGAGCACATCACTTTTCCCCCCTCTTTGTGTGGTATTTCTTTCTGGATCTAAGGACTAAGCAGATGAAGTCTGTTAGAATATATAAAATGGTATAGATAGGAATATGATTTAAAATAAGATGTGTTTTGGAGACATAACTTGATTTAGTCTATTTAGTTAAGACTAGCTAGTGAACCGTTTGTTAGCCGTCTTTTGTATTATAAATTGAGGTATTCCCTTCAAAGACAAATATGTCTTGGTTTCACAGTCTATTCTTATGCAGGGAACTTCTTGTTGATTTAGTTGGGAATCCAGGAAGCCTCTGCGAGCCTGATTCTCTACTAAATGGTCCATCTACGATCTCAATTTCTTCCCCTTTGCGCCTTCCACATTTTAGACAAGTTGAACCCGTGGTTGATTTCAGGTCACTGGCTAAACAGTACTTTGCTGAGTGTGATTCTTTGAATCTTGTTTTTGAAAGTCCATCTAGTGGTAAGTTCTTTTCCACGCAAATAATGTTGTGCGAGGAGTTTTAGGTGTTGATACTGTGATGCGATTGCTCTTTTCTACTGCTTTGCATGAAAAGTAAATTTTCTTTACTAGAATCTAAAAAAATAAAAATCAAGTGTTCATGATTATGGCTAGCTTAATGCATCTGTGGTTCATTTTAAGTTGGTGTTACATTTTAAATCAAAGGTCATTATGCTATTTCAAACTGGACTAAACCATAGATGAAAGTGTGTTTCTTTAGAATTCAATAGCTGATATGGCAAGTCTTTTTAATCAATCAAAGTATTAACGTTTGTGATGGTATGATTGCAGGTGATGGAGATACTGGGGATGCCATATATTCTAATAAGCAATCTGATAAAAATCATATTGATAAAAATATTGTTGCACGTAGTCCTAGTAACAGCAATGAAGGTTCATGTCTACCTCCTTCCAAAGCTGCCCCTCCCAAAGGCCATGTTAGAAATTCCCAGCTTCCCAAAGCATATGCTCAGAATATGATAGGCACAGCAAAAATGGTTAAAGACTCCCAATCATACATCTTATCTAATACAAGAATGGAGGTGGCTAGTTATCAAAGGTTTGATGGGGGTCAACCACATAAGGCGAGTGGAGATTTTACCCTTGATTTTGAAGATTTGGACATTCCTTGGAGTGATCTGGATTTAAAAGAGAAAATAGGAGCAGGTAACCTCTCTTCTTTTATTTTGATAGCACTTTAGGCTGCAAAAGAAGGGGCTGCTGGAAGTCATTCCTAATTGTCTATTAGAATTTTTATACAGACTAGTCATAAGGTAAAATATATTAAAATGGTACCAAAGGTTACAGAAAGCCAAACCTAACTACCATAGGACATACTCCTGTGTTAGTCAAGGTCAAAGGAAATGACCTAACCCAAGACATGTCTGTGGCTTTCTATTCTGGCCCATACTAGCCCATTCAACTATAGCCAACACATAGTGAATATTCTGGATGTGAATACATGAAACTGGGCTATGCATGTTGATTGGGATGGAGCCGCACCTGACCATACCTAACCAAAGTGCAAAGCTGAGAGTAACGGAATCAAGAACCTGACCAAATTTGATAGCTTCAGAGCTGGTCTGCCTTTTTAGGGCTGGTTTGGTCCAAACTGGACTGTAAAACTAGTATAAAGTTGGGATTTTATATGTTTCCAAAGCCTCTGGAACAAAGAACCGAATCGTATAGTTGGTACCAGTCTGGTTCTTGTTATGTTTTCTAAATTTGTCAGTCTGGACTGATTTTGCTCCCAACTAGTTTAGACACGTTGCTGTGTATTTTCAGGTTCTTTTGGCATCGTTCATCGTGCTGATTGGAATGGTTCTGTAAGTAATACACCCTTTTCCTGTTTAATTTATTACCTATGCCATTTGACAGCATGTGCAGGTTTGGTTAGTTGTATTTTGTTTGTGATTAAAAGACAACACTTGTATGTATCTTGATGATCATAGCAGTGTTTGTAGTTTTGAGCGCCACTAAATTACTATAAACTAGTCACCCTTCAAATTTATGCATTACAAAACTAAGCTGAGTACAGGTTTTTAATTTAAATTAGAAGTGAGGTGATGCAATTGGAGTGCAATCAAATGGCCAGAATACAAGTAATCAGAGAATTCTCCCCGGAGAAGGAAAAGAATAGGAATTTCAATAAAACCAAAAACTAATTTTTGAAATCTTGTCTTGCTGAACAAAAAGAAACAATCCACCCAAAATAGGAAAATTGCAGCAAAGTAGAATCTATCAAAAAAATAACAAGTTAAACCACATTTTAAAGTAAAAAATAACTCCAATATGACCAGCCCTTTTAAGCCTTTTCTCCGCAGCTCTTCCAAGCCTCTGGTAGGTCCGGATAATGGGCTTCGGGTCGGGTACAAGGGATGCTCCTGCATCATCAGGGCTAGTATGTCGGGAAAACAATTTAATTTAGTGGTTGGTGGCTAGAGAAATTTTTTTATTTTATTATGATGCTGCTAATTTAACTGGTTGCTTCATAGTTTAAGATTTTAAGTTGTGCTCCTAACTAACATAAAATGACAGACTGACAATTCAATTCCCTGATTTAGATTTTTTTTATCATGATGCTGGAACCTTAGATGATGAGTGTTTTAAAGATATCTCCATGTTTGTACCATAACAAACTATATATTGAATGAACAACACAGCTTTAAACCTTGATTGTAACTCCAGAGCGCCTGGCCATGCATTCTTCTGTTGACATCCTTTTTATTTATTAACTTTTTTACCTGCAATAGGCCGTAACACTATATGTATCTAATCATGTTACTTGATCATCATTCTTATATCAGTTAATAATATATGTGAAGTTACATTCTTTTCGTTTTAAAGATTGTGCACTCCACAACTTTCAGGACGTTGCTGTGAAAATTCTTTTAGAACAAGATTTTCATCCCGAGAGGTTGAATGAATTCCTGCAGGAGGTAAGTCCTAGTGTTTTTTGGTTGATATGTATTGAGGGTTGAAGAACCAAGGGTTCTTATGATTTCTTTATACTGGTATCTGTGCGTTTTCTTTATTAACTTTTGCTCTGTTCCTTTACAATTTCTGTTAGGTTGCAATAATGCGACGCCTACGACATCCAAATATTGTTCTTTTTATGGGTGCTGTCACTCAGCCCCCAAACTTGTCAATAGTCACTGAATATTTGTCAAGGTATAGGGCCTCTACAGTTTATATTCCTACACACACTTATGGGAGTTTGATGTCGTTGTTTGTGTAGTGAGACTAATTTGTAGTATTTGTTTTTAACTGCAGAGGTAGCTTGTATAGGCTGTTGCACAAACCTGGTGCGAAGGAGATCCTGGATGAGCGGCGACGATTGAGTATGGCTTATGATGTGGTATCTACCTTAGACTTTTCATCATATGGTTGTCATGCCTATTTTTTCACAGGGCACCCCCTGTCAATGCATTTACAAAACAGAACAGTTTGTTTTATTGTTTTATATCAGCAAGCATCTCCCTCCATCCCTCTCTCTCCATTACAACACACACATATAGATATAATGGCTTCTTTTCTGATACAGGCAAAAGGAATGAATTACCTCCACCGGCGCAATCCTCCTATTGTTCACAGGGATTTGAAATCTCCCAATCTTTTAGTAGACAGGAAATACACTGTGAAGGTAAAATGGAGAACTGTTAAACACACCTACAAGTGTTGTTTTCCCTGATTTCTTTTTTTTGTGTTAAAGTGTGCCTAGATGGCTGTGTTATACTGTTATTATTTATTTTTGAATTAAGTGACTTGGAATCCTTATAGGTTAGCTTAGATATTTCTATTTTTTGGTTGATGACTTTTATTCTACTATAAACAGAAGTCAAATCTGAAATTTAATTGTTGAAAACAGAACAGGATAAATGAACCCTTAGCCTTCCTGATTTTAATTTGCAAATAAAGTTTTTGAGGAGTTCTAATTCTGGGAAATGACTAGTGTATCTGGAATTATGGTTGCTGGTTTTAGGGAATAACTTAACAGGCGGGAAGACTAAGACAAATCAAATCTTTAACTTTGACCTTTGGGAGAAAAGTGTCCTTTGAAAGGGAGGGGGAGGGAATCTAGACCCGTGTATGGGCCTCGGCCTGTGTGCGAGAATATCTAGGTTAAACTCATAAAAGAATTTAACTTAATGCAATCTGGAAATAGTCCTAGATTAAGAACATGATATGTCGTTAGTAGGCATGCCTGTTCTACTGTTTATTTGAGCATTTTACTGGTAGAGATGGGTGCTTCTTGAATGCAAGCTGACTTTGTAGTTTGTAAGCATTACTTCTTATTTTCAATAAACATTTATTCAGTTTCTATCCCCCTGTATGTTGGGTGTAGGGGAGGCTTTCTAGATTTTGCTATTTGTTACCATACATGAACTATGTCGTCACAAATGTCGGCATGCTTCACTTACAGCCAGCCATAAATTACAGAAAAGGAAGGAGGAGATTAGTTGAACAGGAATAAAGGGAAGTAAGATCGTTGAATACCTGTAAAAAGAAAATGAAGTAAATAACATGGTTAATCAAAATTAATACAGGTGGCAATGATGACCAGCTTCAGGAAAGATATTATGTAGTGATGATCAAGTTCTGGATGATAAGACACGAAACAAGATTGCTGTTAACAGCTATATTTCTTTTTCATATGAATGGTTTGTAAAACTTGCTTTAAGTTAAAGCTGGGAGAGGCATTTTTCTGCCACAATGTTTCTTATTTGGCCTACTTAGGTGCAAGCTGGATAGGTTAAAAATATGAGTGGTGGTGACTTTGATTCTTTCTGACTATGTGTGTTGATAATCATGATTTCCCTTCAATAAATTTCTTCCTGACATATTTCATTTGATTTTGTGTATACTTTATAATTTGTTGTCAGTTTAAGAGATGCCTTTTCTTTTGTGTATGTGCTCAATCATATCACAACCGTTTGCAATGTGGTTTAGTCTTTATTATTTATCAAGCTCACAAAATTCTATGTTGGCAGCAGTTAGCTCCTTCACATAACTTTATATTTCCCTTGTTTTGCTAGGTCTGTGATTTTGGACTTTCAAGGTTAAAAGCAAATACATTTCTTTCATCCAAAACTGCAGCAGGAACGGTGAGTTTCTCTTTATTCAGCTGCCATCATTTTCAAGCATCTTTAACATAGTATTATTTTTCTATAAACTTGGTTGGTATGATTTCTAAAACAGCCTGAGTGGATGGCACCGGAAGTTCTTCGTGATGAACCTTCAAATGAGAAATCAGATGTGTACAGCTTTGGTGTAATTTTGTGGGAACTTGCCACTTTGCAGCAACCTTGGGGTAACCTGAATCCTGCACAGGTTTGTACTGCTATTTTGTTCATACTTTTATGGGAATGGGTGTCAATTTCAGCCATCTACTTATGGATGGGTTGATTTCGATTCTTTACTTATTTTGAATAGGTCAAATAAAAGAATTATCCGGAAGGAGAACGGGTCTAATTATTAATGCATAGCAGCGCTAAATTGTTATACTTGGAGATATTTTATTATGTAATATATTTTTCTTGTAATCATAATATATACGTTATATATTGTGAATATAATTGCTGCGGCAGAAGTGTTTGTTAGCTGCTGTTAGTGCATTGTCCACTATATTTTATGGTAAAGGGGTAGGAACTTTGTCGGTCAATTTTAGTGGGCTGTGTGGCTTTTAGCCTGTGAGATTTACTATTTTGTGGTAAAAAGGGAGTGAGTCATGGGCTAAGGCAGAAGCGGGAATGCAATTACAGCAGCTAACATTACAACCTCAATTATTTAAAGAAATGGCAAAACAAGGTCATATCAAACTGATACGACCTATCTTGATCCGTACTAAGAATGTTTTGTTTCGACACCATTCCATTTGAATCACTACCCAATCTGCCTGACCTGCCCATCTTGCCACCTCTACTTTTATTGTTGAATTGCAATGCTCCGCACTTAGGTTTTCTTGGTAATAGTATAGCCAGTCTTTGCAAAATGTGGCACTACTTGGCAGGCAGAGCTCTACAACTAGTTTGTTTTAGCGTGTCAATGGACAGCGTTGAGCAAAACACTTTTTTTTATTTACATATGACCTGTAAGGAAAAAGCATAACCCAAATCGAACCACTAGTAAGTTAATGTGTGTAAACTATTTAATTTTTTTATTTACCATGCTACCAAGTGTTCTAGAACACAAAACATTGGACCATATCTTTTTAACATCAGATTGTAAGAATGTCAACCAAGGTCCTGATTATTGGAAATGCCTGTTTGGAACACCATTATGGGTATATTAATTATCCAAACATGATCTTGAAATTGCCACCTACAGAATGAACAAACGTATTTGAAAGAAATGTCAAGAATTTCATCATGATAAAAATTGCATTTGATGATCATATGAGTGGGTATGTGTATATGTATATATATGTTTGTGTCTTTGGTCATAAGATATCTCCCTTTAGGTTGTAGCAGCTGTAGGCTTTAAACGCAAGAGGCTGGAGATTCCACCTGATGTAAACCCTCAAGTAGCAGCATTGATTGAAGCCTGCTGGGCAGAGTAAGTTTAAAGATGGAACTTGTCTATATAGATTACAAAACTACTATTTTGATGGTATACGTTTCAAGACGTATTATTGATTACAAATTTATTCTGCAGTGAACCATGGAAGCGCCCTTCCTTCTCAGCCATCATGGAAACCTTGCGACCATTAACAAAACCTGCGACTCCGCAAACAAGTCAAACAGACATTTCTTTAATCGTATGAAGATGTGAAAAGTGCATCCGATATTTCACAGGCAACCATTGACAAAGTAGGAATCATCAGCTTAACAATGTTGTCATTTCTGTCAAACTCCATATGTGATGTAACAAAAGACTTGCCATTGACATGGCCCTGTTATGGGATGGAAATTGGTCACACCCCGATCACAATCTGCCCGTTTGACCCTTTTAGTTGAATTTATTAAATTGATTCGTTTGAAAAGTTATGGGTAACATAATCCGAAACAACCCATTGTTATAGTTCCATTCTAATTTGTCTTTTATGTGATCTCTTGCAGGCTGATTGCTGTACATATGTTCGGGTTTGGTGATTATGGATACTATTATTTCTTTTGATTGGACACGAGAAGAAGTTGTAATCTGTTTGGTGAAAAAGTGTACCAGCTGGTGGCTGTTTGGTCATAGTTTTGTATTGTTTGTTGTAATCACAGCTTACAGGAATACAATTACATGCCATTCTAATTTACAAGGATTTAATTCAAAGAAAACAATACCTAAAAACTTAGCATGAAGACCGTGTTGTAAATTTCAAAAGTATCAACACAACTAATATTATTTAGATATTATTATTATAGTTTTTAGAGTTCAATATGTGAAAATATGTTCTCTCTCACACACATTATTGTTGTTACATTTCGGTAGTTGTAAAAATACTCATAAAAGATTATTTTTTCAAAACTTGAAGAACTAACTGCAACCTATTATTCAATTTGTTTTAAATTCTCTATATTTGAAACTAAGTGGTTGCAAATACGAGTCAATATCTGATTAGAAGGGGGAACCAACCCAAAAAGTTTCCAATGTCTATGCCATGAGTTTTCACCTCAACGAGGATGTAACTAAGTACTTTATATATAGGAGAGAGTATTAGAGGGTGAGGATTCATATCATAAACAAAATTTGTTAGTAGTTCTCTCTCTCACTCTTCTCATCGTCATTTTATGAAATCAATTAAGCTTTCTTACCTATTTTCTGTTTCTATCTATTAATTCTGTTAATTCAAGCATTTAAATCCTTATGAGATTTGATCTCTTCACATACATGTAGTTATCATGGTTTTTGTTTAGACAGTCTACATACATGTAATTTGTTGCACAGACGTTAAATTCATAAGTATTAAGCAAATACATATATGTAATTTGTCATTCATGTCTATTTATACAATCTGCATGTAGTATGTTGTCACACACATATAGGAGTATAAACAAGCTGAGCCAAACCCGAGATCCACTAAGCACAAGACGAGTAGAGCCTCGAGCTGGGCTCTAGAGCAGGTAACTTATTAATCATTTTTATATATACCCATTATAATTTCATATATAATAGTAACTTATTTAGTTAATTAATCATAATATTTATATAGTAATAGTTATTATGTAAACTAATAGAGGAGGCAATGAACCGATCCCAATCTCATTCATATGTGATGTCTTTATAGTTACAATATAACCGAATCTACCCGCTGCAGTCTACTATATAATAATTATATAATGAATACACATGTGTCTAGTCTAACTCAGTCTAAGGAGGTGGTTCCCGAATACTTAGACCAGATCGAAAATCATAAAATAAAATCCAAGGTAAGCTTTGGTGAAAATATCCACGAGTTGATACCATGAGGGAACATGTAAAACTCGAATCCGACCACGATGAACTTTCTCGCGAATGGAATAAATGTCTATCTCAATGTGTTACGTTCGTTGACGTTGAATGGGATTGCCTGACATATATCTGGTGCTAAGGTTGTCACAATAAACAAGAGACGTGCGAGTGGGCTGATGTCCCACGTCAAGAAGCAAATTACGAAACCAGCAAAGTTCAACAACAATGCTGGCAACACCCCTATACTCGGCCTTGGTGTTTGATCGGGAAATGGTAATTTGGTGTTTGGAGCAATGTTCTCAAGCTCGGATCGGACTGAACGGTCCAACCGGCCCGACCGGGATTCGGTAACTCCGGCGGTCCGATCCACCCTAACTCATTTTATGTTGAGAAAACCGGCCGGTTGGTAGCGAATTACCGGTCGAATCAGAAAACCGGTCTACTGGTTGGTTCGGTGTTTATTAACCAGAAGCATCTCGTCTCTCATCTTAATCTCTCTATGGTAAGTTCTTGGCTGAAACTCATCGTACATCCACAGGTAAAGATGCGAAGAACAACGGGAAGCTTCAATGATCGCAATTTTTGATCTATAATGTGAGGTTCAAGCGTAGATGAATAGAAATTAAAAGATGTTTTAGAATTCAGATGATGGAGTAGAAATGATTGAAAAAGAAAGAAGGTAAGAGCTGCTGCAGAGATGGTGAAGAGTTTGTGAAAAGATGATGATTACGGCTGTTGTTTGTGTAGCATGTTTTAGGGTTTTTGAAAGCTTAAAAATTTTAAATGGGCTGGTAAATAATGGGCCATCTAATTAATGTTACAATTTACAAATTGGACTAAGAACATGAATAAATGGGTCCGTGGATCATAAAAATTAATGTTACACAAAAATTAATATAGACTATTGGTTTTTTTATATTTACATAAAATTAATGGCACATAAAAATTATATATATATAATACACTATATATATATATATATATATATATATATATATATATATATATATATATATATAGATATATATAGATATATATATATCTATATATATATATATATATATATATATATATATATATATATATATATATATATATATATAATTATGACGTCATCCGGTTCTTAAATCCGGTCCGACCGGTCCGACCACCAAACCAGTAAGGCGTCCGGTTCGATGTTCGATCCGGTTCTGAAAACATTGGTTTGGAGGACTAAGAGAGTAAATTATCGCCCAAAAAGAGCCTAGAAAAATACAATATCTGATGTGGACCTGCGAGAGTCAGGGCACCGACCCAATATGCATCTGTATAAGATATAAAAGTAGGGGACGTGTGGCGCATATGTATACCCATTTAAGTGACATGTACGGGGCACGTGCATGTGCCTGCATATATGTTGAACGGCATAAGAAATATTCGGACGTGTAAATGTCAAATACTATAATGCCACTGCCAACCTGCGAAAAGTAGTGGGATCTGAAATCAAGTCGCAAGAAGTAGCACTCAATTTTTCGACGGTGTCAACTAAAGTATGAACAGGTTTGCACTGTACCATATTAGCCTGGAGGAGAAGATCAAGAGAATATTTGGTCTGAGATAAGAAAAGTCCATCCGAGGTATGAGTTATTGAGATGCCCAAAAAATAACTCAAGGGACCAAGATCCTTCATTGCGAACTCGATGGATAGACGATGAAGTAGATGTTGTGTAAGAGCCAGAGACGAGATGGTGAGGATGATTTCGTCCATGTAACAAAATATAGGCGGTATCCGAGGGGCATGTTTATAAATAAATAAAGAATAATCACATAGGCTCTAATGGAAACCCAATGTAGTGATATAATCTGTAAAGTTTTAATACCATACCGTGGGTGCTTGTTTTAATTCATAAAGCGACTTCCACAATCTACATACATGAGTTGGATACTTAGGATCCCGAAAACCCATTGGTTGATGCACAAACACCGAGCAACATGATGCAAATGTTGGGCGTGGTAGAGGACGTGGCACCATGGATGGTTCCAGTGGAGGCACTTCCATTGGAAATCCCTCTGGGAGTCAAGCTCAAGGTTGTACCTACAAGACATTCCAAGCTTGTAATCCACAAATCTTTTCGGGAGCTGAAGGTCCTCTTGATATTATTAGATGGATAGAGAAGATGGAATATGTGATGGCAATCAACAATTGTAATAATAGATAGAGAAGATGGAATATGTGATGGCAATCAACAACTGTTCTGCTGATCAGCGAGTGAAGTATGCCACATGTTCATTCCAAGATGAAGCCTGAGTTGGTGGAATTCACAAGTTCAGAACCTAGGAAAGGAAGATGTGTTTGGTCTCTCTTGGAACCAATTAAAAGAAATGTTGCTTAAGGAATATTGTCCTCGTAATGAGCTTCAAAAGATCGAGACTGAATTCTGGAATCTGACTATGGAAGGTACGAAAGATAGAGCCTACACTTCTTAGGTTTAATGATCTGGCAAGACTTGTACCCCAAATGGTGACTACAGACTATGTCAGGATTGAGAGATATATTTGGGGATTGGCACCCAAGATCAGAGATATGGTTACAACATTAAACCCTACCACAATGCAGAGCGTAGTGGCACTAGGTAATTCATTGACAGATGATGCTATTTGAAGGGGGGTACTGGTTAAGAAAGGGGATACCGGTAAAAAGCCCATGGAGAACGAAATAAAGGAGGTGGAGTCTGATAAGAGTTCTCTAGAGAGTAAGAGGAAGTGGACTGGAAATTTCAAGAACATAGGTGGGAATCAAAAGAATCAGAGGGTTGGATCGGGCAGGATGTATGGTACTAACTAGCCGGAGGCAAGGAGGAAGTTGGTGTACAGCCAAGGTGTAGCAAGTGTAATGTTCATCATGGTGGTAACTGCAATGTGAATGTATGTTCGAGGTGTAACAATTATGGGCATCAAGCTCAGAATTGTCGAGTGAGGTCAACTGAGAAGCCCGAGAAAAATGGGCGAAGGTGTTTTGAATATGGAGTTGAAGGTCAATACAAGAGGGATTGCCCCAAGCTAAAAGGATCAAGTGCAAGGGGCAAGGCGTTTGAGATGAATGCCAAGCCAGAAAGGCAGGAACCGTCCGTCGTTACTAGTACGTTCCTTGTCAACAACCTTTTCACATCAATATTATTTGATATTGGAGCAGATATGAGTTTTGTGTCAAAGAATTTTGAACAATTTCTTGGCCTTAGATCTAGTAAACTAGATAAGAAATATATTCTCGAGTTAGCCAACGGAAAAATAATTGAGGCCCGTGATGTAGTTAGGGGGTGCACTATGTAGTTAGAGGGTCATTCCTTTAGCATCAACCTCCTGTTGTGCTTGGTAGTTTCGATATCGTCGTAGGCATGGATTGGTTGTCAAAACATCATGTTGAAGTGGTATGCTACGAGAAGATTATTCGTCTACCTATTGCAAACGGTGGAACTTTGACTATCCGGGGTGATAAAGGGAAACCTACCTTGAAGATTGTAAATGTAATGAAGGCTTGCAAGTATCTACGTGAAGGGTATCCAACGTTTCTTGCCAAGGCGGTGAATACTAAGAATGAGGAGCGAAAGCTTGAGGACATACCGATAATGCGAGACTATCTAGATGTCTTTCTTGATGATCTGTCTGGATTACCTCCGTCTAGACAGGTTGAATTCCGAATCAATCTAGTACCGGGAGCTGCTCCTATTGCCTGATCACCATATCGATTAGCGCCTTCAGAGATGCAATAATTGTCCAAGCAATTAGAAGAATTGTTGGATAAGGGATTTATAAGACCAAGCTTCTTGCCAATGGGAGCACCAGTCTTATTTGTCAAAAAGAAAGATGGGTCATTCAGAATATGCATCGATTATCGAGAGTTGAACAAACTCACTATCAAGAATCGATACCCATTACCAAGAATCGACGATCTGTTTGATCAGCTTCAAGGATCTAGTTTCTACTCGAAGATTGATCTGTGATCAGGTTATCATCAGCTATTGATAGCCAAGGAAGATGTTCCAAAAATAGCATTCAAAACACATTACAGCCATTACGAGTTTCTGGTTATGCTATTTGGTTTGACAAATGCGCCTGCTATGTTCATGGATCTTATGAATAGAGTATGCAAACCTTAATTAGATAAGTTTGTAATAGTATTTATCGATGATATACTAGTCAATTCAAGAACCAAGAAAGATCATGAACAACATCTGAAGATCATCTTGGAGACGTTGAGGAAAGAGAAATTGTATGCAAAGTTCTCAAAATATGAATTTTGGATTCGAGAAGTTTATTTTCTCGAACATGTCGTTAATGAGAAAGGCATACATGTAGATCCTATGAAGATTGAAGCAATCAAGAACTTGGAGGCACCCAAGTCCCTGATCGAGGTGCGTCAGTTTCTTGGACTGGCCGGTTATTATGGATTCATCGAAAACTTCTCGAAGATAGCACAACCTTTGACGCTATTGACTCAGAAAGATAGGAAGTATGACTGGACTGATAAGCAAGAGGCAGCTTTTCAGTTACTGAAGCAGAAGTTATGTAGTGCTTGTATTTTATCTCTTCCCGAAGGAATAGAAGGGTTTGTTATGTACAGTGATGCTTACCGTTTAGGTCTTGGTTGTGTGTTGATCAGAAAGATAAGGTCGTTGCCTATGCATCCAGACAATTAAAGGTGCATGAGAAGAACTACACCACTCATGATTTAGAGTTAGGAGCGGTGGTTTTTGCACTCAAGATTTGGAGGCATTACCTATACGTTACGAAGTGTGTTGTTTACACAGATCACAAGAGTCGTCAACATATCTTCGATCAGAAAGAGCTTAACATGATGCAACGTCGATGGGTAGAGTTGCTAAATGATTACGATTGTGAGATCCGCTATCATCCGGGCAAGGCCAATGTTGTGGCTGATGCATTGAGTAAAAAGGAGAATGATAAGCCTAAACGTGCCCACGCTTTGGAGCTGACTATTCATTCGGGTCTTGATACTCAAATCCGAGATGCTCAAGTCGAAGCTCTGAGAGATGAGAATTTGAAGAATGAAGGATTGAAAGGAATGTTCAAGGAGTTAGTGCCTAAAACCAATAATGGTGTTGTACTTCATGGACCGAATCTGGGTTCCACGTTTCGGAAACTTATGTGAATTGATTTTAGATGAAGCTCATAAATCTAAGTATTCGATTCACCCCGGATCTGGTAAGATGTACAAGGATGTGAAGGAACATTTTGGGTGGCCCAATATAAAGGGTGAGATAGCAACCTACGTGGGCAAGTGTTCGACATGTTCTAGAATGAAGGCGAAATATCAAAGCCATCATGACTTCTTAAAAAACAAGAGATTTCTCAATGGAAATGGATAGCAATGGACTTTGTCATAAAGTTACGCCGAACATCAATTGGTCAAGACGCTATTTGGGTAATAGTCGATAGATTTACTAAACCTGCTCATTTCCTACCCATTAAGCAAACGGATTGGATGGAAAAGCTAACCAAAATCTACCTTAAAGAGGTGGTATCTCGTCTTGGAGTACCGATCTCGATAATCTCTAACAGAGACAGTAGATTTACCTCGAGGTTTTGGCAGTCCTTACATCAAGCTTTGGGTACTCGTTTGGACATGAGTACTGCCTACCATCCACAAACAGACGGTCAAAGCGAAAGGACTATTCAAACGTTGGAAGACCTCGTACGAGCTTGTGTGATAATTGGGATACTCATCTGCCTTTAGTTGAGTTTTCCTACAATAACAGTTATCACAATAGTATCAAAGCTGCTTCTTTTGAAGCTTTGTATGGAAGGAAGTGTCGCTCGCCGCTTTGCTAGGCGGAACTTGGAGAGAAACAACTGACTGGACCTGAGATTATCCAAGAAACTACGGTCAATATCGTTCAAATCAGAAAGAGGTTAGAAGCCGCCGCGAATCAGCAAAAGAGTTATGCGAATAATCGAAGGAAACCACTGGAATTCCAGGTTGGAGACAGAGTTTATCTGAAGGTCTCGCCTTGGAAAGCAAGGAAAGCTTAGCCCCCGTTATATCGGACCATTTGAGATTATGGCGTGAGTTGGTCCCGTTGCATATCGACTTAAGTTACCTCGTGAGCTTAGTGGAGTACATGATGTGTTCCATGTATCCAATCTAAAGAAGTGTCTTGCTGATGAAGCTTTGGTTATTCAACCCGAAGAAGTTTGTATCGATGATAAACTGAATTTCACCGAGGAACCAGTCGAAATTTTAGACTGGAGAATTCAGAAACTTAGAAAGAGTCGGTTAAGTTGGTGAAGGTTAGATGAAACTCTAAACGTGGTCAAGAGTTCACCTGGGAACGACAGGACCAGATGAAGCGCAAATACCCTCACCTCTTCCCGTCTTGATCAGAATTTAGAACTATAGCTTAAATTTCGGGATGAAATTTCCTAAACGAGAGGAGATTGTGACATCCCGTGTTTCCAGGTTAATATCCGTAAGTTAATAAAATAAGATAGAATAATTAATTGCTTTATAAGACTTAATTTGATGATAATTAAGGTCATTTAAGGTCTAGCAAAGCCCCTTTATGCATAAATTTTATAATTGGTAATTTTGAGAATTACCGGGTCACGTGACGATACAACGTTTAACGAACGTTGGTGATAATTTGGTTAATTAAATTTGGTCAATAAATGTTTATTTTTATGTCTTAATTAATCTTAAGTGAAAATATTGTTAGTCATTAATAATAATAATTAATATTATTTACCTTGATCGCGTAAAATTAAGACTTTTTAAATATTGTCTTGATTCAACGTATAGTCCTTTGCATACTGTTTTATACCATGTATATTTTCATTCTTGACTTTTTGTCACTATTATTTAATGTTGTGAACCCTTGAAAAGCCTCAAATTAATACTTTTATCTTATAGAAAATTTTCGCGTAAAACCCCGAACGTTTAAGATTTTTACAAAAAAATTTAACGAGACCGACACCCACCTTATACCGGGTGGCATCTCACTTGGAGATCCACCAGCCATATAATTAATATAATTTCAAAATTAACTCACCTTAACCACACTTACTCATTTCTATATATACAACCATACACTCCACCATTTACACATACTCAACCTCAGCATTCTCTCACTAGAAATCACCTACACCATCCTCTCCCTTCTCTCTAAAACTCTCGGCTGAAACCATCAAGGAACAACCCTCTTTTCTTTGATTTTGATCATCCAAGCTTGTTTCAAGCTTTGATTTCTAGATTTCAAGAATCCCTTATGATTTTGGTGTGAAACATTGCATAAATCCAACTCAAAGGAGAAGAAATCCGCAAGGAAATCATTCTTGAATCTTCAAAAATTGTTCATCTTAAGTATGAACTTTGAGCTTTTATGTCATGCAACATGACTTTTGAATGATTGTTGCAAGTTTTGTTTACCAAAAAAACTAGTTTTTCTTGAAATCCAAGGTTCCAACAAAGGTTTTTAACAAGAAAATGTGTTTTAAAACAATGTGTGTGTGAGTGTGAGTGTGTGTGTCATAAGTATGTGTGTGTGTATGAAGATTTTGTGTTTTGATGATCTTTCAATATTTTGTTGATTTTATCTTGCATGCAAGATGATCAAACTTTGGTTTGAGTTTATGAACATCATAAGAAACCAATTTCCAAAAGGAGTCTATCAAATGATGAAAATGGGTAATACATAAATGTATGTAAAGCATGATGTTCTTGAACCCATCTTGCACTTTGATTTCATAAAGGATTGAGATGACCCATGAATAATGGTGATCATGATCTAAAATCTTTTGGTTTTTAAGTATATTTTATTGAAATGAAAACTAAACAGACAAGATAAAATCTATGATTTGGACTATGTATGTATGTATGTATGAAATCGTGTATATCTATGTATATATGGTTTACACTTTTGTTATTAATTTGTTCTTCACTTATAAGTTTAGAGATTATTGAAATGATCCATGTATATGGTGATCATGATCTGGAGATTTTGAAGTTTTTATTCACATATGATTTAAAGAAAAGATAAAAACAATTTAGAATTAAAGGTACTCAAGTGTAGATAGGACATGACCCTAGTGAATCTTTCCATAAAATTTAATGGACAAGCCAAGTATCTTTGTAAGATCTGGAGAAATAACTTTAAAACATATAAAATATAAGTTAAAAAGTTAATAACTTTACTGAAAATAAAAGTTTTGATGATTGGGTTTAATCTCGTAAACGTTTTACGTTTAAAAACACGTTAAAAACTGTGTTTTCGGGTCTAAAACAAATGTTTTTGCACAAGTCCGGTTTTGGACAGAAAATAATAAAGTTTCTTAAGTTAAAAACTTATGTTTCTAAGTATATAACAAACCCATAACAAGCAAGGTCTTCGGTGATGACTTTATACGCGTGAAAAAGCCAAAAACGACAATTTCGGGTCAAAATTAATGGACTGTTTTGGAACTGATTTTTAACAAAATATTTCAGAAAGTTTTTGGTATAAAAGATTCATATTTAAACATTTAAAATGTTCATAAGATATTGCAGGACCGGTGAAGGGTATGCAATTACAACACAACAACACAATGAGGAGAGTTCCTTAGAACACTTAACAGATCAAATAGGGACTGGTTAACTTATGTGAAAGATGCTAAGAACACAAGTAAAAATTAAGACAGAACAAGATCGCTAACAACACAAGTAGTTGGTTTTCAAGAATGCTGTATATTGCTTCTAAAGTTCTTTTACAAATGTTTTAAAGCATACAATAGAAAGTTACAAATACTTGAGATACTTTATACTACATCCTACAGCCGGCCATACTTTGAAGGCCAGCTGGATACATAAGACTAGATAACTACAAAATCAAATGTAGAGTCAAAAGGCAGATTGCCTTTTGACTAGTGACTATGACATGCCATAACTCACATCCTAATATATTACAAAAATGATAAAAGTACATAAAGTAGAAAGCACAGACTCAAGACCTCAATGTACAGTTACCAAAAGCATAGACCTTTTCATCAACTCATGTAAGTTGGTGACTAAACAGTGTTGCAACGAAGAAGTGGTCCAGCTTTATGGTAAAGTACATCAGATAAAAGCATGTATCTAAAAGTCTTCGGAAGAATTCTATCTTCACTCTTTGGCTTCGGAAGACTTTGTCTTTGAAGCTTCGGACGACTTCACTTTTGGCTTCGGAAGTTGTTGGTCTTGGCTTCGGAAGATTTTACACTTATAATAGGGCAAGGTGTAAAACTTCCGAAGCATTTCTACTTCTGTTCTTCAGTGTATGCATGCAGAGAGACTTTGGATGTTTTGGCTGCATTAGATTTATAAGAATCCTTACAAACTCCCCCTAGGCTGATGCTACCAAAACATTTGAAGATCTTCAGCTGTTGACAGTCCTTATTATGATGATGACCATGCCCTTCTTCATTAGATGGTCAGGATCACTCAGACTTTCATAGTTCTTCTTATCTCAAAGAGATCATGCAGAGGTAGGTTGAATAGGTCTTGCCATGTGTAGACATCTTCACCAGTTTGATCTCTGATCACATGCCATATCTCTGGATTAGTTGTAAAGGTCCAGGATAAGATAGGTCTCTCAGATGAAAGAGGAGCCACTTGAATCGGAGTTGATTGGGCTGCCTCTTCATGCACTTCCTCAAGTTGATCTAACTCAGCCTAAGGTATAGAGGTGGATGATTCAGTCTTCTTCTTCTTTTTTGGCTTTGGTTTAGAAGCCATCCTCTTCCTCCTCTTTGAGGACTTTAACTGAGAAGATTGGTCTGTAACACCTTGTTAATCAGTCTTGTCTTGCTCAGTTGGGTGTTCCTCCCTCACAGGTTCAGAAGGAGAGGGAGTTTGACCCTGCCGTGGATCAAAAGATGAAGCTTGCTTAGGCTCAATAGGAGGTATAGGTTGTGTTGTCTTAGGTTATTCAACCTTAACCTCCAGTTCAGGAGGAGCTTGACTTGGAGGGGAGTGTAAGTCAATTAGCTCTCCACTTTTGATCTTCTGCTTGATTACCCTGATGTGCTCATCCATTGTGGATAGACATAGGGCTAAGTCTCCTTCCAGAGAATCCATACAGCTTCAAGAAGCTCATCATCCTTTGTCTGTCAGCAGACTTCTTCATGCTCTTTTGGATAATGGCTCTTGACTTTGCAGCCTTGTCCGTCATCTTTCTTTTTGTTGCCTTTTGTTCTTTAAGTACTTGAAGTTCAAGCTGTTTGGGATACTAAAATTCAATGTACTCAAAGGACAAGGGAAGAAGTGCAGATGCATGGTAGAGACCTGTGGCACTCAGGTAGTTGATCGTATTTTGCCTATCTGTTTCTTTGTCTACCTGAGGTTCTTGTGTAGCTGCCACAGTCTCTTGCACAGGGCTTTCTTGAACTGGGGAGAGAGTAGGAACATGCTTGCATAGTCTTTTCTGTCTTTTCTCCTCTTTGATTTGGAGAAGTAGCCTTGCATCCTCTGCTTCCTTCATCTCTCTTGACACTTCCATGTCAGCCAGTTCATTAAGTTCCTCTAAGGGGAGAGATATAATCTCATCAATGTCATAGTTCCTGGTCTGCCAAGTAAGTAATCCTGACTGCCCTCAACTCATCATCTTGAGTGTTTGGTTCGGGGGCAGCCCTAATTGCAACTTGCATGAAGCCTGAAGACCCAGAGGAACTTTCTCCCCTTAACTTACTCTTCCTCTCTCTCTCTCTCCTCCTCCTCAATCTCCTCAGGAGTTAGAATCCTTTTTTGTTTGTCACCCATAGACCTTTGTGACACAGGGTGGAGAGAGCTTTGGCCTTCATTGCTTGGTGTAGCTTCCAAGCTCTGGCCAAAGAGAGGTTGTGATACATCTTCACCAGCAGGTGTTTCACTGAGGGAATGAATTTTTGAAGTAGTTGTTGGTGTGACAGGGCTCTCAGGCTCTATCACTGGGCCTTCAGCCAAGGTTTTCCCTTTGAAGCTAATCTCATGGTCTGCCTCAACATCCAGTTGACCAATGACATTTCATGATTGCCTTTGTCTCCTTCTTAGGCTGAACTCCTTCAGTAATTCTGTCTTGAATCCTTTGTGCCAGCCTGCCAGCTTGACTAGATTGACTTGGATTGACAAGTGGCATGTTGACCAGGTCAAGACCTTCATAGTAGTTCAAGGTCTGAAAGTTGAGCACCTCTTGCTGCCCTTGAACCCTTTGAAGAATGATGGCTCTTCTATTAGCATCATACCTCCACCCAATAATGTAATTTGAAGTTCCTTGGGGTGGGGATGATATAGCCCTTGGAATGCCTTCCTCAAAGAGACTCTGAATGAAGGAGTCTATAGAGTCCACATCAATGTGAACTTGAGGAAGTTACTAAGTATGCATAATTACAAGTGAGGATAGTGAGTCCAATGTCTATACTACCTGAAGAACTCCCAAGTTCTATGACTGTAATGACTTTCTCCCCCTTTTTGGTAGCATCACCTTCTTGCATAGGTGAGCTAGGAGTTAGGTCAATCACATTCACAGGTTCTTGTGTTCCTGGTTGAGCTCTCCTTAAATCACCCAGCTAGTTTTTCCTTGAGATAAGATATCTCAAGTTGCTGATCATTGACCCTGTTGTGCAGGGTAGTCACCTGAGATTCAAGGTGACTAACCTTAGAGACTAAATAGGTGCATGTTTTTGATAGTTTTTGCACCTTTAGTCTCAAGTTCCTCTCATCTTCATAAGAAGAATCATTGGGGTATGAGAGAATTTGACCAAAGTCCTCTCTCTCACCACCAGCTTCAGGTTCTTGGCTGCTGGATTTCCTCTTCTCACTGACAGCCTCAGTTGAAGTGTCAATTAGCTGAGTTGCCATGGTTGAGGTCTTAATGATGTAATCACTTGCGGAAGTAAGAGCCTCTTCCATATGGATCTCCTGAACAGGTTCAGGTTGATCCACCTCAGTTATGGGTGACTAATGTGGGCTAGACATAGGAGACTCAGGAGCACTCATCTCTCTTTGAGTAGGGGAAGAGTAGAGAGACTCATGGTACTCACTGAAACTTAAATCTTCATAAGTATAGAATTCAAGGTTGGGAATGAGTTGATTTAAGTCTAAAGGCTGGGGATGGTAACTGTCCCCTAAAGGTTGTTCACTTGAGTGTTGAGACTCAGAGTGAAGGCTTAAGGCAGTTGGGCTTGTGAGCTCATCAGGCTGAGCATGAGGAACCTCAACACTGATTCTTGAAGAGATGGGAGTGGTTTGCTCCTCGGGAGAAGTGGGAACTCTAGTATCCACTTTCTTCTGTATGGGTGAGTGTATAGGGGCCTGTACAAGCTCAATAGCTTGAGCAGGGGTTCATTTGGATTTTCTTTGGTATGTGAGGGTGATTTGTGGTCTTTTTGGTGGTTGGGAGGTAGAATGTCACACCCCAACCTTGACGGCGGAAACGTCGAGATGTGAGGGTTAAGATTGTTCACAGCCACATAACGCTATATTTAAATTCAAATATATTAAACATAAGTCTCAAAATTACATTACAAGCATAAGTCTCAATAATGAAATAAGTTTCAACATGAAATAACAAACATGATCATTTTGATTATTAACTAGGTCCAAGTCCTAGTTTTATTGTAAGCTTCAAATGTCCACTTTAAACTTGGGGATTTCCTGAAACATGATGAAAATAAAGAGTCAACTAAAAATAGTTGGTGAGTTTCCAAGTTTTCATACATAATAAGATTACAAGTAGCAATTCATGTCATGAGTTATAAGCTAGTAAGGTTATAGAACACATATCGATACAACCAAACCTCGACTTGATTACAAGTATAAAAGATTGGCTAAGTGTATTTGGTTCCCTAGTGCACAAGCGTACGGCCCCTAGGAGTCGGCAATACCTCGACTTTAGCACCAAATAGGCTTGTCAGGCCCAAAGATCTAAGACGTCGCCAGGCTAGCAATAGTTAATGATTGTAAACAAACTATGTATCTCATATAAACACTTACAAAACACAAATAACCATGACCAAAAATAAGTAGAATTGCATGTGCATTACAAGTCTCAAATGTTTAAACGTGTATCTAATATAAGCATCATGTTTCACCCCAAATAAGTGTGAAATTATAAAAAGGGGACAAGGAAAACTCACTTGGTCAAATAAGTATAAGAATGATGATTAATAAGAAATAATAATAACGTTCCCACGCAATCCTTCAAAAGATACCTAAAAATATATATTTGCAAGTTTTAAGTTGAATAATAATAAGTTTAACGGTTTAACGTGGTCTAGGGTTTTAAGTGGAATTTTGGGGCTTGTTAAATAATCATATTTAACAAATAAAATCATTAATATTATCTAAAAGAAATATATATATATCTATATTTTAGTGAAAAGAAATACTTATAACAATTTGAAAGTTTCGTAAAGTTTGAATAAATTTTTATAACAAAAAGAATTAAGTACTATTTAAGAATATTAATTTGAAAGAAACGTTTTAAACCAACAATAATTTATTAGTTATTATTTGAAATCCATTTTATTAGAAATTATTTATGAACAACCTTCGTTAAAAACGTTTTTTATTAACAAAAAATATATTTGTAAAAAAAAAGAAAATATTTGGTGGCTTTTATAACATTGAAAGTTTATAAAAATAATTTTTATATATATTAAAAATTTCTATAATTAAATTAAGGTTAATAAAACCCTTAAAAAAATACACGAGGGCGCCGGGTTTCGAACCCGGGACCTCATGTTAAGGGGTGCAGAGTCTTAACCAGTGAACCAAGGCTCTAAGCCGCGGTTTATTTGGGTTTTAAATGGTTAAAAGCATAAACAAAAGAAAACCCCAATTCCTCATGAACCCTAGTTCGATTCTCCCCCAAATTGACAAGCAAATCGTTTATGTAAAAGCCTGTAATCATGGGGCTTTTGTTCCCCATGATAAATCGAGTATATACATGTGTGTAATTTACCCGTTTAATTTCAGATTGAAGATGATCCTAATCGAAGACGAATTCTCGGTCGTAGTATCCAATGGATGAGCAATCCTCAATGAAAACCCAATTAAGCTTGCAGTCAGCTTCGAATATGGTTCTTGATGAAATGCCCTCGATCAATCGAAGTTAATAACGCTCAGAAGGTAGGTTTCGATTGGCTTGCAGGTTCACGGCACAGGGAGAATCGAATGTGAGTTTTGTGTTGTTTCCAGGTGAAATTGAGGATTGATTTCGATTAGGAATAGGTATATGATCGTTCATGTTCGATTAATTAGATTATTATTGAGATTTAATTGTCAACGGTTGTGGACTTGATGTCGACGGTTACATAGTTCGAACGACACCCATAATCAGCTTTTAAACTCAAATTAAAGTGCACATGATGACTCGAAACGTTTTCCCGAAGCCTTTGGCATCTTTCGGTCTCGAAATTGAAGGTCAAACGGCTGTTTTTGGCCTTGCCGGCGCCGCGCCGGAGCTTCGCCGGCCGGCGGCCGGAAAAACGGGGTGAAGGGCGGTGGGTTGGGTTTTGTTTTTGATTAATTACAGAAATGGTCCCCCAACTTTGAATTCTTATTATTTTATGCCCAAACTTAATATTTTAAGTTTCTAATTTGACAATTAGGCCCCCTTGAACTTAATTAAGTTTTAACTTGTTAACTTTTATACTTATTATTATTATCTTTATTATCATTATTATTTTATTACTATTATTATTATTATTATTATTATTATTAGTATTATTATTACCATTATTATTATTATTATTATTATTATTATTATTATTATTATTATTATTATTATTATTATTATTATTATTATTATTATTATTATTATTATTATTATCATTATTATATTTATTTAATACAAAACAAACTAAGAAATAAACATGCATAATTCATAAATTTCATAAATGTCAACGACGAACCCTATAAGAATAAACGAAAGTTAATTTTTGGTTAACAAAAATACGGAATGTTACAGTCTCCCCAACTTAAAAGAATTTCGTCCCGAAATTAAAAGAAAAGCAACTATACAAATAAGAACGGGTATTTCTTCTTCATGTGCTCCTCACGTTCCCAAGTAAATTCGGCGCCACGTTTATTTTCCCAACGAACCTTGACGATTGGGGTTGTTGTGGTTCTAGTCTTCTTCATAATGCGATCCATGATCTCAACAGGTTTCTCAACAAAATGTAATGACTCGTCAATCTGAATGTCTTCCAAAGGAACATACAAACTTTCATCGGCTAAACACTTTCTCAAATTTGAGACGTGGAACACAGGATGAACTCCACTAAGGTCGAAAGGTAGTTCCAGTTTATAAGCCACCTTCCCAATCCTTTTCAGGATTTAGAAAGGCCCTACAAATCTTGGAGCCAGTTTGCCCTTCTTTCCAAAGCGAACCACACCTTTCCACGGTGAAACCTTAAGAAGAACCATCTCCCCAACTTGGAATTCCAATGGCTTACGTCGCTTATCAGCATAGCTCTTTTGTCGACTTCTCGCCACTTCAAGGTTCTTACGAATGATAGAAACTTTATCGGTCGTCTCTTGTATAAGTTCAGGACCAGTGATGAAGTTTTCACCAATGTCGGTCCAACAGATCGGTGAACGACATTTTCGACCATAAAGTGCCTCAAACGGTGCCATCTTGATACTCGAGTGGTAACTATTGTTATACGAAAATTCCGCGAGCGGTAGATGCGTATCCCAATCGCCACCAAAGTCAAGAACACAAAGGCGTAGCAAATCCTCCAAGGTTTGGATCGTTCGCTCGGTTTGACCATCAGTTTGAGGATGGTAAGCCGTGCTTAGATCTAGTTGTGTACCCAAGAGTTCTTGCATAGACGACCAAAAATGTGAAGTGAAGCGAGCATCTCGGTCGGATATGATGTGCAGAGGTACCCCATGACGACTTACAATCTCATCAACGTAAATACGAGCTAACTTTGATGTCTTGTAAGTGTCACGTATGGGTATAAAATGTGCCGACTTAGTCAATCGGTCAACAATCACCCATATGCTATCATGTCCTCGGGAGGTTCGGGGTAGCTTTGTTATGAAGTCCATGGATATGTGTTCCCACTTCCACATAGGAATCTCGGGTTGCTCAAGTAATCCACTTGGACGTTGATGTTCGGCTTTAACCTTCGTACACGTGAGACACTTAGCTACATAAGTCGCTATGTCTTTCTTCATTCCAGGCCACCAATATTGACCACGTAGGTCCATATACATCTTATCGGAGCCAGGATGAATAGAATAACGAGTTTGATGAGCCTCATTCATGATGAAAGTACGGAGGTTATCGCGGTTTGGAACCCAAATTCGATTTGCGAAGTACATCAATCCATTGGGTTTCGTTTCCAATTGCGTTAGAAGATTATGCTCCAATTCCTCCTTCATTCTTCCTTCTCGTTGCACCATTTGTTGAGCCTCCAAGATACTAGACTCGATGTCACTATCTATCCTCAGGTTTTGTAGCAACACGGTGGTCTCGTTGACATCAAGTCGGATCTCAGTATCGAACTCCCCCAAAGTGTCAAACCATTGGCGTCGATCACGAATTTCTTGGAATGAGATCATCTTGTTGTGAATCTTTCGACTTAGTGCATCGGCTACAACGTTTGCTTTACCAGGATGGTAACGAATGTCACAATCATAATCACTAATCAACTCCACCCAACGACGTTGTCTCATATTGAGATCTTTTTGATTGAAAACGTGTTGAAGGCTTTTGTGATCGGTGTAGACTATACATTGCGTACCATACAGGTAGTGTCTCCAAATCTTCAAAGCAAAGACAACAACACCAAGCTCAAGATCGTGTGTTGTGTAATTCACCTCGTGAACCTTCAATTGTCTCGATGCATAAGCTATAACCTTCCCTCGTTGCATGAGAACACAACCCAGACCTTGTTTAGATGCATCACAATACACGGTGAAATCGTCGTTTCCATCGGGTAGGGTCAAGATAGGAGCATTGCACAACTTGTGCTTTAACGCTTCAAAAGCTTCTTCTTGCTCGGGACCCCACTCGAAGTAGTTTATTCTTTTGTGTCAAAGTAGTGAGCGGTTTCGCGATCCTCGAGAAGTTGGCAATGAATCGCCGATAATAACCAGCAAGACCAAGAAAAGAACGAACTTCGGTAGGAGTTGTAGGAACACACCAATTCTTCACAGCTTCCACCTTTGCAGGATCAACGTGAATTCCTTGGCTATTCACCACGTGTCCTAGAAATTGAACTTCCTCGAGCCAGAAATCACACTTCGAGAACTTCGCGTACAATTGCTCTTTCTTCAACAATTCAAGAACCAATCTCAAATGTAGTTCATGATCGGTGTTGGACTTTGAGTAGATAAGTATGTCATCAATGAAGACGATCACAAACTTGTCTAGATACGGCTTGCATACTCGGTTCATGAGATCCATGAAGACAGCAGGAGCATTGGTTAAACCAAAAGGCATCACCATAAACTCATAGTGTCCATAACGAGTACGGAACGCGGTCTTTGGGATATCATCATCATGGGCTCGCAATTGATGATAGCCAGAACGTAAGTCGATCTTCGAGAAAATAGCAGCTCCTTGAAGTTGGTCAAACAAATCATCGATACGAGGAAGAGGATAACGGTTCTTGATGGTAAGCTTGTTAAGCTCACGATAATCGATGCACATACGAAACGTTCCATCTTTCTTCTTCACGAATAGTACAGGTGCACCCCAAGGCGAAGAACTAGGACGGATGAAGCCCTTCTCGGATAACTCTTGAAGTTGACTAGAGAGTTCTTGCATTTCCGATGGTGCAAGTCGATATGGTGACTTAGCCACGGGGTTTGCTCCCGGTATCAAGTCAATTTTAAACTCGACTTCACGCACGGGAGGTAAACCACTAAGGTCATCGGGAAATACCTCAGGAAAGTCTCGTACGATAGGGACATCCTTAAGTTCTTTCCCTTTGACTTTCGTGTTGACCACGTAAGCCAAGAAGGCCATATACTTCTTGCTTAAGCACTTCGGGCTTGAGTGCAAGACATGAGTTTAAGCCCTTTGGAAGATTTTTCACCGAACACTTTCAAAGTATCTCCAGAGGGTAACGGTATACGAATGCACTTCTCGAAACAAATGATCTCGGCATGGTGTTTGGCTAACCAATCCATACCAATGATGACGTCGAAGCTTCCAAGTTTCATAGGAATAAGATCGATAAGAAAATCATGCGTGTCAAGGCTTAAGATGCAATCACGGATAACGATGTCAACGGTGATCGGTTCTCCATCGGCGACTTCAACGGTAAGAGGTCTTTCTAGTTTCGTATGTGGCTTAGCAAGTATGGGTTCAAACTCTAACGAAACAAAACTCTTATCGGCTCCAGAATCAAATAGGACATAGGCATAAGTTTTATTAATAAGGAACATACCTGTTCAATTTTAAAGGTATTTAACGACATAGGTAACACACGAAAAGAATTAGGTCACAAAAGTTAAAGGTAAGTGAACATACCATTCACCACATCGTTGTTTGCTTGTGCTTGATTTGCATTGATGTTGAAAGCACGTCCTCGAGCTTGTGGAACATTACCCACAAGACGGGGGCATTGTGGGCGGAAATGACCAGGTTCCCCACAGTTGTAGCAAACACGATTTGTGACCACGGCGGCGTTGTTAGGTGCACGGTGACAAGTCGCCACCAAGTGACCATATTTACCGCATAAAGTACAAATACGGCATGGTTGATTTCCCGGGTGATGGTACCTACAAATGTTGCACATAGGCTGGGGACCAGCATAAGCCCTAGCCCCAGGCACTTGTGCCACAGGTGCAGCCGCAGGAACAAGTTGTCTTTGAGGTTGTTTAGGTGCAGCCACAGCATAGTTGCGCGCCGGTGTGAACTTGCGCTTCTTGTTGTTGTTGTTGTTGTAAGACGGTTCAGCTTTTGTTTCTTTAACAGCCTCGGTAGCCGTCTTCTCTACTTTCTTTGCACCCTTCACAGACATGGTGCCCGCTCGTATATGGTTCTCGGTGAGTTGAGCGGTGATAGTAATGGCTTCTTCCAAAGTTGTGGGTCGGCTACCCACCACAACATCTTGAATTTGGGGTGGTACACCCTTAATGAACTTCTCGATGTTGCGGGGGACAGTGTCGACCATGTGAGGCAGCAATAAACTCAACTCATGATGCCTAGTTGAGTAGGCCAAATGATCACCATCATTTTGCTTCAAGTTCCAAAATTCTTCCTCCAACTTTTGCAACTCACTTCGTGGGCAGAACTTCGCGATAGCGATGTTCTTGAACTCCTCCCAGGTAAGTGCTTGCACAGCTTCGGGTCCACGGTTCCTCTTCTCGCTATTCCACCAGGTAAGTGCCCTTTGTTGGAGCACACTAGTAGCATAACGAACCTTGAGCGTCTCGGGACACTCACAATTAATAAAGGTATTCTCCATGCTTTCGAACCACTCAAGAAGACCAGTGGCTCCTTCCTTGCCACTAAAACTAGTGGGCTTGCAAGAACTAAAGTGTTTGAAGGTGCAAGTTCGATTGTTCCCGTTTTGGTTGTTCCCATTTTGGTTGTTGCTGTTCTCTCCATGACCATTACCATTGTTGCTACCATTGGTCAGTAAAGTGCTATTAAGTTCAGCAACCATGGTCGGGATGACAGCAGCCATTTGACGAGCAATCATGGCGGCTAGTTTACGATCGGAACTTCCACGCTTTCCATGATGACGAGACATGCTGGAATATACAAAATGAGTTAGATACGAGAATTGGGATAACAAGGATCATAATTCAACAAGGATAAGGCAAAAGTTGTAAGGCACATGGAATGGTTCCATTTGGTAACGCATTACCATTTGGAAACGTTGACACGTCAAGGTAAGTTGACCCACTCGCCTTAGAAATTTGTGTATGTTGACCATAGTTTATCACTCATCCCAGAAATCCCCAGGTAAGCATAACTAGTCCCGTAGGATTTATGCGATATGCTTGCCTTAGCCCGAGGGCCTTTTTCCAGGAAATCCAGAATACAGGTGTCTATGTGTCACACAAATATCTTAGGTTCATGAAGTCAAAACCTTGATGAGATTTTACATAGATTTGACATAAGTCTAAGGATTCAAGTCATAAGCATAAGTATACAATTCCACGTGTCGACGAGAATAAGATTAAGAAGTTTCATTTTTTTTCGGGGAGAGTCAAAGTGTCAAAGGTAAGTTTAGGGAGACAAGTAACTAAGTTTAAACAATTACAAGGCAAACCTATGCTAAGGCATCAAGTTGCACATAAGTAAGGTATAGCATTATGTAGCATGTAACAATATGTATATTTCAAAGAATATAAATATTATTCTAAGAGGTTCATGCATAAGCTATAGTCTAGGTCACCATTTCTAATAACCTAAATCCCTATAGTTATGGGCTCTGATACCAATCTGTCACACCCCAACCTTGACGGCGGAAACGTCGAGATGTGAGGGTTAAGATTGTTCACAGCCACATAACGCTATATTTAAATTCAAATATATTAAACATAAGTCTCAAAATTACATTACAAGCATAAGTCTCAATAATGAAATAAGTTTCAACATGAAATAACAAACATGATCATTTTGATTATTAACTAGGTCCAAGTCCTAGTTTTATTGTAAGCTTCAAATGTCCACTTTAAACTTGGGGATTTCCTGAAACATGATGAAAATAAAGAGTCAACTAAAAATAGTTGGTGAGTTTCCAAGTTTTCATACATAATAAGATTACAAGTAGCAATTCATGTCATGGGTTATAAGCTAGTAAGGTTATAGAACACATATCGATACAACCAAACCTCGACTTGATTACAAGTATAAAAGATTGGCTAAGTGTATTTGGTTCCCTAGTGCACAAGCGTACGGCCCCTAGGAGTCGGCAATACCTCGACTTTAGCACCAAATAGGCTTGTCAGGCCCAAAGATCTAAGACGTCGCCAGGCTAGCAATAGTTAATGATTGTAAACAAACTATGTATCTCATATAAACACTTACAAAACACAAATAACCATGACCAAAAATAAATAGAATTGCATGTGCATTACAAGTCTCAAATGTTTAAACGTGTATGTAATATAAGCATCATGTTTCACCCCAAATAAGTGTGAAATTATAAAAAGGGGACAAGAAAAACTCACTTGGTCAAATAAGTATAAGAATGATGATTAATAAGAAATAATAATAACGTTCCCACGCAATCCTTCAAAAGATACCTAAAAATATATATTTGCAAGTTTTAAGTTGAATAATAATAAGTTTAACGGTTTAACGTGGTCTAGGGTTTTAAGTGGAATTTTGGGGCTTGTTAAATAATCATATTTAACAAATAAAATCATTAATATTATCTAAAAGAAATATATATATATATATCTATATTTTAGTGAAAAGAAACACTTATAACAATTTGAAAGTTTCGTAAAGTTTGAATAAATTTTTATAACAAAAAGAATTAAGTACTATTTAAGAATATTAATTTGAAAGAAACGTTTTGAACCAACAATAATTTATTAGTTATTATTTGAAATCCATTTTATTAGAAATTATTTATGAACAACCTTCGTTAAAAACGTTTTTTATTAACAAAAAATATATTTGTAAAAAAAAAAGAAAATATTTGGTGGCTTTTATAACATTGAAAGTTTATAAAAATAATTTTTATATATATTAAAAATTTCTATAATTAAATTAAGGTTAATAAAACCCTTAAAAAAATACATGAGGGCGCCGGGTTTCGAACCCGGGACCTCATGTTAAGGGGTGCAGAGTCTTAACCAGTGAACCAAGGCTTTAAGCCGCGGTTTATTTGGGTTTTAAATGGTTAAAAGCATAAACAAAAGAAAACCCCAATTCCTCATGAACCCTAGTTCGATTCTCCCCCAAATTGACAAGCAAATCGTTTATGTAAAAGCCTGTAATCATGGGGCTTTTGTTCCCCATGATAAATCGAGTATATACATGTGTGTAATTTACCCGTTTAATTTCAGATTGAAGATGATCCTAATCGAAGACGAATTCTCGGTCGTAGTATCCAATGGATGAGCAATCCTCAATGAAAACCCAATTAAGCTTGCAGTCAGCTTCGAATATGGTTCTTGATGAAATGCCCTCGATCAATCGAAGTTAATAACGCTCAGAAGGTAGGTTTCGATTGGCTTGCAGGTTCACGGCACAGGGAGAATCGAATGTGAGTTTTGTGTTGTTTCCAGGTGAAATTGAGGATTGATTTCGATTAGGAATAGGTATATGATCGTTCATGTTCGATTAATTAGATTATTATTGAGATTTAATTGTCAACGGTTGTGGACTTGATGTCGACGGTTACATAGTTCGAACGACACCCATAATCAGCTTTTAAACTCAAATTAAAGTGCACATGATGACTCGAAACGTTTTCCCGAAGCCTTTGGCATCTTTCGGTCTCGAAATTGAAGGTCAAACGGCTGTTTTTGGCCTTGCCGGCGCCGCGCCGGAGCTTCGCCGGCCGGCGGCCGGAAAAACGGGGTGAAGGGCGGTGGGTTGGGTTTTGTTTTGATTAATTACAGAAATGGTCCCCCAACTTTGAATTCTTATTATTTTATGCCCAAACTTAATATTTTAAGTTTCTAATTTGACAATTAGGCCCCCTTGAACTTAATTAAGTTTTAACTTGTTAACTTTTATACTTATTATTATTATCTTTATTATCATTATTATTTTATTACTATTATTATTATTATTATTATTATTATTATTATTATTAGTATTATTATTATTATTATTATTATTATTATTATTATTATTATTATTATTATTATTATTATTATTATTATTATTATTATTATTATTATTATTATCATTATTATATTTTATTTAATACAAAACAAACTAAGAAATAAACATGCATAATTCATAAATTTCATAAATGTCAACGACGAACCCTATAAGAATAAACGAAAGTTAACTTTTGGTTAACAAAAATACGGAATGTTACATAGAAGGTGTGGGTTCAACACTAGCTTGTGTTGCTAGGTTGTCACCTTGAGCAATGAGCTCTAATAATTTTGGGACAAGGGCTGTTTTCACCCCTGAGAAGCCTACAGTTGGCTTCTTTATGATTTTAAAGATACCGGGCTTCATCTGTCCCAATTTAAAATATTACCTGTTTCCCTCAACTGTGAGCCCAGTTCACAGTTGAGAATGTACTGAACATATCTAAGAAACATGTAATACTCTAAAGAGTCCAAGTTAGCAAGCAATTTTGTGTAAACAAACTGAGAGTACTTGAACTTGACCCCTTGAACCATTCCATGCACTATGAAGGAGAGATCCTCAGGAATCTGGTGCCACCCTCCATGCTTGTTAGACAAGCTGTGGATAACCACATGGAGCAGGTATTTCCACTGGGATGAGACATTTCCTTTCCTGAAGGTCTTTACAGAGAAATATCCCTCATAGCCCATCTGCACAAAAAAATGATTAACAACTTCTTTTGGGAAGGAAAACTCACCTTCTTCATCATCCAGCTGTAAATAAGTGTTAATGATGGCCGGAGTGATAAAGATTGTCCTCCCCTCCACTGTGGCAGACAATGCCTTCTCGCCATCCATAATGACCTCTTGGCAGGTCTTCCAAAATTCAAGTAGATGATCCATAGAGAGTAGGATCAATGGTTAAGGAGGTGAAATAGTTGGATAGAGCCAGAAAACGGCAAACCTCTGAGAAACTTTCATCTTTCTTAGAGTTCAACAGAGCAACCTGGTTGTGTTGCCTGTGAAGTTGCATGGAGAAGTCAGGGTTGTTTTTGCGATTTAGATTGGCCATTTTGAGAAGCTTAAAGGTGAAGGAAGGTGAAGAACAAAGGCGGTTTAGGAGAATTTAGGTTTAAGGAATAGTGTAATTGAAGAAGATAGTGAAAGAGGGGGGAACCGTTGGGTATTTATGTTAAAAGGATTTGAGACAAAGTTAATGAAAGAGGATAAACTTTGAAATCCGGATGTCGGTCCCACCTCTGAAAAAGTAGTTTACTTTTGCCCAAAAGTAGTTTACTTTTGCCCAAAAGTAGTTTACTTTTGCCCCAAAAGTAGTTTTCTTGGAAGTCGAGAAATCTTCCGAAGATTATTTAGCTTCGGAAGTTCTGAAGAAAAAGCTTCCGAAGGCAAATTTGCTTCAGAAGATATTTCAAAGGTTTTTGAGAATTTTGCTTCGAAAGAGATTTAATACTCAGAGTTTTTATTCTAAAAGGAATGAATACTTCCGAAGGTAAATTTCTTTCGGAAGAAAGTTGTTCTTATAAAACATAAAAGTACTTAAGTTGATTTTTAAGCTTCGGAAGATATTTTAGAAATTTCTTCCAAAGGTAAAATTACTGAAGTAGTTATTTGTTTACTAAGACATAAGTTTCTTCCGAAGGTAATTTTAAATCTTCCGAAAAGAAAAGAGATCAAAATTTTCAAAAATCTAAGAAATGTCTTTTGAAAATATTTTTCTTCCAAAGAGAACAAGGGCTTATGAAGGTGATTAAATAGACAACTTAGGACACACAAGTTTTAGAAATAATATGATTAAGTTTTAAGAAAAGCTATTCAAGGTTAATCATCCCAATAGCTGATACAAGATATTTAAATCTTTGTTCATCAAAAGCTTTGGTGAACAGATCAGCATATTGTTCATTTGTGTTAACTTTGACTAGTTTGATTAATCCGTTTTCAAAGTTATCTCTAATCAAATGATACCTGATATTGATATGTTTTGTCCTTGAGTGCTGCACAGGAATTTCTATGATTGAGATAACACTGTTGTTGTCTATGTGGATGGGAGTCTCCTTGAAGTTGAATCCATAGTCCAACATCTGATTTTGATCCAAAGCACTTGAGCACAGCAGCTTGCAGCAACAATGTATTCAGCCTCAGCAGTTGATGCAGACACACAGTATTGTTTCTTATATTGCCAAGAGACTATCCTTCCACCAAGAAACTGACATCCCCCTGATGTAGACTTTGTAGTCATGTTGCAACCACCATAGTCACTATTTGTATAAGCATACAGATTAAAGTCAGAATTCTTTGGATACCAAAGGCCAAGTAATGGAGCACCTTTGAGATATCTTAAAATTCTTTTGACAGTGATTAGGTGTGACATCTTGGGGTTAACTTGATATCTTGCACAAATGCATGTAGCAAACATGATATCAGACCTGCCAGCTGTAAGGTACATAAGAGACCCAATCATTGCCCTATAGAGATGTTCATTAACACACTCCCCCTCAAGATCAGGTCCAAGGGAGTGGTTCCTGGCTATGGGTGTCTTAGCAACCTTACAATCAGTCATGTTAAACCTTTTAAGTATGTCTTGTACATACTTTGACTGACTTATGAAGATGCCATTATCAACTTGCTTCACTTGAATTCCTAGAAAAAAATTGAGTTCCCCATGGCACTTATTTCAAACTTGTCTTTCATTAGCTTCTCAAAGTCTTTGCAGTGCTTTGGATTAGCTGACCCAAAAATAATGTCATCTACATATACTTGAACTAGCATTATGTCATTTTCTATTCCTTTGATGAAGAGAGTTCCATCAATAGTACCCCTTTTGTATCTATGCTGACAGAGATACTGAGATAGACTCTCATACCACTTCCTTGGTGCTTGGTGCAGCCCATAAAGAGCTTTATCAAGCCTGCAGACATAATCAGGATGATCAAGATCTGCAAATCCAAGTGGTTGTCTAACATACACCTCTTCATCAATCACCCCATAGAGAAAAGCACACTTGACATCAAGTTGGTAGACCTTGAAGTTCTTGGATGCAGCAAAAGCTAGGAATATCCTGACAGCTTCAAGTCTTGCTACAGGAGCAAAAACATCTATGTAGTCAATTCCTTCTTTTTGAGTATACCCTTGAACTAGTCTTGCCTTGTTCTTGATGACAAGTCCTCTATCATCCTTCTTATTTCTGAACACTCATTTGGTTCCTATGGTAGTCTTCCCTTGAGGAAGAGGACATAGGTTCCAATCCTTTTGCCTTTTGAATTGAAGCAGCTCCTCTTGCATAGCTTCAACCCAACTTCCATCCTTTAGAGCCTCATCAATCTTCTTTGGCTCTATCTGGGACAAGAAACAAGAGTGAAGACAAACATTTGGGTTTGTCCTCTTGTTCTCACCACTGAATCAACATCTCCAATGATGTTTGTGGTAGGATGAGACTTGTGGATCCTTAGCTGAGGGATCACAACAAGTTGCTTAGACAGATCTAAATTTGAGAAATTTTGATCTAGCAAAGAGGATTCACCCTCCACATCAGCACACTATCAAGATTGACTTATCCAATGAGTGTGTGACCTCATTGATGTTGTCTTCAATGGAGTGGTTATCAGCATCAAGAAATTCCTGATCACTTTCACCACCACCATTTTCTCCAACATTTGAAGCTCCTTCATATGAGTTTTGTGCCTCTAAGCTGGAATTTGAAGGCACCCCAGAAGTATCAGCAGGATTTGTCATTGATGTGCTGGTAGAAGATTTATTTGCAGGATTAGTTACCACTAGAGCTGAAGATGTGTAGCTTGAAGGTCTTCTTAGCTCAAATCTTGGGTCAGGATCACCTGTAGGTAGTATATCTGTGGACCCTGAAACATGCTCACAAGATTTGTTAAAACAGATGGTAACTAAATCAAGATCAAATAGCCAATCCGGACCAGAACCTTTCATACTGGGAGTGTGCTCATCAAAAGTCACATTGGCTGACTCCTCAACTACTCTAGTTCTGAGATTGTATACTCTATAAGCTTTAGCTTGAGAAGAGTATCCAATAAAGTGTCCATCATCTGATTTCTCAGCAAACTTGACAATTTGATCTTTGGTATTCAAGATGGTGCAAGGATATCCAAATGACCTGAGAAAACCAATGAAAGGTTTTCTCTTGTGCCAAAGTTCATAAGGAGTCTTACCATGTGTCTTAACCACTAAAACTCTGTTTTGCACATAGCAAGCAGTGTTCATTGCCTCTGCCCAGAAGGTGATGGGCAGTTTAGAGTCAGACAATATAGTTCTTGCAGCTTCAATTAGTGTCCTGTTTCTCCTCTCAGCAACACCATTTTGCTGAGGAGTCCTGGGAGCACTATATTGTCTTGTAATACCCTTTTCATCACAAAATGTATCAAGGATTTGATTCTTGAATTCAGTTCCTCGATCACATCTTATGGTTTTGACCATGTGATCACATTAATTCTCAATCTTTAAGATGAAATTCTTTAGAATCTCAGGGGTCTCATCTTTAGTTCTAAGAAAGAAGACCCAAGTGAATCTTGTAAAATCATCTGTGATCACAAAACAATAAGAGGTCCTTCCTAGACTCATTACACTGGTGGGGCCAAAGAGATCCATATGTAATAAGTGTAGGGGATTAATGATGGAATTTCTTTCCTTTGGCTTGTGAGATACCTTGTGTTGCTTCCCTTTCAGGCATGCAACACAGTGGTCATCACTTGTAAACTCTTTCTTTGGTATTCCAGTTACCAAATCATTCTTAATTAATTTATTCATGTTTTTAAAGTTTACATGGCACATTCTTTTATGCCAGAGGAAAGATTCATTATTATTTGCTTTAGATAGAAAGCATGAAACTTCTCGTGAGGGAGATGTTTCTTGCAAGTCCATCTTGTACATGTTCCCTTTCCTGGGGGCTCTGAGCAAGATGTGCTCATGAGGAATGACCACCCCGGGCCTGAGAACAATGCACTCATGCTCAGTAAAGAGCATGTTATGACTCTGATCATAAAATTGGGATACACTCAAAAGATTATACCCAAGCTCCTTGACAAAGTTTATGCTGAGTACCATTTGTGGACCTTGCCCTTCCTGTATGTAACCTCCTGCATCTCCGAAAAAAGCAATAGTCCTCCATTAATTCTTCAAACTTTGGAGTAGTGACCTATTCCTGTCATGTGCCTGGAACAGCCACTGTCAATGATCCATATATTTCTGTTTGTCTTGAGTTGTTCCTGCACAAAAGAGATGGTTAGTTACATTTGGAAACCCAAGCCTTATTGGTCTTGGGCTTATCAAAAGAAGCTGAAGACAATGCAACAGTAATTGATCCTATAATCATGCTAGAAGGATCATTTGCTGATGTTGATGAGGAACTTTCAGCCACTTGGTCTTTCTTTAACTTCCACACCACCTTTGGAAGCTTAGACTTGACCTTCAATACTTCGGAAGTTTTTTTGACTTTGGATGTTTTGATGACTGGACCTTCGGAAGATCTTGCTTTCACTGCAGCAGGCTTTAGTGCTTCAGAAGTATTCCTTTCTTTCGAGACCAAATTTTCTTCCGAATGCACGTTTCCACTTGTCTTCTTCTTCATTTTGGATCTTTCGAAGGAAAGAGATTTTCCTTCCGAAGCTTGCTTCTTCTTCTCCAAGCTCTTAGAAGTTTCTTTCTTGGTCATGTGAAGAGTACTCTTTGGATTGTAAACACAATCCTTAGCAAGATGAGAAGTACCCCCACACATAACACAGTCCATTTTGTTCCTTCTAGGAGTTTTCTTTCATGAACAAAGCTGAACTTGATCACTTTTCTTCTCCATCTTCATCGGTGCAGATGCTGTGGCAATTCTTGTGGGGATAGAACGACCTTTGGAGCTGGATGGTTCAGGTTGTACAGCAGTGGTGCACAACTGATCAGCCTTCTTCTTGATGATGGGATGATTTGGACATGAACTAGAACTCTTGTTGATGGAGTTCAAGTTGGTGTCTTCAGCCTTCACCACTTCAAATCCTGCAGAAATAAAGAGTTGTTTCTGTGCAGAGTTGAAAGTGGCCTTGATCTCTTGAGCCATTTTGGACTTTCTTTTAGCCTTCCTAATCAAGTTCTTTCTCTTGGACTTGGTCGTCCCAATAGCTTTACTCTCCTCAGAGGGATGGTGACCCTTCTTAGAATGCTCTTCTTCACCCTTCTTAGAGCCATTCTTCACCATCTCCTCTTCATCCTCTTCAGTCAAAGGGTCTATGAGGGGAAGCTCATCTTCACAAGTTTCACACCTGGGAGATCTTACAAACAAGATTGTGTGTGGAGGAGCTATCTCACAAGATCCCAGTCCCTGCTTATTTTGATAACAAACTTTTGCATGCAAGGATGAGGATATTATGTTCTTGAAGGTCTCTTCTTCAAAAACACATTTTTTGCCTTGGCTTTGCTGATCACAAGCTCAGCCTGGCACTCAGTTAACTTAGTAATGAGGTCTTTAATCTGAGTCCTGTAGTTTGTGTGCTCATGTTTAAGAGTTGAAATGGTTTTCTCTAAGTCCTCTATCTTTAGTTTATAATCATTTTTAGCTCTCTTAAAAACAGCTTTTAAGATATTTAAGGACTCAAGATCAGATCTCATTTCTAAGTTATAGGACCTGTATCTATTAACATTAGCAATGCATTCACGTGTACAAAGATGTTCCAATACATTGGCTTCATCGTGGTCTGCCATGAGTGCTTGGATTGGAGATGCATCTTCTACCTGAAAGCTCCAATCAAAGCCTCCTTCTTCAACAGCAACTGCAGCTTGCTGCTTTGGCTTCTCATTCTAGGGAGCTTTCTCAGTTTAGTTTGGTTTGGATTGTGTTTGGCCACCATTTGTCCTTGGTGCCTTACACTCCCTTGCATAGTGTCCCATCTGGTTGCAGTTGTAACACTTTACTTTGCTTTTGTCCAGCCCAAACTTTCCACTGGCTGCATTGCTTGGAAACTTCCTCCCTGTCCTCTTGTAGAACTTCTTGGCTCTGTGAGTGAGAAGAGCCATCTGCTGAACTATCTCCATGTACTCCAGATCATCTGGATGGATACAGTCCAAGTCTTCAAGGGTGAAGAGGAAGTTGCCTGAGGTTTCATAAGCAGAGACAAAGGCATGAGAAGAACTTGTCTCTTGGAAAGGACTTCCTTGAGTGTAGCTTTCTCTTGGAGTCTCTGGGAAGGTGATGAAAGGGACCTTTTGTGAGTTGTCAGGGTAGCATATAAGATGATGTTGTGGTTTAATACTTTCCCTTTCAACCACATGGAGGGCTGAACTCAGTTGATTGCTGGAGTTACCAGATGAGTTTTGCATATTCATCTTCATCTGGTAGCCACTAAGAATACCATACAACTCTGTGAGAGTAAGAGTCTTAAGGTTCTCAGTCCTCTTGATAACAACACAATAATATATCCATTGTCTAGGAAGATAGGATATAAACTTCCTTACAATGTCCCTGTTCTCAAGAGTTACTCCAATGTCCATTAGAGTATCCACAATCTCAACATACCTAAAGTATTGTTGAGTCATGGTTTCACCTACCTTGAAGGTGAAGTTTTCAAACTGCTGCTTCAGGAGATCCTTCTTGTTCTCCTTTGCTTCCGTGAACCCCTCATACATCAGCTTCAGTGCTTCCCATAGTTTCTTGAAAGTTTTGCACTTCTTGAAGCCTCTATAGATGGAGTTTGGAAGAGCAGTTTGAAGGGCTGTCATGGCTTTCTAATCAATCTCTATTCTCTTCCTGTCTTCTTCAGAGTAATCAGCCACAACCTTTGGAATCATACAACCACCAGTAGCAAAAGTGGTGCTTGGTATGTAAGGTCCTTCAACAACAGAGTCCCATATCCTAGAGTCTTGGACTTGATAAAGCCTTCCATTCTTTGACACCAAGTATCAAAGTGTTCAGTAGTGATCAATGGAGACTTTGTCATAGTCCCAGTTTCCATATCAACTTTGGTAATAGCTGCCATTTGAGTTGTTAAGTATTTTGTGTGTGTGAGGGATCTTAAGATGGTGAGATCTTATATCAAGAGCCTGGAATGCTCTGATACCAAATGCAGAACCGGTGAAGGGTATGCAATTACAACACAAAAACACATTGAGGAGAGCTCCTTAAAGCACTTAACAGATCAAATAGGAAACTGGTTAACTTATGTGAAAGATGCTAAGAACACAAGTAAAAATTAAGACAGAACAAGATACCTAATAACACAAGTATTTGGTTTTCAAGAATGCTGTATATTGCTTCTCAAGTTCTTTTACAAATGTTACAAAGCATACAATAGAAAGTTACAAGTACTTAAGATACTTTATACTACATCCTACAGCCGGCCATACTTTGAAGTCCAGCTGGATACATAAGACTAGACAACTACAAAATCAAATGTAGAGTCAAAAGGCAGATTGCCTTTTGACTAGTGACTTTGACATGCCATAGCTCACATCCTAATATATTACAAAAAGGATAAAAGTACATAAAATAAAAAGCACAGACTCAAGACCTCAATGTACAATTACCAAAAGCATGGACCTTTTCACCAACTCATGTAAGTTGTTGAGTAAACAAAGTTGCACCGGAAAGGTGGTCCAGCTTTATGGTAAAGTACATCAGATAAAAGTATGTATCTAAAAGTCTTCGGAAGAAATCTGTCTTCACTCTTTGGCTTCGGAAGACTTTGTCTTTGAAGCTTCGGAAGACTTCACTTTTGGCTTCGGAAGATGTTGGTCTTGGCTTCGGAAGATGTTGTTCTTGGCTTCGGAAGATTTTACACTTAGAATATTTCTAGTGCAAGGTGTAAAACTTCCGAAGCATTTCTACTTCTTTTCTTCAGTGCATGCATGCAGAGAGACTTTGATGTTTTGGCTGGATCAGACTTATACGAATCCTTACAGATATATGTGGGTTCATGTACGGTTTATGCGTGTAAAACCGTGCGGTTTTGGGTCAAAAATCACCGTATACGGGTGAAATTTGGGTCAAACATAATAGATAATATTTTTATAATAAAAATTGTCTAAAATAGTTTTATATATATTATACTACTGAAAACTTATTATTTACTAAAAAGATTAATAAAAGTTGAGTTGTGTTAAATAAAGTAATATATATAAAGTAATAATGTAAGAGATAGTTTACTTTACTAGAACAAAAATATGAATATATCTTATCATTAACCTTAAATAAAATACATTTATAAATTAATAATTACTTATTTTTTTATTTATTTGTTTGTTTGTTTGTATAATACATAACTTATTAAATTTTGCATTACAATTTTTATATACTTTCACTTGTTTATTTTATGTGTGGATTGCGGTTGTTGTTTCAGGATTAAAATGTTGATTTAATAAATGAATATTTGTCACATTTAATATGAATTAATAAACTAAACCGAAAGACACCAACTTACGTATCAGACTTATTACTCGACATTTAATAGATCCTTTGTGTTTAGGGCGTTAATTGGTCGTTTATTTTTGGGGCTCGAGTTTTGCTAGATCATCTCCTTGTCACATTTGAAGGTGAGTTTTTCACAGCCCCTATTTTTAAATAAAGTTTTATTTAACTATTTTGGGGAAAAACATGCTATAATGATTTTTGTTTATGATATGATTATGGAATAACTGCATAATCTTTATGATGGTCTTGAGTTGTTTTATTATTTGCGTATGGCTGCCCTCTTACATAATCATTAACCCTAGGATGGCCACAAGATATATTGGTAGATCTATTGGGTTTGACAACCGCCCCTCAGGATCGATTGCCATTGGTCTAGTATGGAGAGAATATATGTTGAAAGGATTTGAGGGACTATGTGTCTTGGTTTGATTATGGGGCTCTTGGTTGCGACCATAGTCAGTGGACCAAGCTAGTCCTTGACGATCCAGGGGTTAATTCCATGATAATCATGTCTTTTATAAAAGAAAATTATGATAACCTTTTTATATAAACCTGTGAACTCACCAGTTTTTTGTTGATAAACTTTTGGGCATGTTTTTTAGGTGATTAGGCATGCATGGGAATGAAAAGGGTTTTAACGACAAACTTATCAAATTTGGATGCCACTTTTGGGACCCAATTTTCCGCTGCTGTTTAAAAATCTTATGTTGATGTTTAAACAATGTTATGTTATTACAATTTTAGTTCTCTAGTTCAGACTTTATTTGGAACAAAGTAGTAACATTTTATAATAATATTTAACTTTGGTATCCATGATTTCTTGCTTAATAATTGTTGGAAATAATCCAACTTCCGTTATCTCCGTCACATGTGTGCCCTTTCGGTGCGCTTTTCGGGGTGTGACATTCAACATCTTAAATTAACTTTATATTACGATAAGAAACACACAGAATAAGAAAATCATAAAAAATAATAAAATAATTTTAGCGTGGACGGGGTAAGCTGCGCCAGAAATACAATTGATAAGCCATGTAGTGCCTATATAACTTACTGGTCTCCTCTTAAATTTTCATCACAATCTATTGGTTTCCAAGTAACTAATTGTTCCATCAACATACAAACATAAACTCTTTTGTTACCTCTCAAAGCTTAGGGTGATGTAATATAATCTTCATTTGCTTCAATCCCAAATGGTTTTTCTAGTTGTTCGGTCTTTTTTCCAAAAAACGAAGATTTACTAATAAAGCGCTGAAATAGACAAACACTTTCATCAACGTCGGGTGAACCAATCGACCAAATTTATCATCGCCTATTTATTCACCACAAAAATTCTTCAATTTTATTGTACACAAATTAACACGAAAAAGTACCCATTTTTCACTCTGAATTCAGAAAGGGAAATATACATAATCAATATCTAAAAAGGAGGGATACGGGTTAAACTTTCCAATAGCAAATGAAACAACATGCTTACTACACGAACAAATTAACAAGTCAAAAAATGTGATGTAGTATAGTCCAACACATATTTGATGGTACATCTTCATATATGTAACGCCCGCCTCCTAAGGCACACTTTGGGGAGCGTTACGCATCGGATATACAGAATACATAGTAATCAGAGAATACACAACGGAAGTCAATCTATAATTATACATTATAACGTATTATGCATCTGTCATATAATAAAATACTAATCATACATTTGTTTAACTATAAAAGAGATCCAATCCTCAGCAACACTTTAGTCCTTTATTTCCTCTTAAGCTTACTCCATAATCTCTAATTCTTGTAATCATCAGGCACCTCGGATGTGTGTCCATAAAATAAAAACATTTGGGACTCAGCATAACGCTTATGAGTTCATGAACATAGCATTTTTAAAATTCAAAACATATTAATATTGACTATTGCATCAAGCAGATACAACCATGGCAAACAAATAGGAACAGAGTAAGCACATTACAAATTCACATAACCAGGCTATGTATACAAACTTCACTGGCTAAAGCAGAATCATACAAGCAGCCCTCAAGCATCCTATCAAGCCTGCCACATTTCACAGAAGCTATTGATAGTCAATTCTTCAATTATTACCAGTTATCAGAACATCATATCCCGTTTTAGAAAAACAGTTCAGAGGAACTCACCTTAACTAATCCGATCGGTGATATGTCTACTCAGGTCTACTGCTATCAAGTATTATCCTATACAAAAAATAAATATTGTTTAAGCTACATTCTAGCTAGCAACTATCTCTGGGATAATTCGTTATCAATTTCTATTTGTTTGGCATTATTTGACACTTCTTTTACCTTATGCCAAACATTTGGTACAACCCTTACTAGTTGGCATGTCTCAAATATTTCCGTCATGCCCGTGTCAACTCCCGGGGCTACCCAATACCTTCCCCGTTAATAACCCTAAAGCCTGGTAACAATAATAATATACTAGTAATAATAATAATAATAATAATAATAATAATAATAATAATAATAATAATAATAATAATAATAATAATAATAATAATAATAATAATAATAATAACTATAATAATAATAATACCTATAATAAAAATAATAATAACTATAAGAATAATAATAACTATAATATAAATAATAATAACTATAATAAGAATAATAACTATAATAAAAATAATAATACTTAAAGATATAATTAAACGAGAAAATACCTGAAAACTATCTATGACAATTTGATGTAGAGTCTCCCCTACTCATGCTCCTACTTGCGCTCCTACTCGAGCATCAAAACGACTACTAGCAACACCTAACGAGGTATTGAGAACTCGGAGTTCTCTTTATATTAGAGCATTCTCAAAGAAACTTATATTTAAGGCTTGTATTTATAAGGTAGCAAGTAGGCAGGTAAAAAATTCGAGAGCGATGTGGATTGAATTGAGCAGCCTGCCTGCGGGCTTACTTAATATAATTAAATCAGTTGCTTACTTCGTTTTTCTTTTATAACTTTTAATGTATAACGTTTCATAAAATTTTGAATATGTCATTGTGACGAGCTTATTTTTCTCTACGAGTCAACCTAAGTTTCGTAAAAAATGGAGCAGGTTCAAATATAATATATTATTATTATATTCAAACGGTCTCTTATACCATAAAAATTTTATAGTAGATTACCATTTGCATCCCTGACGTTTGTTCATTTTAACTGTTTGAATCCCTATAGTTTCAAAACCTTGAATCACCCCCTGAACTTTTAATTTCTTCCTCATTTGAATCCTTCATGTTGACGCCGTTACCTGGCTCAGTTAAGTCTGTCGCATTTTCTCTTTCTTGCAGGGGTATTTTCGTCCTTTCTGCTTTATCTCTTATAAAACCCTAATAAAAACACATGGATCTGAATACACCTCAATAACTCTCATTTCTCTCTCTCACACATTTGCTCTGTCTTTTCCTCTGTCAAAATAAGATGATGGTGAGATGTTCATGTGGATTTGACACCTTTGTTTGCATATCATGGACCTCAAGAAATCCAGGCCGTCGATTTCACTGTTGTGCAAGAATGGGGACAAATTGTTGTTTTATGAATTGGGTTGAACTCGCACTGTGTTCAAGATCTACAAAAATTATTAATGGGTTGCTAAGATCAAACAACATGAGCAAAGAAAGAGGCAGGAAGTTGGAGCATCAAGTGAAAAGACTAAAAGTTTTTATTGAGTTGGATTGTATTTGTTGTGTACTTGTTGTGTTAGTGAAGGTTGGGTTGTTTTTTTGTACCAATTGACCTAATTTTGTACTATATGCTGTAAAGGTCAATTAGTAAAGGATGTACAAGTTTATTTGTTAATGAAAGCAATTTTCGGTTATATGCATTGTATAATTAAGCACATACACTGCTAGATTCAATTCACAAACATGCACAATGTAGCCACTTGACAAAGGCAGTTTCCATTTGAGACAGTTGATAAAAGTAGCTGCCATATGCATAGTAGTTATACCCATATTAGACAAATATACACCATACACCAACATATCATATTACAAAAACAACATCAAAAGGTAATTCATACATACCATAAAACATGAGAGGTTGTGACATTGTTTGAAAATACATACCCATCATGAAATCATTTTTGTATTGATGTTGTTGATCAACTTCCATTTTTTCATTTTGCACTTCTTCAACACTTTCAGACATTGCAAGTGCATCTTCCACAATAACCTCTAGCTCTGCATTTACCATTGGTTCAACATGTTGTCCATCAGTTATTGGTTCAACCCCTTATGCATCAACAAATTGAGCATCTACACCTTGTTGAGCATCATGTCCATGATTAGCATCCTGTGCATCTACACCTTGATGAGCATCATAACCTTGATTAGCATCCTGTGCATCTACACCTTGATGAGCATCATGACCTTGATTAGCATCAGGTGCATCTACACCTTGATGAGCATCATGTGCATCTACACTTTGATCAGTGTCTTGTTCAAACCATTCAAATTGTAACTGCCTTCTACAAGGAATAGATGGTCCACCATCATCAATCTCTTCAATAATCACCTTCACACCTTGGTTAGGAGACTGGAAATAGGTGTACAGCCTTGTTACTTTGTGTCCTATGTAGAGTTCAATCAACTTAAACATTTGCACATATTGTAGCATGTTATGCCCATCCAAATCACCACCAAGAACTCTTAAACCAAAATCCAAGTCCTATGTCAGAATCTTAAAATTGTAATACATTACCTCATCCACCTCATAACCTAACTCTTGCATAATAGAATCAACATCATAGGTTAAAAACAGATCACTGTCTACCATGTCCACATATGTAACTTTACCCTTCACATACATTCTTCCAGGGAACTTCACAAACTCTCCACAATGGTGGATTTCAAGTGTGAATAAAGTAGGCTCATTAGCTGCAATAATATATACTGTAATATTAAAACAATATGATGATAACATAAAGCTCTGAATTTCAAAACCATTTTGAAGAACACATACCGTAAACTTCGACTGGATCAAACCATGGATAATCTACTTCACGAATGGACCACGTAGGACCAACCATCTTCAGTATAGATGATGACAAAAGATGTTTAATCCTTGATTTGAAGTATTGATTCCGTTATTTCTTGGGGTGCAAGAGGTTAAGGGTTAAACTTTAAAAGGTTTTTACAAGAGGTTAAAACATTAAAAAGGTTTTTTAAGAGATAAATCAGAAAGGACGAAAATACCCCTACAAGAAAGAGAAAATGCGGCAGACTTAACTAAGCCAGGTAATAACGTCAGCTTGAAGGATCCAAACGAGGAAGAAATTAAAAGTTCAGGGGGCGATTCAAGGTTTTGAAACTATAGGGATTCAAATAGTTAAAATGAACAAACGCCAGGGATGCAAATGGTAATTTACTCAAAATTTTATCTAAAAACTTCAAACTTTAAATAGACAATTTACTCATTACTTACTCGTTTGGCAATATATAAAATGCGAAGTTCATATTGCTTGTATTTCAACTATTACATATGACATAAATGCTCGGGACGTTACAGTATAGCTCTCTATGTCTCCATTTCATCATTCTTAAAATTCGACTTTTAACATGTTGTAAAAAATACATTTATTAATACAAGTATCTTTTTTATATTAATAATATGTAAAAGGTTTACCACTGCGCTTAAATAACCGTTAAGTATGTAACCTAGTAATATACCCCAAAAATTCTTGTCAAGTTTTATAGGCGTTAAAAGCATAATAATAAAAAGGGGCATCCCCCTTATTATAAAACTCCATAAAATCTTTTGACAAATTTGCCGATTCATCATCTGGAATGCCCATCTACGTACACTAGGTCGACTGGTCTGTACATCTGGGTTTTGAACATCAGAAGTTAAAGATTTGGATTGAATCTTTGGACACCTACATTTACTCATGATCCAAGTTGACGATTTAGGAGTGGGTTGAGAAGAGTATTGATGTTCATCCATAGATGTATGAAATGAGAAATGAAGATAACTTTGATAGTTAATGAAGTATAATGAAGTGTCTATTTACACATAGGGACATATCATATTATTTATTTAATTATTAAAATATATTAAATTCGTTTATCTAAATACTCAAAATATAACTTTTTTAATTTTTAATTTTAATCTTTTATATGACACAAGATTCTTTAAACATAGTATATATTGTTAGGATCGTGTATTGAACGAAATACTAACTGATTAACGTGTATACCGAATCAAATAGTGCGGAATCCTATTTGATTGGCGATCCAATCAGTGAGAACACACGTAGAATCAATTATGGATTGAATCTAAATGTTAAGAACGATATGGAATCGATCTAGTGCGATCTGTGAACTTGGAACAGGTTCTTAGAGGTCTCTGGATGGCTAGGGTACGTCTGTAGTCGAAGTAATCTGAATTGTTACGTTTTTCCATAAATTAAGTGGTATTTATAGGTTAGGGTTTCTCATTCGGGAGACTGAACCATTAGTATGGTTTAGTCGTGCGATTGAGCCATGCGGTTGATCCATTCGCACGACTGAGTCAATCTCATGTTACACTCGTGCGACTGATCACTGAGTCGTTTGCATGAAGTTGTTCATGGTATGGTCCATTCGCATGGGCCATTCGCATGATAACTTCATATTACTAAGTTTGAATGTATTAATTGTCATTACATTATTTATATTTATTCAAACAACCACAAACCTATATAATCAAGTCAATATGCGTTGAACAACTCATTAATGAAATATTAAACATTATAAACACAACCAAACATTTACATTTCATTAAGTACCCAACTATTACATAAGTGTAAAACACTAAAGAGATATTACATTCAGTTCAGAAACTAGGAACACATGTACCTACAAACTCCCCCTTGGACCTAGTTTTATCTAATGTCTTACTATCTTCATAACCTCTTCATACTTCTTGTACTTCTCTTCTTTTGTGACTCCTGCGTGTATCTCAAACGCATAGCAGAGTCGTATAACATTCTGAAACTGTAGAGCTTGTACAATATCTTGAGAGTCATAGAATAGTGGCCACTTGTATAATGTGTATACATCATTTGCAGACAAGTTTGTGAGCCACATCGGGTCAAATACCCTGATAGTATCCATTTTGCCCTCTTTGTTCAAGACTATGACTGCCTCTCCTGTCCTCCTATCATAGTACCACCATTTGAAGTGTGGAGTGAAGTCCTGTGGCATTTCCCGTAGTGGGATTTTAGACATGGTGCGCGGAGGACTCCACTTCAGCATTATTCTTGGTTTTTCAGTTATGGCATCAACCTCAGACCTTCTGATATACCTCGTTGGTTGTTGAGGTTTGAAGTTGACCCATCTGGTGTGGTACTCTCTCTTAAGAGCTGCTTCAAACCAGCCAGACATCTTGCGTGGATCAGCGTATAGTAGTTTCAGCTTCGCTAACTGGTTAAGCTAAAATCCAGGAAGAGTCTTCAGGTCGTGTGGGAACCTGAAGTACTCGATCCCTTTCTCACGTTTAACTGCATAAACATTGAGATCTTCAAAATATGCCCATGCTATGATTCTGCCCGACACCTTGTGATGTTTCTTCACTTTGTACAGCTTGGTGTAGACAGTCGACTTTGACGCACTGCGTTGGGCTCTTATTTCTTCAAAGCATGCAACCCACTCTGCCTTTCTGATATTAACTTCAGCATCCGAGGCTTGGGCCTTATCTTCTGTCTTGTCCGACTCTTGTTCCAGTTTATCCAGAGTCTCCAAGGTTTCACTGACTAGATTGTCTCCCAGATTAGGAATGACATTACCCTCATTGTCAGTGTACTCTGGATAATGCTGGTCAGTGACATCTTCAATATCGATTTCATCCACATCGTTGAGCTCGTCGTCACTTTCCACATGGACTGTTGGAGCATCTTTCACGATCTTGTCGGCATTGAGTTTGAACATTTCTGCTATTTGCTCGTCAGTGAGATTGTGAATGATCTCTCCTTCTTCAGGAGTGTACATCACCGATCTCCTGACTATACCCTGCAGATCAAGAGTCAACGTGAGCTGAGTCATGATCTGTTGGAGGGGAGCAACATCATATTCATCCCTCTGAAATTTTGGATCTGCTTGATTTAGACATTCAACACAACAATCATTAGTTAATAATCAAAACAGAAACATCAATATTAAATATAAACATTCATTACATTAATGTGATACAAGATTCAAATACATATGATTTAAATAACCAAAACAGCTAAGTATTACTCTTGTCCTGGATCATATGCTCTTCTTCTGACGGGGCGGATGTGGAGGTACCTTGATCTTGTGCTTTCTTCGTCCTCCTCTCACTTGCAGGTGTGGCACCCGCAGCAGATGTGTCATCTTCATCATCTCATCACCAACATTAGTATCATCCTCAATGTCATCACCATCGTCATCATCATCATCACCGTCATCATCACTATCATCTCCATCTCCTTCCTTGATCTTTAAGGGCTCGTCCTTTGATCCCTTGAGCCGCAACATGATGGTCTTGTTGGTGGTCTCCAACTCCTCTATCCTTTTAGCTGATTGGGCATGCTCCTCCCGGAGTTGGGACATCTCTACGCTCTGTGCATCCATCAGCTGGGCCTGCTGCTCTATCTGTTGTGCCTGCTGAGATATCTGCATAGATTGGGCAGCAGTAAGGTCTACTAGCTGTCGAATCTGAGCAGTCTTCTCGTCATCGGCAGCCAACAGCCTCAGCACCATACGGTTAAGTGTCGAGAGCTGTTCCTCTACCCCACTAGGAGGTAGAGGTGATCCAGATGTATAGGAGGGGTATGATGACATACCGGCATGGTGGCTAGTGGTGGTGGTGGTGGTGGTGGCAGTGGTGAAGATTGGGGGTGGTATAGATGAAGGTGGTGGTGGGTGAGGGAAGATTGGGGGTGGTATAGATGAAGGTGGTGGTGGAGTGGGTGTGGTAGATATGGTGGTAGATGGGATGGATGTAGTGGTGGTAGGTGGAGTGGTGGTAGTAGGTGGAGTAGTGGGGGTGGTGGTAGTAGTGGTGGTGGTGATGAAGGTCATCCTCCTCTTCTTCTTCTTCAACCCGTGGGGCTGAGCCATCCTTTTCTTCCTCGATCCCCTCGAGGTGGATGCTCCCCCTGGAACCCTGCTGGACTGATCAGGAGCATAAGTAGGATTAGTGTCAGCCTTCCCAGATTCGCCAGGGCGTCCACCAACCTTCCGAATACCTTGGTCAGTGGCAACCACCCGGCTCCCCATAGTGCGGGTTAGGGACTCCTCGTCAGACTCCTCCTCCTCATCAGGTTGGAAATCTTGATGGAACCCTGCCGCCTCTGTCTCCTCGTGGGTGGGTGCTGGAGATGCTATATCAGCAGTGGGGGCCCTCAGAGGAGTGGGTCCTGCATCTCCACCATCACCGCTATCATCGTCGTCTGAATCATCGTCTGGGAACTCTAACTGCTCAACATCCGAATTACTGTCTACGTGACGCCATTTACGCCTCCCCGGCGCCACGTAGTCCACCTTGGCCAGATGGCCTATGAGTCTCTTTACCGGGAGCTTGACCTCCTTTCCCCGGTAAACCTTCATACGACCCAACGTCGTCTAATCTCTAATGCCACAACGTCGTGGCTCTCCTTTGGAAGTGTGGGCAGCTTCTCATCAAAGATCAACTGTAAGAACCTAGGGTACATGCAGAAACCCTCTTTGCCCTTTGCCTCCAAGTTCTCTATCAGATAAGAGAAGATCATGCTAGAAAAGCTGAAAGGGTGGTTCAGCACCAGTGCCACGTAGGCATTTTGTATCTGGTCTGAAAGGTCGTTGAACCCACCCCTTCGTGAAGCTATTCACTTAAGGATGACGTGTGCCAAGTACTTGTACTGGGGACACAGGTTGCTCTTGTTGAGCACCCATGTGTTGATATCCCCAACGTACTTCATCCTCATGAAGCACCCTCTCACCGTCAGTGGGTGAAGTCTGGTGGGGTGGTCTGTATCATCTCCCAACCCAAGTACACGCTGAATGTCTTCAGCGGTGATCTCAATATCCAGTCCAAAGATAGAGCTCCTAATGCGGTACGGCTCACATGATCGGTCAACCGATGCATTCTCCCAGAAGGCCTGTTGTAGAGACCTGTAAGGGGTGCATGGTGTAGAAATAGCCCGGTGGATCCTGGATCGCATAAGAAAAGCGATGATCCCTGCAAACTCCGCCCCATTCCGAGTTGTGGAGTCTAAGTGAGCACAGATGTTTTGCTTGGGGTTGATAGACCATCTATCAGCCATCTATTTGTAACACAAGACACATAAACATTAGATAATCATACGACACAAATCAGTTCTAATTAACTTGATTGAATTCATTCTGGTTCATTCATGTGATTGAACCATGCGACTGTGTTCAGTCGGTTGTCATGTCATGCGACTGGATTCAGTCGGGTGATTGAACAGGCGACTGAGTTCAGTCGGTTGATTGAGCCTGGGATTGGTTCAGTCGGCCAACTGAGCTCATTCGTATGATCCATTCGGCCGATTGAGCCATTCGACCAGCTCAGTCGTGCGATTGGAGTTCATCCTGACGACCAGTCGCATGACCCACTGTTCGGTCGACTGAGATTCGAATCTTGACCAATTCGTGAAATTAAACGTTGTGTAATGGCTCTTTAGACTCGCAATCACTTAACTAATAACCTAATAACTTTAGTTTTAACATTTTACTTGGTTTAAGTAGGTTATTAGTCCATTAAAAGGTTCGGTTCTTGTGAGGGTCGTATTTCACAGATTAGGGCACCATTCCTCCAGATTTCGATGAGATTTCAATTCATTGTACCTGTATAATCGCACACAAACGTCAGAATATCAATAGAAGTATAAAATCTTGGTCTGATGAAATTTTTGGCAAAGTAACGGTAGGCTATGCGATATGAGGGCGATTAGGGGGTGATGAGTCGAATGCGATTGACTGTGCCCTATTTATACTGAATCTGAGTTCAATCGGTCGACTGGACCCATTCGCTCATTTTCATTCGGGCGTATGGACCTCAGTCGTGCGATTGGCTCAGTCGATCACCTTCAGTCGGCCGACTGGAGTTCAGTCGGGCGACTGACTCATTCGCACACTCTCATTCGGTCGAATGGCTCATTCTGATAATCCATTCGGTTGAATGGTTCATACTCATGTTCATTCGGCTGATTAGTGCATGAGTATGGTACATTCGCACGGTTGGTCCATACTCATGGTCCAGTCGTGCGATTGGAACATATTCATGATCTTGACTTTGTGACCATTTTCACTTAAACCCTTTTAAACTGTTGATTTAACATTATGAACATTTGATCATCTCAAACATGATCATGTTAACTTGAAAACCTTTTGACCACCTCAGACGTGATCCTTTTTAAACACTTTGTCACCTCAGACGTGACCCATTTACCTTTGAAAACACGTGTGGTCACCTCAGACGTGAACCTTTTAGGTGATTTACTCCCTTACTGAATTGCATGATGTAGTGCGATATTAAACAAACTGAATTGACTAAATTTAAATAAAATAAAAGACTTAAACTGAAATACAAAACTAAACTTGTTTTTGACTTTTTGCGTGAGGTGTAAATCCTAAGATAGAAATCTGATGGATTCAGTTCCGGAATAAGCAGCTTCAATTTATTTTGTCCATAACTGGACCAATTCAAATTGGAATCATAGATGCAAGTCAAATCATTTGGGACATGTTATCAACACCTTTTCATGCTCAATTCTTGTTTTTTATCTAGAGTCGTTAGCAAGTTTAGGAAATCATACTAGTACTATTAGATCCCCACATTGATTTGGACTTTCAAGAATTGTAGCCATGATGATTGTCAATATACTGGTCCTCTTAAATCCATCCACAGACTTTTGACACAGATTGGTGATAGTTTAAGGTTTAATTATTTCAACTAACATTTGTGGATCCCACGCTTATGTGATAATCAACATTCCTCAGGAGATTTTTGAGCGGTCTACGGGTATTTTGACAAGAAGAAACTATTCTTAGAGCTTTCAAAGAGAAGCCAAGCCTCAGGTCAATGCCATCGCACAGTAGAGAGGCAGCAGACAACAATGAATTCTAGAATATCTAGGTTATGCTTATCCTCAGGTCAGTGCCATCGCACAGCAGAGAGGCACACAACCTATCTTCTTATTAGAGCATCTTTATTTTTCTTTTGCACATAACGCACCAACAACATACATTATTAGCTTGATAGCGTTTGCTTTTCATTTTTTTCGTGCTATGCTCTATTTATGGTCATCCGCACACATTTGTGACGTTTATTTGCTCCTCACCCCTTATTGGAATTTTGTTGATTGTGACGTTTATTTGCTCGTCACCCCTTATCCGTATTTATTTTAATCACATCGATTAAGTTCTTTTCAAAACAATCACGTATAAAGTGATATTTTATGCCAATGTGTTTGGTCTTAGGGTGTTGGACCGGATTTTTAGTTACTGCAATTGCAGCAGAGTTATCAACAAAAATAGGAGTAGAAGTGAATTTCAAACCGTAGTCCCGCATTTGCTGTTGAATCCAAATGATTTGTGAACAGCAACTTGCAGCAGTAACGTATTCGGCTTCACAGGTTGACAATGCAACCGAGGTCTGCTTCTTACACTGCCAGGTCACTAATCTCCTCACAAAGAATTGACACCCTGCTGATGTAGACTTGTAGTTCATTTTGCAGCCACCGTAATCCGAGTCACTATACGCTGTTAGCTCGAAGTCATCGTCATGATGATACCACAATCCAAGTGTGGGAGTACCCTTCAGATAACGAAAGATCCTTTTGACCCCTATCAGATGGTTGACTTTTGGCTTTGCCTGATATCTTGAACATAAACATGTAGCGTACATAATATCAGGTCTAGAGGCAGTGAGGTACATGAGAGATCCAATCATCCCTCGGTACATAGTGGCATCAACCAGATCACCAGTCTCGTCGGGTGCTACATCATGATTTGTAGCAAGTGGAGTTCCGGCTGCGGAAGCATTTTCCATGTCAAACCGACTGAGAATGTCTCCTACATACTTGGTCTGATGTAGGAAGATCCCTTTTGGTGTCTGATCCACCTGTAACCCCAGAAAGAATTTCATCTCTCCCATTGCACTCATTTCAAACTCGGCCTTCATTACTACTTCAAATTCTTTACATAGATCTTCGTTCTTTGAACCAAAGATTATGTCATCGACATAGATTTGAACAAGAAGTAAATCTCCATCTTTTTCTTTTATGAACAGTGTACAGTCGATAACACCTCTGCGAAAGCCGTGTTTCACAAGGTGAGTCGAGAGTTTCTCATACTCTTGGAGCTTGATGAAGCCCATATAAAGCCTTGTCGAGTTTGTAAACTCTGTCCCGATGATATGGATCCTTAAATCCCTCGGGCTGACTGACCTACACTGTCTCTTTGATTTCACATGAAGGAATGCACTCTTTACATCAAGTTGATAAACTTTAATCTTCATATACGATGCATAGGCTAGGAAGATGCGGATGGCTTCCATTTTTGCCACGGGTGCAAACACTTCATTGTAATCTATTCCCTCGACTTGTCGAAATCCTTGAACTACAAGTCAAGCCTTGTTCCTGATGATGACGCCTTGGTCATCCTTATTGCACTTCAAGACCCATTTGGTGCCAATGACCTTAGCACCTTTAGGTCTATCCACCAGAGTTCATACGCCTAACTTCTTGAACTGAAGAAGTTCTTCTTGCATGGCACTCACCCATGCCTCATCATTCAGGGCTTCACTGACGTATTTCGGCTCAAACTGAGACATAAAACAACGATAAGCACCGTCGTGAAGGTATCCCTTTTCCATTACCGAGGCATAATCAGCTGAATATAGCTGATTTCTTGTCTGCACTCTTGATCTGACATCCCCAATGACATTGTCCAGGGGATGATAGACATTTAAGCGTGATCCTGGAGTGGTTGGAACAACTACCTCAGAGTCAAGATTATGAACGTTTGGTTCTGTATCTGAGGCAGTAGGAGTTTGAGATTCCGAAGACGCAGAGGCATCAGTGTTAGATGCTTGTGGACTTGCAGGAATTGGAACATGTTCCTCCTGATTGTTCTGGTCATTCTCCACAACTTCATCTTCTGAGGATGAGTCACTTACTTCGAGTGCTCCCCCTGAGTGGTGAGACGAGTCACCTTGTGAACCAGATGATGTTGAATCTAGTGATGGTGAGTTCAAGACATCATACATCATCTTGGTTGCTAACTCTTCATCAGAAGTGGAGAGAGGTATGTTGAAGGACTTGAAGAATCCATCATAGTCGAAAAAGAAGGCGGGTCCTTTTCCAGCAGGTAGGGTGGTGTATCTTTGAACGTCCACGTTACACCACACTTCAACTAGACCCGTTGAGTTGTTGTAAACTCTCTTGTTCGGTATGTTGTATCCTAGAAAGATACCTTCTTCAGCCTTCTCGCTGAATTTTCCCTCCTGAGTCTTCTTCAGTAGGGTGCACGGTGCGCCAAACGGTTCGAGATACTCTAGATTAGGTTTACGTTGCTGTAGTAACTCGTAACACGTCTTTCCATGGCGTTTAACTACCAGAACTCGATTTAACGTGTAACACGCATTTGCCACTTCCTCATTCAAGAATTGGATAGGCAGTTTCGAGTCTGCTAGCATTGTCCGTGCTGTCTCTATCAAGCTGCGATTCTTTCTCTCAGCAACGCCATTCATCTGAGGCATGTAGGCGGAAGTGACTGGTGCACAATTTCTTTTCCTTGCAGTAAGCCTCCATCCACTGATTCTTGAACTCGTTTCCGTTGTCTGAGCGTACCTGTCTTACCTTCAGCTTGTAGAGAGACTCCAGTGTAGTTACTAATTACTTGAAAGACTCAAATGTTTCTGATTTTGATTTCAGAAACATTACCCAAGAAAACTTGAGTAGTCATCAGTAACCACATAGCAGTACAAGTCGCCTGCAATGCTTCTTGTACTGACTGGACCAAACAGATCCATGTGAAGAAGTTCAAGAGGAAGCTCGATGGAATGAACTTTCTTTTCCTTATGAGACTTCTTCGTCTGTTTGCCTTTCTTGCATGCCACACAGAAATCCGGAAGTTGGAAGTTTTTGACGTTAACTCCTCTCACTAGATCATTCTGGATCAAGTGGTTCATTTTCTGTGGATTAATGTGGAGATGGAGTCCTTCTCAGTAGCCTTTGACAAGAATCACTGAACTTGATGATCCGTTGTGGAGGCCTTTGAAAGATCCAAGACATAAAGGTCATTATATCTTGAGGCAGACATTAAAACTTGGTCCTCCGGGATCACATAGTCCTTTTTCAGGACATAGCACTTCTTGTTGTGGAATATAACTTTAAAGCCTTTGTCACATATTTGGGATACAGAAAGTAAGTTGTTTTGAAGTTGTTGAACGTAGTTTACTTTATCAAACTTCACTTTCTGATTTCCCACTTCCCCTTGAGCTGTGATATACCCTCCTTTGTTACCCGCAAATGAAACATGGCCTCCTTTTATTTGTTTGACGTTTGATAAGAGTGCCCTGTTCCCAGTCACGTGCCTGGATGCTCCGCTATCGACAATCCACGTGTTGGTTTCAGCACTGTAGCGAACACCCTGCACATTCAATTGAAAACATTAGTTCAGGTTAAGAACCCAATCCTTTACTGGCTTGGGTTTCCCAGAGGCATCACACATCATAAATTCAACCCATTGACCTTTAGATGGTGAGGGAAGCTCAGGTGTCTTCTTGTCCTCATTATCAGACACTGAGGTTGACTTTTCTTTCCATAAACCAGCTTTGTGTAAGGCCTGTTTGTGATAAATAGACGACTGGCTAATGGGTTGAACTTTAGGTTCACTAGCTCTTCTAGGTGGAGTCAATGAGCTCCTCTTAGAAGACCTAGGTTTTGATTCCTGAAGTTCAACTTTCTTCCTAGGTGTCTGATAGTAAGGACACGTAGACGCAATGTGTCAACACTCTCTACAGTTGTAGCATGATCTGCTATCAACTTTATGATTTAACTGTCTTTGTGGAGATGTGTGTGACACGGAGTGACATTGTTCTGTTTGGGTTTTGACTCTACTTCTTTTGATGTTTTATCTTGTTTTACAAAATGTTTTAATGTTTTTACCATCTTTTCCATTTTTGTTTATCTGGACTTTGACATGAAACACGTGATTGGTTAACAGTAATAGTCTTTTTAGGTTCAGATTTGACTTTGTTTGACCCAGACTTTATATTAACCTTTTCAAACTCTTTTTCCAGATTAACATAAGGCATTTTACCTTTTGCCTTTGAAGTGGCCTCCTTTTGTTTAGTTCCAGATTCATTTGATGTACTTATGGAATCTGGATCACTTACAAGAGGAGTGGACACCACATGATCCTTGATTGGATTGTTAATGATTGGTTTACTTTTAGTGTTCATCAAGGTCTCAGGTGGTGGTGGAACCACTTTATATACCAAACCCTCCCCATTATTACGCTCTCTCACTAAGTGTTGGACAATATGAGATGAACTTGTCCAACTATGCAGTTTTTGCTTTAATGAATTGACTTCTACTTCTAAAACTGCTTTTTTGTTTCTTAGTGTCTTCTAGGGAGTTAAGATAGTACCTAATGTCATTAGCTTGGTTAAAGGCTACTACTTCTATTTCCCTAAGCTGTTTGTTCAATAGGTCTATCTTTTCTTTGTAACTATGCTCATTTTGTTTTAGAACTCTATTAGCTTCAGTGCATAGTTGCAAACCCTTTACTAAGCTATCATTATGATCTAATAACCTAGCAAATTTCAAGTCAATGCTCTCCTTAAATTTATTACAATCAGAACAAGCATGATTATTGAAAAGTTGGTCAGTAGTACTTACCTGAGAAGGTTCTGATGAATCAGCCATCAAAGCAGAGTCTGGTGTTTCTGGTTCTGGTGATTCTGACGTTGTTGTATTTGTCCCTTCTTTAGGCATGTAGTTGACCTCAGTTGCAGTCTCTTCAATGTTTGACATTGCAAGTTCCACTGCAATATCTCCTTCACTAGCTGAATCATCATCTAAGTCCTCAACACTAGCAATGTTTGATTCTCCCAAAGAGACAAACCGAAAGCTCTAGTCCTGTCCCTCGTCATCATGAGTAGTCAAGGCTTTAGGATCCTTGCTTGATGAAGTAGGACTGCTAGTTGGCTTATCTTGACGAGTGAAGGACGAGAATGGATTCCCGTTTCCAGTTTTCTTGGGCTTCACACACTCTCGTTTGAAGTGCCCCTTTTCTCCACAGTTGAAACACGTCACCTTGCTCTTGTCAAAACCAAAGGTAATGTCCTTAGTTGCAACCAAGTTTTGTCCGGTCTTTTTGACAAACTTCTTAGCTCTCCGGACAGCACTTGCTAAGGCCCACATTATATCCATCCTTTCCAGCTTTGTCTCATCTACCTGCTCGTAGTCCTCGTCTGCCAGATGGCAGTTTCCAATTCTCCCAGCAACTAGTCCATCATAGGAGTGGACTACAGCTGCTAAGAGATCCATGTGCTCTCTTGCTAATTCTACTGTCACATTACCGAGATTCTCAGTCTTCAGTCTTGTAGCATTTTCTTCAGATGCAATGTATTGGGTACCAGACGACCCTGACGTTTCTGACCCTGAAGTAGAGGCTTGAGAAGGACCAGCTGAGCTTGACACAAAAGCTGTCTGAAGTGGTGCTCCAGACGTTTTGGCTTGTGGAGTCGCGTTGTACAGTGTCGGATTCTGAGTATAAGAAGACTTTTAAGCTCTGTATTTCATCCTTAATGCTTCCTCTCTCAACTTCAGAATGAAATCATTTATATCCAACTTCGCTAGCATACCATTCTGTCTGAGATTGGAGACAAAAGAAGCCCACTTCTCTGGCAACCCATCTGCGAAGTTTGACACCTTGTCCTCCATGGTCGTTATGACACCATGAGTGTGCAGCTCACTCATCAAGTGGTAGAACCTATCGATGACGTCATCCAAACTCTCATTACCCATCGACGAGAAGTTGTCGAACTTCTTCTTCAACTCTTTAGCCTTTATAGCTTTTAAGGACGCATTCCCGTCATACTGTTTTTCTAACTCATCCCACAGCTTCTTTGCTTGCTTGTTCTCAGAAAATTGATAGAAGATGTCCTTAGGAATTGACTGAGTAAGCAGTGCATAAACTCTCTTTTCAGCATTGTACTTGACCGTTTGTCCATCAGTCATGCCACCTAGTGTAAGTTTGACTCCATCAGCACCTACTGGCATGCTATACCCCGTCTCAATTGCTTCCCACATATTGGGATCTACTCCATTTAAGTAATCTCGAAACTTTGCTTCTAGTGTGGGAATTCATCTAACGTGATTAGCTTAGGGGGTTTGTTGTGATTCCCTACTTCACTCTCCAGTAGCAGTAAATTCTGAATACGTGAGTCTCTCCCTGCTGTGAATGCTGAGTATTGGTCCTCCATTGCGATTAACTTTAGTCTTTAGAACAAACTGTTTCACTTGTGCGAATGAAGGTGTGTGATTGGGCTATTCGTACGATTGAACGATGCGAATGGTTCAATCGTGCGGCTGAACTTATGCGAATGGTTCAATCAGGCGAATGAACTGATGCGGTTGAACAATGCGAATAGACTGCTCAGTCGTACGAATGGAGGTACGAATGAGTCCAATCGTGCGTATGAGGGATGCGAATGTATCCAGTCGTGCGATTGAAGCTGCTGGATTTCAAAAATTCATAGGTTTAAGGTGTTTTGGCCGTAAAAACACGAATTTTCACTAACCCTAATTGCCGTATGCCGGAAAAACTAAACTTTACGAGCAGGAGACGTCTAAGACACCGTTTGACACGAAAAGATTGCGTTTTTAGTGAAAAAACACAATTTTTGTATCAAAAACGACTGAATCACACGTAATCAAGAGCCAAAGCTCTGATACCACTTGTTAGGATCGTGTATTGAACGAAATACTAACTGATTAACGTGTATACTGAATCAAATAGTGCGGAATCCTATTCGATTGGCGATCCAATCAGTGAGAACACACGTAGAATCAATTATGGATTGAATCTAAACGTTAAGAACGATATGGAATCGATCTAGTGCGATCTATGAACGTGGAACAGGTTCTTAGAGGTCTCTGGACGGCTAGGGTACGTCTGTAGTCGAAGTAATCTGAATTGTTACGTTTTTCCACGAATTAAGTGGTATTTATAGGTTAGGGTTTCACATTCGGGCGACTGAACCATTAGTATGGTTCAGTCGTGCGATTGAGCCATGCGGTTGATCCATTTGCACGACTGAGTGTTCAGTCGTGCGACTGAGTCAATCTCATGTTACACTCGTGCGACTGATCAAGTCTCCTGGTTTAGTCGTGCGACTGAGTCATTCGCATGAAGTTGTCCATGCGTATGGTCCATTCGCATGGGCCATTCGCATGATAACTTCATATTATTAAGTTTGAATGTATTAATTGTCATTACATTATTATATTTATTCAAACAACCACAAACCTATATAATCAAGTCAATATGCGTTAAACAACTCATTAATAAAATATTAAACATTATAAACACAACCAAACATTTACATTTCATTAAGTACCCAACTATTACATAAGTGTAAGACAATAAAGACATATTACATTCAGTTCAGAAACTAGGAACACATGTACCTACATATATGTTGGTATTATGGGTTCTATATTTTCATAAATTAAAAGAAAATGTTATATAATAGAAGAAACAAGTGAAACCCAATAAGTGAAAGACCAAAGAACGAGTCATGTTCTAATCCACCAGTTATTATTGATTTCATTTCAACTCCTGTAGAGAACCATCAATTTGGTTTTTCTATCTGGTCTTCGAATGTTATCCAGTTTTTCTCCAACGGATATGCACTTTTCTGTAGGGTATCTTGTATGGGTTTTACAATACTTGATAGAGAATTTTGGGGTAGCCTCATAGGTTATTGTGGAAGCGGTTTTATTTGATGTATTGTAAGACTAACAAATAAATAATTTGATTGATTATTCAAATTGGTTTTATAAAGTCTATAAATATTTTATAAAAAAAAGTTGTTAAAATTAGAGTGTTCAAGAATTTAATTTAAATTATAATTATTCTTTTATTTATTTAAATTATTTAATTTTATATTTATTTCAAATTCCAATCATAACCCCCTTTTAAAAGACTTATAAATCACCATTCATAACCTCTTCCTAACCTCAAGTATAAAAGCAAGGCTTAAGCCTCACTTTTCATTTGCTCATTCTCTAAAAATCTCACTCTCATATCTTTCTTTCATCCATTGGTTATAATGAATTTGAAGAATTTTATTTCACAAGAAATTTCAAGAATTCTTAATACTAAGGTAATCCTTTATTGTTTTTATATTATACATTTTAATCATCCTAACATCCAATTGTTCTCATGACTTTATGTTCTTACTATTATTCTTTCCTCTACCAAATCTCTTTTTATTTTAATAATTATCATTTGGTCATTAACATTTTAATAATCACTAATCTTATAATAATCACTAACATTCCTAAATTAAGCTAACAACACACTAACATAAACAAAGAATCTCGTTTGCATATGGACGGCTATGCCGCCGCATTCGGTTATTCCGCAAGATTATTGTTCTAAATGATGGCTATGCCAAAGTCTTAGAATATTTTTATAACTCAAATGAAGACTAATATACCATATATTGACATAATAAATTGTTCTAACCCGTTTCATGTATTAACAATTTTAAAAGTGCACATAAGTGCCTTACTACAATTCTGGAAGAATATAATCTTACTTCAACCGACCATAACCTGATCATAAAAAACTAAATTTGAGTAAAATCAGACTCCAATATTAAGTTCAATAAATTACCTTTTCAACAACAGTTTATACGTCTTCAAACTCAATCGGACGACTCAACAATAGCCTTCACAAGATAAGTGCGCATTTCAGCACCTTCTGTCTTGTGCTGCTTGTTTGACCTATTTAAAGATTTTTTCATAAAATTGTTTCTGAATAAAAGTTGTCCGGGAGACTTTAAACTAGTCAAGTATAAATTTTTACAATTTTATGAAACCGTTTTCTATTTTTAAAACCTGTTCAAACACATACCAAACATTCTGTCCAAAATCTAGAATTGATGCAATAATCCTTTCTCAATCTACCTTTCATTTTTTTAGCATTCTCTAAACGTCCTAACTTCTTGTAATGAATTCCAACCTCAACTTATTGTTTTTTTTATCATTTAGGACATCATATTTGACTCTTGACATCCAAGCTTTCTTATGTACTCTACAACCATCACTATACTTGTGAGTTTTCCAAGTGAGTTCTTCATGCCCCTTTTTACTTTATTTCACACCTTTTGGGGTGAAACATGTTAACTTTATAAACTTACACTTGTAAACATCTTGATACTTGTAAATGCACATGCAATTCATCTTTACCTTTTTGTCATGGTTATTTGTGTTATTGTAAGTCTTATATGAGATACAAATTTTGTTTACAATCATTAACTATTGCTAGCCTGGCGACGTCTTAGATCTTTGGGCCTGACAAGCCTACTTGGTGCTAAAGTCGATGTATTGCCGACTCCTGATGACGTATGCTTGTTCATCATGGGAACCAAGTACACTTAGCCAATCTTATATACTTGTAATCAAGTCGAGGTTTGGTTGTAACTGTATGTGTTCTATGAGCTTGCTAACTCGTAACCATGGACATGAGTTGCTACTTGTAACCCTTTTACATATATATACTTATGCGTGTGTTTAAACCATGGGAACTCACCAACTTTATAGTTGACCCTTTATTTTTAACATGTTTCAGGTTTCCTACTTGAAGATCTTCTTGTGCTCATATAGGACTTGGACCTAGACTAATTGAAAGACTTATGTATTTGGTTGTACCTTGATTGTTATGTTATTATCTTATTTGTCTTGTAATGTTTAATGAATAATGATGTTTAATAGTATTTCAACTTAATTAGTTCCATGTGCTATGAGCAATCGTCTCCCATTCGTCCGCCCTGATGATTCCGCCGTCAGTCGGGGTGTGACAGATTGGTATCAGAGCCATGGTTATGGTGATTTAGGTTATTAGAAATGGAATGACCTAGACTATAACTAAGTACCCTCACACATGAGTCCTCTCATGTATTTCATATGCTTAGATAGGATTTTATGTGCCTTATGTGTTTACACTTGATTATGTGATTATATGCCTTATGTGTTTATGCTTATACCTTGAATCTTATCAATGCACACACGTATATTAAATCATATTCTAAGGCCTTATGTGCCTAAATCAAATGGTTTTCAAAATAAGCTTTGAATCGTTATTCATGATTTTCAAGTCTCGTCAAAGTTTGTGTCCTACAACTTGAAACATGTAATGCTGGAAGAGCGTGATGCCTGTATCTCGAGGTGTTCTGTCTAGGCAAGGTATTCATATAAATCCAAATCAACCGATGGATCCGTTTACCTTACCTGGGAACCCTTGGGGTGAGTGTCTGCTTATAGGTACGCATGTATTCATTAAGGTTGTAGTTGACCTAATACTTTGATAAGTCAACATAATGTTTTGGTTTGTAAAACGAACGTTACACTCGAAACATCTTGTTATTTTGAATCTTTTCATCATTGATTTTGTACCCCTAAAACTTAAAACTCATTATCCCATTTTACTTAATGACCCTTAAAAATCTTTCTAAACGCCTTCCCCTCAAAACCGCACTTATCCTGAAAACCTATTACAATGATGCTCTCCTTCTAAATTGAATCTTTAATCTTAACAAAAACGATTCTTGTATCAACGTTAAACGAATGAAACTTTGAAAACCTCAACGAAATAGTAAACAAGAATTGATCATCTAAAAACCTTGTTAAATTTATTTGCTTGAGAAGCTCTTATGAAATTTATAACCTATCCAAAAATATCTTGAACTTATTTCTCATGTTCGTTAAGTCGAGTTACGTATCGATCTAAAACTTGGTGTTGTATTCGTGATAAAACCTTCCTAGTCGTCTTGAACCATCTGGAATATAAAAGTTTATGAATTAAAATTCTAAACTAATTGTACCTTTTGTCAAGAAACACATGAAATCATGAATCATGAAATTGAACAAACTTAAACATAGCAAAACATCATAATTAAATTTGTTAAATTTAAACGCCTCCAAGAGTTCCCTTGTGAACGTGAAATGAAATCCAAGTCTTCTCGTCTCCTTGAAATTAGCCCCTTGTGATTAAATTTCGGGAGGAAATTTCTTAAAGTAGGGGAGACTGTAACATCCGCCATTTTTCCAAGTTAAACCCAAACCCGGACTCATTTTGAGCTTCCATTATTAATTTACTTAATAAATGGATCAAATACATTAAATATGTAATCAACTTATTGATTGATAAATAATTTTTTTCATAAATTTATAAAGTTTATTAATCATGTTACAAAAAATAACTAAATGGAAAAGACTTATTAAAACTTATAAAGTTATAAAATGAATTTTAATAAACTTATATAAAGTTTTATTAGTAATTATAAATTTTAAATACTGAAAATAAATAATCAAATTATAAAGTTTACAAGTTTTATAAAAGTTATAAAGATTAACAAATAAATAATTTGATTGATTATTCAAATTGGTTTTATAAAGTCTATAAATATTTTATAAAAAAAGTTATTAAAATTAGAGTCTTCAAGAATTTAATTTAAATTATAATTATTCTTTTATTTATTTAAATTATTTAATTTTATATTTATTTCAAATTCCAATCATAACCCCCTTTTAAAAGACTTATAAATCACCATTAACACCATTCATAATCTCTTCCTAACCTCAAGTATAAAAGCAAGGCTTAGGCATCACTTTTCATTTCTTATTCTCTAAAAATCACACTCTCATATCTTTCTTTCATCCATTGATTATGATGAATTTGAAGAATTTTATTTCACAAGAAATTTCAAGAATTCTTAACACTAAGGTAATCCTTTATTGTTTTTATATTATACATTTTAATCATCCTAACATCCAATTGTTCTCATGACTTTATGTTCTTACTATTATTCTTTCCTCTACCAAATCTCTTTTTATTTTAATAATTATCATTTGGTCATTAACATTTTAATAATCACTAATCTTATAATAATCACTAACATTCCTAAATTAAGCTAACAACACACTAACATAAACAAAGAATCTCCTTTGCATATGGACGGCTATGCCGCCGCATTCGGTTATTCCGCAAGATTATTGTTCTAAATGATGGCTATGCCAAAGTCATAGAATATTTTTATAACTCAAATGAAGACTAATATACCATATATTGATATAATAAATTGTTCTAACCCGTTTCATGTATTAACAATTTTAAAAGTGCACATAAGTGCCTTACTACAATTCTGGCAGAATATAATCTTACTTCAACCGACCATAACCTGATCATAACAAACTAAATTTGAGTAAAATCAGACTCCAATATTAAGTTCATTGAATTACCTTTTCAACGACAGTTTGACCTATTTAAAGATTTTTTCATAAAATTGTTTCTGAATAAAAGTTGTCCGGGAGACTTTAAACTAGTCAAGTATAAATTTTTACAATTTTATGAAACCGTTTTCTATTTTTAAAACCTGTTCAAACACATACCAAACATTCTGTCCAAAATCTAAAATTAATGCAATAATCTTTTCTCAATCTACCTTTTGTTTTTTAGCATTCTCTAAACGTCCTAACTTCTTGTAATGAATTCCAACCTCAAGTTATTGTTTTTTTTATCATTTAGGACATCATATTTGACTCTTGACATCCAAGCTTTCTTATGTACTCTACAACCATCACTATACTTGTGAGTTTTCCAAGTGAGTTCTTCATGCCCCTTTTTACTTTATTTCACACCTTTTGGGGTGAAACATGTTAACTTTATAAACTTACACTTGTAAACATCTTGATACTTGTAAATGCACAGGCAATTCATCTTTACCTTTTTGTCATGGTTATTTGTGTTATTGTAAGTCTTATATGAGATATAAATTTTGTTTACAATCATTAACTATTGCTAGCCTGGCGACATCTTAGATCTTTGGGCCTGATGTAAGGCCCGTTCCCGGGACGCTTACAGTTGGTCATTCATCGCACATAAAACGTACATTACATTTTTCCTTTCATAAATAGTTGCAGCGGAAACATTAAAACATAATTTCATTTCATCAAAATACTTTTGCACATCAGTACAATCGTTCCTTTAACATTATCATGTTACATTTATTACAAAAACATTAAACATAAAGATGCCATCCCAAAATATGCTGAGTAGCCGCCCCGTGCCATCCTCAGCAACATATCTGCCAACTGGAAACACATCAAAGTCAGCGTTGCTGAGTGAGTTCTAGTTTTATAATAAAAAATTTACTTTTCTTTCGTAAAACCGTTCTTTACTTTCTTTAATAAAAACATTCGTTACATACCTGCGTTCACACATCATACGTACATACATATAATATCATTATTATCTTTGTCATTACGTTCGTTACATTCATCATTCATCATACATCATTATCTTTCACTTCTTTCTAGATCCTGTCAGACTTTACCCTCTTCATGGCACACAGCCACGATTACTGAGGTCGAATGACAAGGATCCTATTTCATACATTATTAGGATCATTCGTTAACGTTCATTTCATACATTCATTCTTTCATTCATTACTTTGCTCATTACCCTTCATTACGCGAATCTTGTCTCATGCAATATCCCCGACTCATACTCGAAAGCTGATGTTGTGCCGGGACCCGCTCACAAGCCCCCGACTCATGTCCGAAGACTGACACAACATCGGGATACGCGACAAAGATCCCATATGAGTCAATCACATGGATTGAACTCCATCCGAGTCTGTTGCAACACGAAGTCGCTCACCTCATCATCTCGTCTCATGCACTATCCCCGACTCATGTCCGAAGACTGATACTGTGCGGGGCTTGATAAACAAACCCCCGACTCATGTCCAAAGACTGACACAGTATTGGGATACGCGACACGGATCTCATCATCCGTCACTTTCATCATATGCAATACTCCCGACTCATGTCCGAAGACTGATACTGTACCGGGGCCTGCTCACAAACCCCAGACTCATGTCCGAAGACTGGCACAGTACCGGAGTACGCAACAAGAACCTCTTCCGAGTCTTTTGCGACACAGAGTCGCTCACCTCATACATATGCTTGCAAGCCTTTCATTCGTTCATTCATTAAGTCATTCCTTCATTCATTCAATAATGCATGCATTCATTCATTACGTTCCACTTTTCCTTATCTTTCACTTTACGTTACATAATACTTTCATTTCATTCATTAACGTTCAACGCAAAGCCATGGAAAGATAAACATACATAGCAAGGAACATAACATAAACATAAACATACAGCATCATCATACATACGCATAAATCATACATCACGTCACGCTCATCATACATACTATGCATCACACGCACCGCCGTGCCTAACATAACACTTAACATCATGCATATTACCATCATCTCCATCAACATTATCATCATAATCTCATCATCCTGCGTCACCCTATACCGTCCATGCCCATCACATCGTCGAGGAGTTTCATCCCGGCTATCATCACTGAACACTTAGGCGAATGGGCCTCTATGCGAATGGACCTTATGCGAATGGACTATGGGCGAATGGATCTCTATGCGAATGGACTCCCAGTCGCATAACTCTCATGCGTATGGCCTTCAGTCGCATGACTTCAGGCGTATGGGCTTCAGTCGCACACTCTTCATGCGAATGAACCTCAGTCGCATGGCCTCCAGGCGCATGGACTTCAGTCGCACCATCTCTCAATCGCATGACTCCCAAGCACATGAACTCCAATCGCATGACCCTCATGCGTATGGACCTCAGTCGCATGGCAAAGGTGCGCATGGACCTCAGTCGCACTTCAATCGGCCGAATGGCCTCCAGTCGCCCTCCAGTCGGTCGCCTAGCCCTAGCTGGTGCAGAGTGCAGTTTGCTCGACTGCAGCCGCGGGTTTTCGACCTCCAACCCCTTCCAAACCTCTTTTAAGCTCAAATCAACCCTTCTAAAGGTTAGGGAAACATACCATGATCTCATACAAGCATAACCAAGCAAGAAATCAAGCCTCAAACGCATCATACACATACATACATGCATCAAAACGGGTTTTCACCCAAAAACTCGAAAATAGGTTTTTGGACGTGTTCCAGCCCAAAATCAGTTGAAAACGTGTAAAAGAGGGGTCCTAGAACTCACCTTAACGATCCCGTCGAGTAGAGCTTCGATTTGACTCGCTCCTCGTCGATTTTGGCTACACGAACCAACCTGGGCCAACACTTCCTCTCTTTTCTCTTCTTTCTCTCTTCTCCTCCCTTGGCTGAAAAATGGGGAGAATGGGAGTGTTTTCCCCCTTTTATACTCCCGTGCATCAAAGTTTCTCTCGTTGGCGGGTTTGGTCCCTTGACTTTGGACTTTATTTCTTTTTCTTCTCTCGTCGGCTACAAAGGAAATTTCCGGGTGTTACAAGTCCACCCCCCTTAAATGGGTTTCGTCCCCGAAACCTGTTGTTCCTTGAACCATTGCTTGGAAATTCTGTCTCATCCCTTTTCCAGTCTCTCACCTGGAGTTCAATCTCTCTACGTCGTTTATCACATACGACTTCTGGTTTATCTCTGACTACTTCCCTCAAAACTGTGATCCTTCCGGGCTTCTCAGTCGTAGCCTCAATCGCCTCAATATTTCCCAAACATCGTTTGGTGCTCGGCCTTCACTTGTAGACAAGTAAGGCATCTACTCACTTACTCCATCATGTCACGCTTTGTTCCTGGCCACCCATAATCCTTACTCGCGATCCGATATATCTGTCGGCTGAGATATTGGTATATCCACACACCTTACATCGGCCAAATAGACGATACGTCTACACCTCATGGATTGCTAACTCCTTCACCTCATGATGTACGCCTATCCACTCAAGTCTGCCCTGAACGGTCTAGCAAGAACAAACGTTTCCTCAATTCTATCCCACAATCCTCTAGGGCATCTAGGTAACCTAGCGGATTCATTAACAGCAATCTCTACATCGAAGGACTCATCGATGTTCCTTCTCCTAACATGCCACATTCTACATAAAGCAGTAGGAACGAGACTACTACTATCATCGCATTCAAATCATAGATGCACAAATTTTTAAATTACCAGAAACGTACCTGACGTCGAGTCGAAGTCCGCTCTAGCCTCTTCCCGGTCATGGCAAAAGCTCTAACCTTCACCCTCTGTTCCCTTTCCTCGCACCGGAGCCTCCTGCCTTCTGCTTCTTACAATCCCTGCTCAGATGTCCAGTCTCGCCACAGTCGTAGCACTTAGCCGTGCGGCAATCCCTCGCCCGATGGCCTTCCTTCCCACACTGGAAACAGACGTTAAGTCCCCACTTGCATTCCCCTTCATGGTCTCTACCACACTTTCTGCATACTTCTCTTTTTCTTTCTATTCGCTTCCGATCATCGTCCCTCGACGTCGTACCTTCGTACACAAATCCACCATCCTCATCGTCTCGCCTTCCTTTCCCCTTCTTAACATAGTCTCGCTCCTCCCCTTCGTCTGTCATCGCCATCACCCGCTCGTCGTACAACCTTCCCACCAGGTCAACTGCTGACCTAAACGTGCTCGGTCGAGCAGCGATCATGTGCCTGCGGATATCCGTCGGCAAGCCCTGAATATACCTCTTGATCTTTCGCGAAAGGGGTGTCACCTGATCCGGCACCAGCCGCGCCATTTCATTAAACTTGGTAGTGTATTGCTGATGCGTCATTGTTCCTGCTTCCAGCATCAGGAACTCTCTTTCAACTTTATCCATCTCTCGGTGAGGACAGAACTCCTCAATCACCAGCCTCTTCAACTCTGACCATCTCATTCTTTCGATAGCCCTGCTTCCCTCCACTTGGACTATGTTGTCCCACCAGCACAAAGCTGAGTCCACGAAAGAATGGGTAGCAAACTTTACTTTCTAATCTTCTCGGCACTCGCTGATATTTAAAACAGCTTCCATCTCTCTCACCCATCGGTGAGCAGCAGCAGCAGTGCCATTACCATCAAAAGTAGGGGGCTTGCATCGCTGAAACGCCCCATAGTTACAGCCTCGTGCCGCCCGGCGTAGGCTCTTCCTCTTCTTCTTCCTCTTCGTCATCGGAGAGAACCCTTTCAGTCTCGGGTCGTCTCCTTTCGCCCGAAGGTCTACCCCTTTCCCTTCTCTCCTCATTTCTAACAGCCTTTATAACTTCGGTCACCACAGACGGTAGAATCGTCTGCATGACCTGATGCACTTCCTCCACGACCGCCTCTCTCATCGAGGCCCTCTGATTAGCATTCTCGTCATCACCCTCAGGATGAGGGGTCTCGGGTTCCTCATGAACTACCCTTTCGGCTCTTGCCCTTCCTCTCGTGACTCGTGGTTCAGCACCACGTCCACCGTCACCTCCACCACGAGGAGCTTTCGAAGATCTTCCACCAGCCATTCTCTAAACACACTGAAAGATTCAAACACTAACACGGTCATTCAAGGAACAGCTCAGTTTATGTCAAGTATAGTAAGTCCCTAATTACAGTGGCCAGTTGTGATTAGCCACTTACTTTACTCTTCATACTCCGAGCATTACCTAACCTGACTACATCAGTATCTAAATCTACCAGCCACACATAAACCATATAACATGCGCACGTAAAACTGGTTAACTTTACAAAAACATACCTGATGGCACGCAGCTACTCAGATTGGCATCCCATTCCCTTTTCGTCCCATTCTCAGTTTAAGATTAGGTTTTTGAAAATATTTACCCAATTCACTTAAACTTTGGCTCTGATACCAACTTGTAAGGCCCGTTCCCGGGACGCTTACAGTTGGTCATTCATCGCACATAAAACGTACATTACATTTTTCCTTTCATAAATAGTTGCAGCGGAAACATTAAAACATAATTTCATTTCATCAAAATACTTTTGCACATCAGTACAATCGTTCCTTTAACATTATCATGTTACATTTATTACAAAAACATTAAACATAAAGATGCCATCCCAAAATATGCTGAGTAGCCGCCCCGTGCCATCCTCAGCAACATACCTGCCAACTGGAAACACATCAAAGTCAGCGTTGCTGAGTGAGTTCTAGTTTTATAATAAAACTTACTTTTCTTTCGTAAAACCGTTCTTTACTTTCTTTAATAAAAACATTCGTTACATACATGCGTTCACACATCATACGTACATACAGATAATATCATTATTATCTTCGTCATTACGTTCGTTACATTCATCATTCATCATACATCATTATCTTTCACTTCTTTCTAGATCCTGTCAGACTTTACCCTCTTCATGGCACACAGCCACGATTACTGAGGTCGAATGACAAGGATCCTATTTCATACATTATTAGGATCATTCGTTAACGTTCATTTCATACATTCATTCTTTCATTCATTACTTTGCTCATTACCCTTCATTACTCGAATCTTGTCTCATGCAATATCCCCGACTCATACTCGAAAGCTGATGTTGTGCCGGGACCCGCTCACAAGCCCCCGACTCATGTCCGAAGACTGACACAACACCGGGATACGCGACAAAGATCCCATATGAGTCAATCACATGGATTGAACTCCATCCGAGTCTGTTGCAACACGAAGTCGCTCACCTCATCATCTCGTCTCATGCACTATCCCCGACTCATGTCCGAAGACTGATACTGTGCCGGGGCTTGATAAACAAACCCCCGACTCATGTCCGAAGACTGACACAGTACCGGGATACGCGACACGGATCTCATCATCCGTCACTTTCATCATATGCAATACTCCCGACTCATGTCCGAAGACTGATACTGTACCGGGGCCTGCTCACAAACCCCCGACTCATGTCCGAAGACTGGAACAGTACCGGAGTACGCAACAAGAACCTCTTCCGAGTCTTTTGCGACACAGAGTCGCTCACCTCATACATATGCTTGCAAGCCTTTCATTCGTTCATTCATTAAGTCATTCCTTCATTCATTCAATAATGCATGCATTCATTCATTACGTTCCACTTTTCCTTATCTTTCACTTTACGTTACATAATACTTTCATTTCATTCATTAACGTTCAACGCAAAGCCATGGAAAGATAAACATACATAGCAAGGAACATAACATAAACATAAACATACAACATCATCATACATACACATAAATAATACATCACGTCACGCTCATCATACATACTATGCATCACACGCACCGCCGTGCCTAACATAACACTTAACATCATGCATATTACCATCATCTCCATCAACATTATCATCATAATCTCATCATCCTGCGTCACCCTATACCGTCCATGCCCATCACCTCGTCGAGGAGTTTCATCCCGGCTATTATCACTGAACACTTAGGCGAATGGGCCTCAATGCGAATGGACCTTATGCGAATGGACTATGGGCGAATGGATCTCTATGCGAATGGACTCCCAGTCGCATAACTCTCATGCGTATGGCCTTCAGTCGCATGACTTCAGGCGTATGGGCTTCAGTCGCACACTCTTCATGCGAATGAACCTCAGTCGCATGGCCTCCAGGCGCATGGACTTCAGTCGCACCATCTCTCAATCGCATGACTCCCAAGCACATGAACTCCAATCGCATGACCCTCATGCGTATGGACCTCAGCCGCATGGCAAAGGTGCGCATGGACCTCAGTCGCACTTCAATCGGCCGAATGGCCTCCAGTCGCCCTCCAGTCGGTCGCCTAGCCCTAGCTGGTGCAGAGTGCAGTTTGCTCGACTGCAGCCGCGGGTTTTCGACCTCCAACCCCTTCCAAACCTCTTTTAAGCTCAAATCAACCCTTCTAAAGGTTAGGGAAACATACCATGACCTCATACAAGCATAACCAAGCAAGAAATCAAGCCTCAAACGCATCATACACATACATACATGCATCAAAACGGGTTTTCACCCAAAAACTCGAAAATATGTTTTTGGATAGGTTCCAGCCCCAAAATTAGTTGAAAACGTGTAAAAGAGGGGGTCCTAGAACTCACCTTAACAATCCCGTCGAGTAGAGCTTCGATTTGACTCGCTCCTCTTCGATTTTGGCTACTCGAACCAACCCGGGCCAACACTTCCTCTCTTTTCTCTTCTTTCTCTCTTCTCCTCCCTTGGCTGAAAAATGGGGAGAATGGGAGTGTTTTCCCTCTTTTATACTCCCGTGCATCAAAGTTTCTCTCGTTGGCGGGTTTGGTCCCTCGACTTTGGACTTTATTTCTTTTTCTTCTCTCGTCGGCTACAAAGGAAATTTCCGGGTGTTACACCTGACAAGCCTACTTGGTGCTAAAGTCGATGTATTGCCGACTCCTGATGACGTATGCTTGTTCATCATGGGAACCAAGTACACTTAGCCAATCTTATATACTTGTAATCAAGTCGAGGTTTGGTTGTAACTGTATGTGTTCTATGAGCTTGCTAACTCGTAACCATGGACATGAATTGCTACTTGTAACCCTTTTACATATATATACTTATGCGTGTGTTTAAACCATGGGAACTCACCAACTTTATAGTTGACCCTTTATTTTTAACATGTTTCAGGTTTCCTACTTGAAGATCTTCTTGTGCTCATATAGGACTTGGACCTAGACTAATTGAAAGACTTATGTATTTGGTTGTACCTTCATTGTTATGTTATTATCTTATTTGTCTTGTAATGTTTAATGAATAATGATGTTTAATAATATTTCAACTTAATTAGTTCCATGTGCTATGAGCAATCGTCTCCCATTCGTCCGCCCCGATGATTCCGCCGTCGGTCGGGGTGTGACATAGTTCATATAATAATAGTAATTTATTTTAGAGCATGCTCGTGCTTGTACAAACAAACTTTTAGCTTAACGGATAAATGAGATTCGAAGAACTGGTGAGATACCGGGACCGAATCGTTGGATGATTCTTCTTTATAAGTTTGTGAAACTAAAATTTCAAGGATCAGTTGATGCAAACGAATATGGCAATGACATGAATGAATTATATCCTCCATTGTAGGAGGTTGATAAGGTATAAATTAAATTTATTTTTACTTTTTAGAAATAAAAATTAAGTAAATTGTACATGATTTTTGCAGGTATATATACCAATATAATGAAAACTGGTATCTTTTTCAGATTTCTATGGACACTCTACAACTAAAAATATTTTTTCCATATAAATGTCGTCCAAATACTTGTTTTTCTGATTCATCGTGCATTCATCGTGACATATATCGAATTGTTGTTGAATATGAGTCTTATTTTATATGGTTTCTACAATGTATATCGTATTTTAAATTATCAAAGCAAGAAGTTTTTGAACTAGAGGTGTCTAGAGAAACTGTTTGGCCTTATAATGACGGTCACATTGGTCAAGATTCAGAAGTAGTAATTTGTATGTTATTACGTAGGTTGGTTCAAAACAGGTCATTAATGTGGGATAAAGTAAATCTGCATAATGTTTGTCTTAGATATAGGCGTTTTATGGCCGATGAGTTATACGCAATGCGTACAATGTGATGTCGTATTTTATAAATAGTACTTTGTTTTATTTAATTTATTGTGTTACCAAAATGTCATAGAAGAATTATTATTTTATATATAGGAATTGATTAATATAACATAATTACAATACAAAATAATTATAAAACATATTTACAATATCTTCTTAATATGCTTTTGTTTATAACAAATTTGATATTTTTTACTTGTAATAATCTTGATCTTAGTAACACCTGTAAAAAAACTTACAGACAGTTGTAATGCTTGATATTTCTTCAAGATATGGAAAATATTATATAACTATAAATAGTATAACTACATGATATGGAGAATATAATTTAATTTTAATAAATAAAAACAAAAGTTTAAAAAACTAAAACGGATTGAAATCTTCTTAATGATCTTGCAATAATTTTGATCCCTATAACCTCTTAATATGCTTGTATTCGTTAAAATGCTGTTTGTTTAAAGAGAGTAGTATAAAAAACAAAAAAACAAAAACGGATTGAAATCCATTTATACTTCAATAAATAAATTACCGACATTTATATTTATTTTCTTATATGATTTTTGTAATGTAGGTAAAGAAAACAAGAAAAATATCGCGTAATCTTTAGATTTTTGTGATGTAGGTAAAAAAATTAAAGTTTAACAACGTAAGTGATAGGATCGGATCTAGTTTGATCAATTAGATTTGAATTTTGCAGCGGAATATAACAGAAATAAGATTGAATTCAAGCAAGAAAAGTATGAATATGCAATCACACAATGACGATTATAGAGAGAGAGAACTTTTCTGTTAAAGGAATATTTTCATTCACGCGTAATGCTTCGGTTCCAAAATAACTAGGTCAACATTCCTTTTATAAAGGAATGTGACGTCTGCTGATGTCACTTGATAGTGACATCTAAAAGAATTATACAAACAACTGAAACTATGCAAACCACTGAAATGTTCTCAACAACTGATCACATCTCAGAGAATGCTAAGTACAAGAACATAAAACTACTGACCTAAAACTACTGAAACAATAAACTACTGAAAGGTAAATTACAAGTACTGAAAAGGAAAAACCATCACAACTACTGAAGTTAATAACTTCAGCTGTTGTGACAACTTCTGATCACTCTGGTCTTCAGTCTTTGTCTTCAGTACTTCACTTTCAGACTTTGTCTTCAGTTCTTTACTTTTAGACTTTGTCTTCAGACCTTGTAATCAGCTGATGTCTTCAGCTGTTGTGATCTTCTTCAGCAGTTGTAATGTCTGTGGGACTTAGAGGTTTTTCTGATCAGGTTCATTGGTTCTTTTGGTCCAACAGTAAGAAGGTTTGGGAGATGGAATCATAAAGAAAGAAAATATCATTTTCTTAGAGTATGTGTTTGTAAAAATATGGTGATGAGAAGGTGTTGGTGTGATTGTTTTGGTGTTATATTTATAGTGGAATAATAAATCAATATTTTTTTTCATTAATACTAATTCTCACTACAAAATATACTTTATTTAACTTTATATCTATTAGTTAAATTTTCATACAATAAAATTTCTAATTTTCTCGGAACTTTTAAGCAGTCACACGTACATCTTCAATAAGACATATTTTATCTAGTTAAACGTTGTAGTATAATACACACCCAAACACCACAGTTTCTTGATTGAGCGGCTTGTTGAGGCACGTTAGACGGCATAATTCGTTCAAAGGATGTCGGTATAGAGATTGTCATGTTACGATCTTCAAAATAACCATAATAATATAACCATCACGGAAGCACACGGTCTATTTGTTTCAAAACAGAATCAATTTGAGTATTATATGATCCCGCCATACTGTCAAAAATCAAAGTTACTGTTATATATACGATACTTAAATACATAAATATTAAATCAATAATTGAAATATAGTGTTACCTATTATATACTGTAACAGTCCATCGTAGCAAATTTATTCTTATCGAAATCCAATGTTCTAACGTAACGTGCATTGAAATGTATAACTGTAATATATAATCAATTAAAATGATTTAATAAAAAAGTTAAAAACCTAAATTTGTAATTACCTCATCAATATCCTGAATAGGTGGATACAATGATTCAGAACCGTCTGCGTATAAAGATAATTTTTTCACCTCAATTAAAAAGACTGTAAACCATGGAGGATAAACACGCTATCGTGCATTTATCGGTCTAGACCGTAACAGATAGTTCACCCACGCCAATATATGCCGCTCAAAATATATATCTAAATCAATTAAATCGAACTAAAAATAACAAAAATAAGCTTTTAAAAACAATGCTTACATCCGATTCAATCCAACGATTTGTCTCTCCAATTTGAAGTAAATCTCCCAAAAATGATGATATGTGATCAGGATCCGAGAAGTAGTGAAATAATCACCACCGGTGAATAATTCTAACACATTACTTGGATTAGTATTTTTATCTTTTTCTTTCTTAAAAACAAAAAACGATGAACTAGTGACAGCCGATGGTTTAATTTCACGTTTCTCTTTTCTTAACGCAAGCAGAACGGCCTGTAAGTAAACAATAAAAATAATTAAATAATAAGAACAAGTAATACATTAAGTCATATTGAAGAAAATATGACAAAGTAATTAAATAATACATTTTCGATACTAGGGCTAGCAGAAAAAGGAGATCCGAACATTTGAGGTGGAGAATTTACAAATTGACTAACATTAAAGTAAAACAGGAGTATACGTTTAGAGTATACGTTCCTGGTTTAAATATTAGGAATATAAATTAATTGTTAATAAATTATAAATTTTAGTGTATACTTACTTTTCTACATTTTCTTCAAACGCGTCCTTTGGAGTATACGTTACTCGTTTGTCTTTTTTATAATAATTATCCTTTAAAATAAAAACATTTAATCAGTAAATATTGTATAGTATATGTATGAAAAGTAATGATAAGTGATGTGAGGAATAATTACAAGTAATCTGTGAACTATTTCCTCCATGCTTTTCGGGTGATAACAGTGAGTATTATTCTGCTTTTCTGGCGGCTCTGAATTAATATTTACGTGAGACTTAACATTTTGCGTACCAAAACAGTCATAGAAAAGGATCACCATGTTTAAATATTATTTCTTCATGCTCAAGTGGAATTTCACCCGAATAAAGACAGCTTCTTCGGTAGGATTATAGAGACTTATCAAACCGGGTTGAAACAATATATGAGGTTAGATACTGACCCTGAAATTATTTAAAAAATATTATTAAAGTAATAACATATTATTACTTTAATTTATTAAAAACAATAACTTACCTCTCTTGAATTGTTTAAAATAGATAATGTTTGTTCCCACGTAATTAAACTCATACGAGGTCAATCAATACCTCTTGGCACGTACCCACGTTGTTTGCCATGATTATTCATTATCAGAAAATTTTCAAATATCCAAATCTATAACAAATAAAATAGTTTAATTGAATATATAAAAAAAATAATTGATATGATCAAAAATTACATTAAATGCCCAAACATATCCTTTGATGTTGCATCTTAGCTTTTTCTTTTGTTTTTCTCTTTTATTGTTATAAAGAGCATTATAAATATGAGGGTAAGTATGATTTCAAATATATATACCCCAAAGAAATTCATTCCATGCCCCTAAATCATTAACTAAATCTAGAAGTTGACTGTTAAATTTTTTTTCCTTTTATCCCATAAAACCTTATTGAACAAGTAATAATAAGCAAACTCTTAGTACGGTTACATCATCTTACATGTGTAACCTGTTCTAAAAAACGTCTCTTAAATCATCTAGCGTAGGTTTAATTATTCCATTTCGTGAAAAACGGTATCAAGAAAATTTGTCTTCGTAGGAATAATTTGACGAAGTCATATCTCCGAATTTAAACCCGGTAATAATACAAAATTATTTAGGCCTAAATTGAAGATTTTGTCCATTAATGGAAAAGTTGATTCCGTTCTCTGGATTTTCGGTATGAACTTGGGTTTGTTAAATTAATAAGTGATGCATCATTACTAATGCATTCACATAGTAACCATTTTGCAAAACATGTGTTGTTAAACAAAACAAGTTGGTCACGATTGTTTTCTAATTTATTATGAATCTGTTTAGCAACTTTTACATTACATCTAATAGTAATACTATTAGATGTATAAAAACCCTGCATAAAAATAATAAACATTTTCAATATAATAAAGACAAATAATAAAATATAATAATAATAATAGAATTAAGTAGAAAGTGATAAACAAAAACTAACCTCCTCCTCCATTGACTTAAGTTATCAAAAATAATTTTCTTTCACTAATGTTTATAATTTTTGAAAGACAATGTATTTTTTCTTTTCAGGATTTGCGAGTCCCATATGGTCCCCCACCCCTTTCTGTGAACGTACGTTGTTGTTGGTTTTGCATTTTTGATTTTTTTAGTGCCTGAACAGTGTTGTAGTAGACATGCATTTGCGTTGATCTGTATTCTTGATGATTCATTAAGGCATCGTTTGGTTCACAGAATTCTCAGGAATTGAAATTGGAATTAGAAAATTTTCCATTCAAAATCATGTTTGGTTGGTTAACCGATGGAATTGGAATTGGAAAATTTTCCCTCATTCATTGGAATTCACATTCCTTCCACTTACCCATGGAATGTTTAACAATCCAATGGAATGTTCAAAACTAAAATTCCAATTTCACTCAAATTGACCAACCAAACACGTTATCATTTTTAACAAGATTCCAGTTCCAATTTCAATTCCAATTACATTTCCAATTCTTTGCAAAACATTTTGCGAAGCAAACGACCCCTAAGTGTTTGGGAACATGTATGTGATATATGTTCATTCTCATTAGCAACTTAATAACACAAGTCATAATTTCAATAATTATCAAAATAGGGATTCTTAATCCGTTGTTATTCCAACAATCTCTCTCTTTTGATAATAATAAAATTACATGACTTGTAAGTCATCCTATGAGTATGGACATGTTAACATTATCACATACCTTAGCGAATCCTTAAGTTTGTTTTTGACTTGAATCAATAGGCGAATCATCCACCCAAGTTCTTCTTGTCGAGCCCTTTCCCCCCCTTTTTTGTCAATATTAAAAAGTTATTCCCCTTTGATGTAAGCTCCCCTTAATTAAGTAACTCCCTCTCAAAATGATCATAGGTGGTTTTCTTGCAAAAAACAAGTTGGCAACAAATGCAAAAGGCAACAATACATATAGAGCAAAGCATAATCATCCAAACTAGCCATCATGGTGGAAACCAACATATCTATATCACAAACAAAGCCATATAAGTCATAACTAGTTATCTTAATGTTCAAAGTGTGCATACCGGCCCATAATAGGTCATCATAGTGTTTAAACTAAAGCAAATGAAGTAGGTTATACATACCAAAATTCAACTAAAGATATAACCATCAGCCAAAAAGGGACCCAAAAATTCAAGGTCATCCATTATGAAGGTCTAAATATAAGGGCAAAGCCAACTATGATAACCATCAAAGTATCCAAACACAACTAACCAAAATGTGTCTTACAACACAACCATGAGAGATTGTTTTGAAAACCCAACCCAACTTTAGCCAACCTTAATCATGATCTTCGGATAGTGATGAAGAATGAATGCAATTAGGAAATACGTGTCTCAGAAATCATGAAATACTTAGTAGCATTGAAATTTTCTTCTTCATAGCAGTTGTATTCTCCTTAATTTGTGCCCTTAGTCCTTAGATCCTCATAAATTCCTTTTTCTTCAAATTCCTTAATTCTAGATGATGTGAATTCCCGAGAATGTTTCCTTTTTGATTTGAGATGGAGAATCCTTCTAAGATTCATGGCATTATGTGATTTTGGTTTTGGAATTACAGGGTTGGTGAGAAGTGTTGAAGAATGAGTCAAAGATTTTACGTATGCATGGAACTCAAGCATGTGCATGGAGCTACTAGTTTGAATAATTAATCACGTCTAATTTGTGTAACACCCGGAAATTTCCTTTGAAGCCGACGAAAGAAGAAAAAAGAAATAAAGTCCAAAGTCGAGGGACCAAACCCGCCAACGAGAGAAACTTCAATGCACGGGAGTATAAAAGGGAGGGGACACTCCCATTCTCCCTATTTTTCAGCCAAGAGAGGAGAGAAGAAGAGAAGGAGAAAAGAGGAGAAAAGTTGGTTCGGGTGGATTCGAGCGTGGATTTCGACGTGGAGCGTGTCAAATCAAAGCTCTATTCGACGGGATCGTTAAGGTGAGTTCTAGGACCCCTCTTTTACACGTTTTCGACTGATTTTGGGGCTGGAACACGTCCAAAAACCTATTTTTCGAGTTTTTGGGTGAAGACCCGTTTTGATGCATGTATGTATGTGTATGATGCGTTTGAGGCTTGATTTCTTGCTTGGTTATGCTTGTATGAGGTCATGGTATGTTTCCCTAACCTTTAGAAGGGTTGATTTGAGCTTAAAAGAGGTTTGGAAGGGTTTGGAAGTCGAAAACCCGCGGCTGCAGTCGAGCTAACTGCACTCTGCACCAGCCTGGGCTAGGCGACCGACTGGAGGGCGACTGGAGGCCATTCGGCCGATTGAAGTGCGACTGAGGTCCATACGCACGTTTGCTATGCGACTGAGGTCCATACGCATGATGGTCATGCGATTGAAGTTCATGTGCTTGGGAGTCATGCGATTGAGAGATGGTGCGACTGAGGTTCATTCGCACGGAGGTTATGCGACTGAAGTCCATGCACCTGGAGGCCATGCGACTGAGGTTCATTCGCATGAAGAGTATGCGATTGAAGCCCATATGCCTGAAGTCATGCGACTGAAGGCCATACGCATGAGAGTTATGCGACTGGGAGTCCATTCGCATAGAGGTCCATTCGCCCATAGTCCATTCGCATAGGGTCCATTCGCATAGATGCCCATTCGCCTAAGTGTTCAGAAATGATAACCGAGATGGAATTCCTCAACGATGTGAAGGGCATGGACGATATAAGGTAACGCAGGATGATGAGATTATGATGATGATGTTGATGGAGATGATAATGATATGTATGATGTTATGTGTTATGTTAGGCATGGTGGTGCATTTGTTGCATCGTATGTATGATGTGCGTGATGTGATGTATGATTGATGCGTATGTATGATGGTGCTGCTTGTTTATGTTTATGCTTATGTTCCTTGTTATGTATGTTATCTTGCTATGGTTTTACGTTGAACGTTAATGAATGAAAGTATTAAGTAACGTAAAGTGGAAGATAAAGAAAAGAGGAACGTAATGAATGAATGCATGCATTAATGAATGAAATCGTGAGGGGCTTGTAAGTGAAGCGTAGTGAAGTGCACGGCTCTAATGCCTTAAGCTCAACCGTGAGAGGTTCAGCTAGTCTATAGTGTGCACGCAAGGGTTCCAGTCTTTGTGGCTGACCTTCGATGATGTACCCATTTCGACGGGGGTGATGTACCCATGTTGATGGGGGTGATGTACCCATTTCGATGGGGGTGATGTACCCATGTTGATGGGGGTGAGGTACCCATTTCGATGGGGGTGATGTACCCATTTCGATGGGGGTGATGTACCCACTTCGGTGGGGGTGTAGTACCCATAATGTTGGGGGTGTAATGTATGATGGTTACCCCGGGTTACGCATAACTCCGGGGGTGTAGCATAAAGCCATGCATATGTATGAGGTGAGCAACCCTGTCGTTGCAAAAGACTCGAGTAACGTGATATCGTGATGTTGCCTTGGGGTGAGCAACCTTGTTGTTGCAAAAGACTCGGATGGCTCGCTATCATTAAGATGGGCAATGAGGTGAGTAACCTTAGGGGTGCAAAAGACTCGGATAGCGTGCAATCATTGAGATTGCTATTGAGGTGAGCGACTTTGTGTTGCAACAGCCTCGGATGGAGTTCAATCCCTGTGATTGACTCATATGGGATCTTTGTCGCGTATCCCGGTGTTGTGTCAGTCTTCGAGCATGAGTCGGGGATATTGCATGAGACAAGATTCGAGTAATGAAGAGTAATGAGTAAAGAGATGAATGAATGAATGAATGTATGAAATGAACGCTAATGGAATATCCTAATAATGTATGAAATGGGATCCTTGTCATTCGACCTCAGTAATCGTGGCTGTGTGCCATGAAGAGGGTAAAGTCTGACAGGATCTAGAAAGAAGTGAAAGATAATGATGTATGATGAATGATGAATGTAATGAACGTAATGATGAAGATAATAATGATATTATCTGTATGTACGTATGATGTGTGAACGCATGTATATAACGAATGTTTTTATTAAAGCAAGGAAAGAACGGTTTTATGAAAGAAAAGTAAGTTTTATTATAAAACTAGAACTCACTCAGCAACGCTGACTTTGATGTGTTTCCAGTTGGCAGGTATGTTGCTGAGGATGGCACGGGGCGGCTACTCAGCGTATTTTGGATGGCATCTTTATGTTTATGCTTTTGTAATAAATGTAACCTGATATTGTTAAAGGAACGATTGTACTAAAGTGCAAAAGTATTTTGATGGAATGAAATTATGTTTTTAATGTTTCCGCTGCAACTATTTAAGAAAGGAAAAATGTAATTATATGTTTTGAGTGCGATGAATGACCAACTGTAGGCGTCCCGGGAACGGGGCCTTACAATTTGTGTCCTTTATTTTAGTTTGGTTGTTATTGGAATAAGAATCATGAATGACTCAACACAGTTGTTAGTCAGTTGAGTATTTCATGGGTTTCCTTTTGCTATTTAAAGTCAATTGTATGCAGCTTTATGGATCAGTCATTCGAATACAAATATATGTACTTGAGTTCCTTCATTAATATATGTGATATTATTCTCTGATTGCTAACAAATTTGGTATCAGAGCCAGCCGGCTCAACTTGATCCTCCTCACAAACCCCTCTCAATCCTAGTATCTCCTCCCTATTCCCTTCTTACCCATCATGGCTGATAATTCCTCCAACCTGAACCCTCCTTCTGTTGTACCCATACCAGTGTTCAAAGGAGATGGTTATGAACACTGGAGCATTAGGATGAAGACGATTCTCAAATCTCGTGACCTATGGGATGCCGTCTTTCTTGGTGTCACAGCCTGAATGACAATTCTTGAGACCACCAAGAAGCCAAAAGAAAGGATGCACTTGCCATGTCCATCATTCAACAAGGAGTTCATTACCAACTTTTCTCTAGGATTGCGGCTGCTACCTCCGCCAAAGACACATGGGATACCCTACGGGTGGAGTTCCAGGGAGATTCACAGGTGCAGGCTGTGAAACTTCAGGACCTGAGGAGAGTCTTTGAAAATCTGTCCATGAAAGATGATGAGGCGATCGGGAACTATTTTTCCCGAGTCATGGACAATGTAGGCCGCCAAAGATCGTATGGAGAGGAGCTAACCGACCAGAAAGTAATGGAGAAAATATTACGTTGCTTGTCCCCGAAATATGATTATGTTATCCCTTCCATTGAAGTTGTGTTTGATTTGGCTGAGGTTACTCCTGTAAATTGATGGGTCTGCTACAATCACAAGAAGAACGGATCAAAGCCGTATACAACCCACCAGTACACCTAAGAAGCCTGAAGTTCCTGATGAACAAGCCCTGCAAGTTATCCAAGAAAAACCCAAGGCTTTCCGAAGCCGAGGACGTGGAAGAGGCTCACCTCGAGGTCGAGCACCTGTACGTGGCCGCGGAATGTTTGATCGAAGCAAAGTCCCTCAGTGTCATGTTTGCAATAAATACGGACACTCAAAAAAGGATTGTTGGTACAACGATGATACACAGGTCAATGTTGCTGAGAATGAGGAAAACAATAAAGAAGTAGACGATGAAGCCCAACATTTGTTGTTGGCTTTTCATGAAGATACACTTGCCCTGATGGCTCACACCCGTGAGTCTAAATCGCATGCCAACCAGTGGTTTATTGATTCTGGTTGCTCGAATCATATAACCGGCTTAAAACCGAGCTTTACCTTCCTTGATGACTCGTTCAAGTTGGGTGAAAGTAAGGTGACAAGAAGAGACTAGCAGTGGAAGGCAAAGGCACAATAAAGATCCCAGAAGGAGATGAGAGTTACAAACTATTGGAGGATATGTACTATGCCCCCAAGTTAGAATATAACCTCTTGAGTGTTGGTCAACTCATGAGGAGAGGATATTCAATTCTTTTTGATGATGACAAGTGCTTGGTTTGCAATAAAACTTCTGGCCAGATCCTGGTGGAGATTGATGTTGCACTTAATAACATGTTTGTGTTCCACGCATCGTGCCTGATCTCCACCACGAATACACAAACCACCAAGCTTGATGCAGAGGCACTAAAGTGGCATTTTAGGTATGGTCACTTAAACTTTGATAGCCTTAAACAACTGCATGACAAAGAGATGGTAGTAGGCCTTCCAAAACTCACAAACTCCATCCGATGTGAAGCTTGCATTGCCGGAAAACATACTAGGAAATCATTTAAGTCCACCTCCTGGTGTGCCAAAACCAAACTTGGTCTTGTGCACACAGACCTGCGTGGGCCCATGCAAACACCTAGTCTCGGCAATAGTAAGTACTACCTTCTCTTTATCTATGATTATACTCGTATGTGTTGGGTTTATTTCCTCACCTATAAAAATGAGGCCTTTGAGAAATTTAAATGTTTCAAGTCCATGATAGAAAATGAATGCAATAGTCGCATCAAGGTCCTTAGATCAGACAGGGGAGGTGAATTTTGCTCACATGAGTTCAATAACATCTGTGACCAAACTGGAATACGAAGAGAAATCACGGTGTCGTACACTCCGCAGCATAATGGGGTAGTAGAGCGAAAGAACAGGGCGCTCATGAATCTCACGCGTAGCATGATGCAAGCGAAGGAACTACCCAATTTCTTTTGTGCCAAAGCTGTTGCTACGGCTGTCTATACAATCAACCGCTCACCCACCAAAGCACTTGTTAATCAGACCCCGTTTCATGCATGGTCTGGTACAAAGCCGTCAGTCTCTCACATGCGACCCTTTGGATGTGTGGCTTATGGCTTAGAACCCACTCAATTGCAACAAAAGCTAGACAGCAGATCAAAAAGAGCCATCTTCATTGGATACTCTAATGTGTCCCCTGGCATGTACCGGTTATATAATCCTAATACGAAGAAGTTTAGTACAAAGAGGGAAGTGGAATTTTTGGAAGAAAGCAAATGGAACTAGCAATAACATGTGACAAGTACCTTAACCCACTCTCAATACAAATTTCTTGACCCCTTTCCTTTTGACATGACCACTCAGACCACCCATATTGCACCACTCTCACCTAATGCCAATAGTGACAACAACAGTACCCAAATACCTACTACAAGCACACCTTTATCTACTAATCCTCATACCACCTCTTTATCCACCCAAGACTTGTCACCATCAACTTCACAGCCAACTAATCCTTCTCCCCATACATCACCTCCTGGGCCCACAAAAAGAATATCCAAACCACCAACTTGGATGCAAAACTATTGCAGTGGAGAGGGACTCTCTAATAGTGAAAATGAGCACCACACTTATCAATTTGCTCTCATTATTACCGACCCTTTGAACTACAAAGAGGCCTCCGGGTCTGATAAATGGGTCGAAGCTATGAGAAAAGAGATAGAAGCGGAGTATATAGCTGCGACCGGAGCTACTTGTCAGGCAATTTGGCTGCGTCGTGTACTTGAAGACATGAAAATTACACTAAATCAACCTACAGTCATTTTGTGTGACAACAAGTCTGCTATAAACCTATCCAAAAATCCCATTCATCATAGCAGGTCAAAGTACATCGAATTAAGATACCATTTTATTCGAGAAATGGTGGAAAAGAAGCTGGTGGCACTAGAGTTTTGTTCTACTCATGATCAGGTAGCTGATGTGCTCACTAAGTCCTTAACTTGGGAAAAGTTTGTCTACTTCAGATGGTTACTAGGCATGCGACAATTTGACTCAAGAGGGGGTGTTGAAGAATAAGTCAAAGATTTTACGTATGCATGGAACTCAAGCATGTGCAATGAGCTGCTAGTTTGAATAATTAATTACGTCTAATTTGTGTCCTTTATTTTAGTTTGGTTGTTATTGGAATAAGAGTCATGAATGACTCACCACAGTTGTTAGTCAGTTGAGTATTTCATGGGTTTACTTTTGCTATTTAAAGTAAATTGTATGCGGCTTTATGGATCAGTCATTCGAATACAAATATATGTACTTGAGTTCCTTCTTTAATATTTGTGATATTATTCTCTGATTGCCAACAAGAAGAAGGTCAAAATGATAAAAGAATTGATTTAAGAGATGACCATAGGGTAAAGACCGTTGAGGATTGTGAAGAATGTTCGAAATACGCTTGACAATCAAGTATCTTATGTGCATACCAACCTTAGTTTGTTTAGTTTCAAAGTATCTAGGCAAAAGAAAGTGTGCAAAATATGATAAGTTGATGTGATTTCTTATCAATCTCTTTTTTAGGATGAAAAAAGGTTTAAGTTTGGAAAGTTTTGATGTACGGGTATGATGCATGCATAAATAGCGTGTAACTTTACATTTTTAGCACATAGAAAACTTGTTACTTTGTTAGTCTTATGTGCAGGGAAGCTCTAGATCACAACACACACTTTTGAAATGTTGAAAATTAAATTGAGACATGCACACACACGATAAAGAATCAATATATCAGGAATTGACAAAATAGGACAGAGTTGACGTAAACTACGATTATAGGCGTAGTATACGACCACCACCTTTTTGTTTAGGTGTTTTGAACATCATAAGGCGAAGCACGTTGGTTGTTCTTAATGTGGCCCACTGTAGTATTTGGTCACGGCCATAGTCTACAACCACCTAACGGTTTATGGCGGTTTTCATCATTTTTTACCATGTTTTAATTATGGATTTTAAGCATTCTTAACCATTATCACCCTTGGGAAGCAGAAGAATGAGGGAGATCATTGAAGATTGAGTGACACAAGACTTCTACATCATATTCGATCACAATCTGTCCCGAGATCATTCAACAACCACCACAATCATGATAGACTAACTATTACTAGGTGCTTGATTTGTGTGTTTAACTATATTAGTTTGAAGTTTCATTGGTACTAGACTTGAATTTGGTTTTAATCATTTGCATGTGTGGATGTTTAGAACAATTTCATGCTTTGATGTGTGATTATATTGCAAGACAAGTTATTTACGTTTTCAATGAGCATATGTTAATGTTATTTCTTGGTCTATAAATCACTAAACCACATAGTGTTATGTTGTTACCATACTAATATGTTGATTTGATTGTAACATGCGTCTTTTATGGTCTTCTATCAATAAGTAACTTAATCTTGGATTCATTGGTTTTATATTATCCATTGTTATACACATTGAACAAGGTTATGTTATACAACTTGCTATTAACAATAGTGTAATCAGATTAGAAGGGGTGCTACCAAACCGACACCTATATGATTATCTTTCATTTACTTGTTTTTTTTATCTGGTTTATTGTGATAATCAATAGTTAAATCTAATCAAAGTGTAGTTTTACATTATGTCAATACAATACAATCAAGCTAAGCTAATTACCAACCTTAACTCCTTGTGTTTTGACGCTCTTGATTGCCGTAGCCAATACAAGGTAACTAATTCTCTATATCTTTGATTGGTTCATCAACGGCGGTCAACACCCCATGCTGTCAGGATTTTTTATTTGCTTTTCTTTACTTTCTTTTGAGTTGTTTTCTTATTTTTGGCTGTTAGATTTTTTTTTATTTCTTTCTCTTTATTTTTCTTTAATTTTTGATTTTTTTTTATTTCAAGTCTGTATTATCTAAATTTCTAACTCTTTTATTCTGTACCCAAGGATGTCTATAAAATAAATCATCATCATTTGTTTTAAATTAGCTTAAATTAATTTTTATATTTCTCGAACGTTTATCTTTTATACATATTTTGTTTGACTCTGATACTCGGTGCCCAAATATGCCTACAAAATAAATCGGTATCATTTATTTTAAATTAGCTTTAATGTACTTTTATATTTCTTAACATTTATTTTCACAACATAATTCTCTCAAATTCCACCGTTACCCTTGCAACATACTTATTTTTATCTACACGCAAATTGCATATTATTACCCGCTCATAATTTGTTAAATCGTCATTTACATTACAAATTTACTATAATGATACAACAGCTTTTAAACAGGTTAACGGAACACACCACTTCATGTGCATGCCTGACCATCATACAGATTTACAGAACCCACTTGAGATTCCAGGCTGGTTCAATTTGACAAAAGATCTTGACCATATACGATCTTAAAAATTAACAAACCAAACTGACTAAATTGGTTGGGTCGATCAACCCAGCCAAACTCACCAAAACAGTTTGGTGGTTTCATAGTGTGTTATTTTTCTTCATGGATAATATATCACATTTACATAACTCTAAAAACAAAAACAAATAAACATATAGTAACAGCTAAACATCCCGCTTCGGTTCACAAGACTAGTTCCAAGTTCCAAATAGCCTAACAAGTGTATAGCTGTAAAAATCAGACCGAATAGATCTTTAACCGGACTATTTACTTCGCTTTATATATAAAGTGCAGTAAAAGGTATCAGTAATTCAGTATCACCCAAAGCCCACCAAAGTTGGTAGATCTTTTAGCTACAAACAAAGTGCACACTAACAGTTTGTTGATACAGAGTGTAAGCATAATCCGCAGAGTAGAAACTACTATCCCATGAAAACATAAAACAGAATACTGATCTTCAGGTTCAACAGTTCTTTACCCAAAAAGACACACATAAAAAGAGAAAGTCAACCACAAGTGAATGAACAGTCTTGGAGCCACATGATCTTCAAATTATGTCCTTCCCCACACAACATCTGTAACAGTCGGACAGTCAGCCCTGAAGATGAGGGAAGTCAACCTGTATACAAAGATAATCATAAGCGGCGATAAGTAAGGCCGGAACCATGATCCAGGGATACCTGAACCTGCAAAACTAGTAAATTATGTAAGGTCACATTTATTTGTTTATTTATAATATCCACATTTAAATAACATATGAGGGATACTTCCATAATGGTTTTACCATACTTCATTCAAAAGTTTTGTACCAGTGACTTGAAACTCCTTCCATCTGATATTAATGAAACAATATGTATATAATCTGGAAAAGTCAGGCCTGCAAAAACCCTGGGGCAACCTATCCTTGCAAAACAAAACTGTGGTCTATACTAATGATTAAATTATTACAAGAGACCCCAGCTTCCTGAGTTTTTTTCTGTCTTAAACCCAAATTTAATTCCTTGCATTTCCTACAAAATTTATCACGCAACCTGTGGAGATCACTTTTTTGGGTAACAATAAGAATCCGTTAAGGAAAACTCATGGGATCTCACTGATACCCTGCTAATCAATGGGACCAGGTATAACAAAATTTACACTTGACAAGGTGGCCTTGCATTTAAGGTTTGTAACCAGTGAAAACAGGCTTTGAACCTAAGAACTCTGCTAAGAAAACATACAATTACCACGAAGCCAACCCTTGAAGGTTGGAACACTTTTGGTTTTATCAAGAAAAAGATTAAAAGAATACTCAAAAGTTTATGATATGCAACCAAAAAACAGAAGAAAGGGCTGAGAAATGGATGTCCTGAATAAACAAGAATGCATTTTCTGAAGAAGTTAGAGGGAGAAGTGGAAAATTCTAGATGTTAGGACTGGAAAAGGCCTTAGAAAGTCAAATTTGACCAGATTAGGTTACTTTATTTATGAAATTAGCTCTATGGTTTATGCATTCAGGCGGTATGCAGTTAGTGATCCTTTCTTCCCCTGTCTTCCCTGTTATATTTATTCAATTTCCTTAATAGGGGAAGGAGTGAAGGGAGAAAATAGAGATTTGGCTAGTGAACCCCCTGTACCCTGTACTCCTGCACAGTGGAAAGCGGGCAGTAAGCCATTTCTTCCAAGCGGATATGTTTCAAAAATTAAAAACCACTGCTTATTTTCATCTTTCATTTTACTTTTTCTTCCTACATTCTTTCAAAAAGGTTCATGGAAAGTGATGCTTAAAAGAGCAAAAAATCTACCCACCAATGAGTTAGGTCAACCAACGTACCAAAATGAATAATGTTTTGACCCAAACCCATTTTGACGTATTTTACAACCAACCCCATGGGCACATTTTTCCACCTCTAAAAATGATGCAATATAATGGACGAAATTCAAGTGAGAAGAAACAAACCAGAAGATGCAACGTTTATCAGTGATCATAGCCACCCTCATCACGTTGCTGGCGAGGGTCTTGATATTGGTCTCCATTTGGTGATGCAGCACCTCGGTCATTGCTGTCATCATTGGCGGCTTTAGGGCGGGAGTCAGCTTGTTCCCTTTCTCGGTTCCATTGCTCAATCTTTGCCCTCCTTTCAGCACTCCCTTCCCTAACTGGGCTTCGGTTTCTCTTTCCACCTGGACTTCTGCTACGTCCCCCTCTTCGAGGTGGACTCCTGCTGCTTCTGGGCCTCCTACCACCCCTGTCCCTGTCATTGTCATGATGATGGCGGTGATCATGATCTGCATAATCACCTCTTCTTCCTGAACCACGCCCGCTACGCTCGTCATAACCACGGTGTCTTTGAGGACTACGGCTCCTGCTTCTACTTCTTCTCCTTCGGCTTTTCCCAAATAATTGTTTCCTCAAGTCCCTGATATGCATGGTCAGCAATTAATGAGATCGAAGTAAAAAATATGATTGGAAGAGTGAGCTGGTTCAGTACGAGGAAAAAATGGATAATCTTAAAGTATGTGTTGAAACAGGTATGGTCGGATTGGGCCATCCCACATACATTTGCTTATTCCTTGTGTTTAATTATTAGTTAATAATTAATTTGTTAAAAATAATTGCATAAACTTAACTGTTACTAGGGGTGTGCTAAAACAAGCATGCACTGACAAAAACCAAAGATCCAAACCAGTGCTTGCCTCGATTCTATATTTTCATATAGCTGCTTTTTAGTTAGTGATATTATATAAATTGCTTTTTAGTTAGTGACAAATAAAAATCTAACCCTTTTTAATACAGTGATTTCAGAGGCTTTATTCACCGTAATACATTTCAAATATAATTCGGCTCATTTCCTTTTTAGTTAATTGTTAGTTTAAAACATTTGACCCAGCAGAAATAAAACCAAATATACCCATAATATGTAAATGGTTCAAAATGCCACCAGTTGCCCAGTAGTAAAACCTACAACAACAAACTGACCTGCCAATCTTTTTTAAATGCATGAAGTTGCAGTAACCACCACGATTACATACATTTTCTTCATACTGCCTACATGTAGCCTCGCGGAAATCCGTCACTGGAGAGAAGTCCACAATGATAGGGCGACCTAAAAATATAGATTACTTTGATGTTAGGCACAACATGATAACTTTAATTTAAATACATAAGACTACCCTTGAAATATTCACTTTAAAATAGGTCAGATATCTAATTCATGACAAAACACAGCCTTCTTATAAGTGACTGCAATTAATGCCCACGCTCTAGGAGACACATGAAGCACATAACTAAAGTTTATAATATAATTAAGAAACAGATGTATACCTGCATAAAACCTTCCACTCAAATTCTGAAGAGCATTTGCGGCATGCTCTTCTTCCCTAAACTGGACATACACATTCCCCACCTGCTCAAAAGAAAGAAAATGCAATCTAATAGGATCTGAAATATGAAAGAAATTAACAGAACTTCAATGTGAAGTAACAGCATACCATGTGGTCAGCCAAGTTATCACATATGTTTAAGCTTTCAATCTCCCCATACTTGCTCAGCTCTTCAAACAAATCTTCATAAAAGTCCTGAAATTCCACATTTGAGTTAAGGTGAGAAAGTAAATCCCTAAAATTAGCACAAGTCTCATATGTATCATTCTACGAGTTCAAAATTTCATATATATGTGTCTAAACTTCATAATATAATAATTATCCATTTAGAATATCTTATTTACCCATTACGTCATCCTTCAAGATAGAGGTAATGTTTGCCCACAGGCCTCATCTCACCCTCCCCAGATCCCACAATTTAAGTGGGACTTTACTAAATATGTTTGTTTGTTATATTTACCCATCACATCATAAATTTCATACTACCAGCTACCTTTTTTAAGAAACAGCATAATAGCAGCTAACTAAACAGCATATTTCATTGAATAAAAGAAAAGGGCATCATGTGCTGAGATGATTCACATGAATAGCATTATTTTCCTATTCTTGTATTCAGTCATATACTTGTTCACTAAAGAATTAGTAAATATGATTAATTTTAGTGTTTTAAAAGAGGAAACTTAATATAACATATATTAGTACATAGACAATGAATTTTAAACATTTTGAAGAACGTATATGAAATTAATCCTTAATCAATCATGATATCATAAATGATGGCAATTGCAAAGACAGGAGACGATTGCAACAAAGCTATTAAGCTACCTAAGCCTTGTTATAGTAACCCTGGCGATAAAAATAGGCACAAGAAAACGATCTTCAACAACAGTTGAAATAACACACAAAATCTGTACTAACAGCACAAAATCAATGATCCGTAAGGAAAAACACTCTTCAAATACAAGAAAAGGAGATCGATTTAAAAAAAAAAAAAAAAAAACCTCAAAATGATCCTGGATTTTGCGAGGGTCAAGGGGCTGGCCCTGAGGATCAACACCAGGAGTGATGGAATCGGGACGCTGGTACATGTTGGAGAGCAAGAGAGTGGGGCTGATGCTGGGTTTGGTGTGGAGCCTGGAGCATCGGTCACCGTGGCGACAGGCTCCGATCTTGAAGTAGAAGGGGCAATTCACCCGGTCCTTTTCGGTGCCGAATATCGACGCCAAGTGCTCAGCCATCCTTCGCCTCAGATGATGATTAATTGATCGATCGACTAGGGTTAGGGTTAGGGTTAGGGTTTATGTAGAAAGCCCTAGGGTGGGTGGGTAATGGGTTCTCGCTTAATCGATTGTTCCACCACTTTATACGAACTGAAATTTGGGAGACAACCGACGAATTATATATAATAATAAAAATCGGTGTGGTCAATCAGATACTTCTTTTCTGAAACTTGATTTCATCAGCTGGTTTGCCCGAGTGGTTAAGGGGGAAGACTTAAGATCTTCTGCACATAAGTGCGCATGGGTTCGAACCCCATAGCCAGCAACTCTTTTCATTGTTTAAATTTGTTTACTTTTACTTTAAGTTGTTAAATAATTTGTTTAGTTTTTTATTTATTTTTAAGTTGGTTAATAATTTGTTTAGTTTTTTTTTATTTGTTTTATTGAAATTTAATTACTTCTTGTTTGTTTGTATATGCCTTGGAATATTAATTATAATTAAAATTCAGACTAATATGTAATATTATATTTATAAAATTATGTGACCACTAACTACGATTAAGTAAACAAAAACGATTGTAACTTACCAACAATTCTTAAGTTAATTTTTACATCGAAATGTAACTTTTGCAAACAATAGTAATTTAGTGGATGCTTTAAGTAATTTACCTAATCTGAAATGTATTATGAATAAGTTAAGCATGAATTGTATGGTTTCTAGTCTTTAGGTCTACTCAATTCATGTGATTATAAGTTTGAACCTGATTCATATATGTGTATTTGATTGCTTTTATAACTTACTTTTGCCCAATAACACAACCTAATTTAATTGAAAGTTCACAGGGCTACAAATTCCATTTTGTAGATTTGTATTGTGTTTGGAAGCAAGTGAACTCAATTCCTCATTTAGCATGACCAATTAAGATATTGAAAGAGATGAGAGGATACCAAATGGTTACAAATAGGGGTGTTCATTTTCGGATATCCGAAATTCGGATATCCGAATTTCGGATATCCGAAAATTTCGGATAGTGAATTTCACTATCCGAATCCGAATCCGAAATTTCGGATATCCGAATTTCGGATATCCGAAATTTCGGATTCGGATTCGGATATCCGTTCGGATATCCGAAATTCAAAAAAAAGTTGTATTATTTAATAAATTTTATAAAAAAATAATAGATTTTATTAAAATTTACTTCATATATCCGAAGTTTTTATTAAAACATCCGAAATATCTAAAAATATCCGAAATATTTAATTAATATTTAATATTTTTAATTTTTTATAAAAATATTTTGGATATTTCGGATATCCGAAATATCCGAAAATTCTCAAAATCACTATCCGAATCCGAATCCGAAATTTCGGATATCCGAAGTTCGGATATCCGAATTTTCGGATATCCGAAATTTCGGATATCCGAATTTCGGATTTTCGGATATTTCGGATTCGGTTTCGGATTCGGATATTTTTGAACACCCCTAGTTACAAATACAACTAAATGGGAACACTGGTCAGTTTTTTAGTTGTATAAGCTGAAGTTATAACTTGAGGTCTTAAAGCTTGTTTTTAATAAAAAAATTAATATATTGTTGGGCTAAATATTCATTTGTATCTATTACTAGTCTAATCACTTGTGTATGATCCTTATGTTATGTTAAAAAAGTTAAAATTAAAATAGAGTAAATTACATGTATGATCTGTATGTTATGTTAAAATTTTGAATTTAGTCATAAAAGTCTGAATATAATCCCTAGTATTTCTTTCTTTTTCATCTATGGTCTCAACTCATGGGGTTTGAATCTGGTATTATTTTATTGAATCATCGTGGTTCTAGTATAAATCTGAGGTTTGAATCGATTCAAAGGGTCTTAACAAGATAAATTCCTATCAATAATAAATAAAACAAATGTAATAAATATTATAGACAAAAACAAAGAAAAGAAAAGAAAGAAATAGGGAAGAGAGAATTCAAGAGGCCCGTAAGGATCAAGATAAAGACGACTGAGCCAACTTGATATTTTGGTATTATCGCCACAAAGAATGTGACATCCGTCACCTTAAGGTCCGTCAATTAACGTGGTTGTCCGTTAACTATTCTTTGATCGATCATTCCTCATCCTTATTTAACTCTTTATGTGGATATCCTGTGTGCTTTATTATCGTTGTGTGCGTGTATTCGTTATGATCATATGTTAAACCCAAAAAAAAAACTATTTAAAACTTTCATTTTCGAAACCGCCAAATATATCATTTTTATATATATAAAACGTCATTAACATAACCATTTCTTAAGTCATAACATCATTAAATGCACTTTTGCAATTAATATAAAACATCTAATAAAGTCGTTTTTCAACCAAACCAAATTTGAGAAAACTCGGGGGTTAAGTGCAGGGACTAAACATGTAATTTTGCAAACTTGGGCTGGGTATATATACCCCATACCAGCCCTAAATCACCACTTTCACCATCTTCTTCATCTCTTCACTCTCTACACACACATCTTCTTCATTCTAGCACCAAATCCGACCCGTGTGGTCTCGTTTTCGTCGTCTAGACTTCATCTACAGCTTAGACTACTCGTTTCTAGCAGGTAGACTACCTTGGTTGTCTGTTGTCACACCCCAACCTTGACGGCGGAAACGTCGAGGAGTGAGAGTTAAGATCGTTCACAGCCACATAACGCTATTAATAATCCAAATATAATTTAAACATAAGTTTCAATTGTATCATTACAAACATAAGTCTCGAAGAAATTAAAAGCATAACATAAAATGTAACAAATCATTCTTGTTTCATTTAATTAACTAGGTCCATTCCTAGATGTGCAAGCTTTAAAGAGTAGAACATAAACTTGGGGTATACCTGAAACATGTTAAAAATAAAAGGTCAACATAAAAATGTTGGTGAGCATTCCATAGTTTTCAATACATAAGTATATAAAAGATGGCAATTCAAGTCATAAGTTAGTGAATAAAGTGATTAGGGATGTTATGAACAATGCAACAATCAAACCTCGACAAAGTTTTACAAGTCTCAAACGTTAAAAGTATATACGATCAGCTAAGTGTACTTGGATCAACCAAGCAGGCTTGTCTTACTCATAGATTTATGACTTCGCTGGGCTAGCAATAGTTAATGATTGTACATATAACGCCATAACATGGTAACCACAAAAGTTCAACTAACCATAACTTTACAAGATGAATTGCCATAGGTTTACAAGTCTCAAATAAGTTTACAAGTGCAATGATAATAAGTTAACATGTTTCACCCCAAAGTGTGAAAATAAGCAAAAGGGGTATGGAAATACTCACATGGATATATGCATTACAAGATGTTATACAAAGTCAAAAGATAATCCAAGGTATCCATCACAAGGCACCTAACATGTATATTACAAGTTTAAGGTTAACAATAAGATTAACGTTTTAATGCGAACTAGGGTTTCAATTGGGATTTGGGGGTTTAAATGATTAAGTAAAATAATGACTCGTTTATGTTTGGTTTAATAATATAAATCAATTAAGTCCATAAATAATTAAAAATGTCTCAACAATTTAAGTTATTGATTCAATAGAAATTAAGTTTAATATGTGAAAAGAAATAATTAATTTAATAATTAATTATTTAAAACTTGGCAAAGAGAATTAATTAAATACTTATTTAAATGACGTTAAAATTATTTAAAATCATTTTATAAAGTTTTGAGCTTTTACCATAAACATTTTATGTTACAAAATCTTAAAAATAAGAATAAGGCAAATTATAGCGTTTAATAAATTTCAAAAATTCAAATAAAAGTTAACGAGTAACTTTATTAACTAATTATGATATACATGCTTAAATGATAAGAGGAATACTTAAATATTTTTTAAAAACAACCATTTTTATAATTAAACATTTAAAGTATTTGAAATATGTAATTTTGGAGTGTCTTGAAATGATCTAAGTTTGGACCATATTATATTTATAACATATAAATAACTTAATAATATTTTTATAATCTTTTTATTTTTAACAAGTAATTAAAGTTAAGAGTTATTAGTTTTAAAATATTAAAATTTAACTTAATAATTTCTGAAATGTTTTAATTAACAAAATAATATTTAATTAGATTTATTAGTATATTAATAGTTTTTTTTTCTAATTTAAATAATAAACAAATAATAATAAAGGAAGCTGCCAAAATAAAAACATGGCAGGGGCAGGGTTCGAACCCCTGACCTGCCATGCATATGTGTTTGTTGTTAACCAACAGGCCAAAGCCCGATTCCTGTCATAAAATGTAAATTAATTACTAAAACCATTATTCAAATAAATTTCCCCAAATCCTTATAAACCCTAGAATCGTTTGATTCCAATTGAACATCAAGATGATTGTGATAACGAAATTGATGTTAGGGCTTTTGATGTTTATAAGATTTCGAGTGTGTGGATGTGTCAAATTACCCGAATTGATGTGATTTTGATGGAGAACGAGTACGCGGGCCGATCGCGACCACGTATCACTTGTTTGCTACCCAAACGACGTTGTTAATCAAATTCGTTGCACAGTAAGTCTATAATGATGCCAATGATGAAAAACCCTCTATCAATTGCAAGTTAGAAGGCTCGGTAGGTGGTGTTCGAGTGTCAAGCAGATCGCGGAATAGGAGAGAGTCGAATTCGAAGATTGTGAGTTTCTCAGGTGAAATTGGAAGTAACCATAGAATAAAGATAGATAGACGCTCGTTTGGGTTGATTTAATTTGATTATTATTACAATTTATTGTCCAAACGGTTTTTGGGTTTAAGATGCTTCGGTTATGCACTTGTTTGAGTGATAACCGATGTTTTATTCTCAATTAATATAGGCGTTCACGTTCGAATCTTGCATACGAACCGATTTGGTTCGATTTGGGTACAAAAACGAGTGTTTTTGTGGACTTTTGGTGCTCGCCGGAGCTCGGCCGGAACCCGGCCGGAGCACACGCCGGAATTACGGGGTTTAGGGGGGTTTTGGTTTGGGTTCTCAACTTTTACACATTTAGTCCCTGCGGTCTTTAGTATTAACATTTTATGCACAAAACTTCATAGCCTAAGTTTCTAGATTTACAATTAAGCCCCTGGACTTAATTTAACTTTAAGATTTAACCATTTTTAAACTTATCAACTATTTATGACTTGTTACTACTATTATTATTATTATTCATATTATCATAGTTATTATGATTGTTATTTATTTTATAATCTATTAGAAATGTTACTACGTTCAACTTAATAGCTTAAGTTATTATCTTTTAAATAAAAGAATTAATTAATGAAAACCAAGAATCAAACATAAATAAATCACAAATTCCATAAATGATAACAATGGTCCTTACAAGATTAATCAAAATTAATTCTCAGTTAACAAAAATTCAAGATGTTACAGTCTCCCCAACTTTTAAGAATTTCGTCCCGAAATTGAGAATGAACTTAAATGAACAAGAGGAGTTGTAATGAAAGGTGAGTGTTCTTCGAACAGTGTTTGACGTTTGATTACAGATGGAACGCTTCCCTTTATGGAATCTTACAAGATTCTTAACATAATGATCGCGAGACGTTTTGAGATAAAACGTTGAAAAAAACGATAACGAGCTACCGTGGTACCTTAGATTCATAAGTCACAACTTCTAGAATGTAATTTCGTAGTAAATTGATGTCTAGAAATCAATAAAGACCAACAATGATAAGAAAGGTTAACCGTCAGGATTTAAGAATCCCAAACGTCACTATATGAAACGATCTTAACGCATATCTTGTGAATATGTATCTCTCCTTTGACCAATCATCGGTCTAAGAATAATACGATATGCGAATATCTTGAAATAAGTTCACGACGATGGTTGGGAACATTATTAAAAGCAGAAAAATGAATTGACCATCTAAATTAATGATCGATGTTTAACGACATACCACGGTATACGACTATTTGAGATAGATACAAGCCAATTTCTCGACCTATTAACCCACATGAGTCAATATGAAATTAGTTAATCGGTCTATAATGCACCATTTGTCATCATGGCATCTAAGATAAGAGGCACTTAGTGTTGAAAAGTTAAACAAGAGATTCATAGGAACACGAATGTTAGGTTTTGTCATATGTGAAAGTAAGACACTTGGACACATGCCAAGTTACGTCTTTTCCTTTATGCCAAACCCATGACTACAAGTTACGAAGACTTATGAACCTTTATATCCGCGTCACAATGTAAGTAATAACGAGTCTCGTTGATCAAAATCAAGATAGTGTTTTAATGATTTTCAATGGTTAAGGATTAAAGACGATTTAAGAAATGACGTGAACAATAGGAAATGTACTTATATTTTGCAAGGTAGCAAATTTCCAAGTATAGTTTGCATACACAGTTCATCAAACCCATGAGTAAAGTCGAGAACATTCGTATGTCTAGAAAGACATAACCACAAGTTGATAATGTCTTTATTTAGTAGATAATTTGTTTAAGAAGACTACCATCACACAATCATGTGTTGATGCTATCTCAAAATGAAAGTTGATAAGTAGGGAATAAATGGTTCGATATAGCTAGATCAAATCAAAACATAAGGATAAAGGAAAAAAATCGTTTTAAAGATTTCAAATGCTCCAAGTTCGGAATCAAAATCCACCTAGAGTGATCGGGTCTCTTTTCAAGTTCAGAAATCATGCTTTGGCTTGATAGGTCCAAACACTAACATTGGTTCACCCTTCAAGTTACTACATGTTCCTTGTCACTTGGTTAAAACCTTGGTAAGTTGAAGATCAAGAAATAAGAATAGTCATCAAGGTGTGGTTTTCACTCCTAACTTGATGGTGTATTCTCAAAGTATGACCACTAACTTACCAATCAAAAAGTTCGATCCCAACTCCTTGTTAAGGATCCACAAAAATAAGACGAGGTAACTCACCATTAAGGTAAGGGAAATCACTCCTATCTTAACGGTGGAGTTTTACAAAAACAAAATATAAGAAGATGAACTTCTTCATCAAAGTCCAGAATTCACTCCTACTTTGATGAAGTCGTCTCATTTGAACAAATACAATTCTTAAAGATGATATTATCATCAATGTATGGAATTCACGCCTATCTTGATGATTGAATTTCATAATATCAAGAAAACAATCGAAGATTGACATTTGTCACCCAAGTACGGGTTCCAATCCTATTTTGGCGAGACCATGTCATTTGTGAAATGCCATTCCAAAGAAAATAATTGAAGTCAATCCTTGGGATAAGGAAATCACCCCAATCCAAAGGATGAAATTTTATAAATCACAATTGGAAACCATTTATCGAAACGAATAGAGAATAATCAAAGTAAAGAAATCACCCCTGTTTTGATGAGTTAGAATCATTTAGGAGATACGGGTGTTCTTAGTCATAGGTTGACTTTCAAACACTTGCATCTCCCACGGTGCAGACGGTACGGAGTTTGACTTAACGACGAAAGGAAAATAATATCAATTAGAAATTCAGAAAATTTCAAGTTACATCAATGTAACAAAAGGAAAAATCATGCTTACAAGCTTAAGATCAAAGTTCAAGATAACAGAAGTTACTGTGGTGTTCGAATCTTGGATGGTTTCAATCGGGAAGACGAAATCAAGGGCAGGAAATTATTCAACACCACAATAAGATGTGAACATTCGATTCACAATCGAAAGGAATACATGGACTTCTCAAGATATGAGGTCAACCATAGCCTTATTGAATACACGCGTACTTATAAGTGATCACTCATCTCAAGGGTTTCGAGTCAAGTAAATGGATTCAATGATCGAGTCAAATCACCATTTACACTTTGCCTAGACAAAGTATCTCAAGATGTAGGAATTCCACCTATGGCATTGCATGTTCTTAGTTATGGGACACATCCTTAAGAAGATTTGAGAACCATAAGTAACGGTTTAAAGTTTTTGAGGACCATTCGGTTTAGATTCCCAATATCTTTGGGTATATTAAGATCCATGTTCATGTTGGTCAAGATATAGAAATAGTTACATGAAACGCTCAATGTATAACGGTGTTTAAACGTAAGAGTTGAAATGTAGGTTAGGTTTAATATTAACAGGAACATTATGTGTGATAAGAATGAAGAGATACCAGTTCAAGGAATCAAAGATTTTAAGATACGAAGTGGATGGTTCCATTTGGTAACGCATTACCATTTGGAATCGTTGACACGTCAAGGTAAATTGACCCATTTGCCATAGAGACTTGTGTATGTTGACCATAGTTTATCACTCATCCCAGAAATCCCCAGGTAAGCATAACTGGTCTCACAATGAGATTTATACGATATGCTTGCCTTAGCCCGAAGGCCTTTTGCAAGGAAATCCAGAATACAGGTGTCTATGTGTCACACAAATTTCTTTGGTTTATGAAATCAAAACCTTGATGAGATTTTCATAGATTAGACATAAAGTCTAAGGAACTAAACCCACGATGATAAGTGTAGATTCCACATGTCGTTGAGAATAAGTTTAGGAAGTTCATTTGTCGGGGAGGGTCAAAGAGTCAAAGTTAAGTTTAGGGAGACAAGTAACTAAGTTTAAGCGTACATAAGGCAATCCTATGCTAAGGCATCAAGTTGCACAAAAGGCATAGCATTATATAGCATGCAAACAACGTGTAAGCACAAAGGTATAAGAATCTTTCTATGAGGTTCATGCAACTATAGTCTAGGTCACCATTTCTAATAACCTAAATCCCTATAGTTATGGGCTCTGATACCAATCTGTCACACCCCAACCTTGACGGCGGAAACGTCGAGGAGTGAGAGTTAAGATCGTTCACAGCCACATAACGCTATTAATAATCCAAATATAATTTAAACATAAGTTTCAATTGTATCATTACAAACATAAGTCTCGAAGAAATTAAAAGCATAACATAGAATGTAACAAATCATTCTTGTTTCATTTAATTAACTAGGTCCATTCCTAGATGTGCAAGCTTCAAAGAGTAGAACATAAACTTGGGGTATACCTGAAACATGTTAAAAATAAAAGGTCAACATAAAAATGTTGGAGAGAATTCCATAGTTTTCAATACATAAGTATATAAAAGATGGCAATTCAAGTCATAAATTAGTGAATAAAGTGATTAGGGATGTTATGAACAATGCAACAATCAAACCTCGACAAAGTTTTACAAGTCTCAAACGTTAAAAGTATATACGATCAGCTAAGTGTACTTGGATCAACCAAGCAGGCTTGTCTTACCCATAGATCTATTACTTCGCTGGGCTAGCAATAGTTAATGATTGTACATATAACGCCATAACATGGTAACCACAAAAGTTCAACTAACCATAACTTTACAAGATGAATTGCCATAGGTTTGCAAGTCTCAAATAAGTTTACAAGTGCAATGATAATAAGTTAACATGTTTCACCCCAAAGTGTGAAAATAAGCAAAAGGGGTATGGAAATACTCACATGGATATATGCATTACAAGATGTTATACAAAATCAAAAGATAATCCAAGGTATCCATCACAAGGCACCTAACATGTATATTACAAGTTTAAGGTTAACAATAAGATTAACGTTTTAATGCGAACTAGGGTTTCAATTGGGATTTGAGGGTTTAAATGATTAAGTAAAATAATGACTCGTTTATGTTTGGTTTAATAATATAAATCAATTAAGTCCATAAATAATTAAAATGTCTCAACAATTTAAGTTATTGATTCAATAGAAATTAAGTTTAATATGTGAAAAGAAATAATTAATTTAATAATTAATTATTTAAAACTTGGCAAGAGAATTAATTAAATACTTATTTAAATGACGTTAAAATTATTTAAAATCATTTTATAAAGTTTTGAGCTTTTACCATAAACATTTTATGTTACAAAATCTTAAAAATAAGAATAAGGCAAATTATAGCGTTTAATAAATTTCAAGAATTCAAATAAAAGTTAACGAGTAACTTTATTAACTAATTATGATATACATGCTTAAATGATAAGAGGAATACTTAAATATTTTTTTAAAACAACCATTTTTACAATTAAACATTTAAAGTATTTGAAATATGTAATTTTGGAGTGTCTTGAAATGATCTAAGTTTGGACCATATTATATTTATAACATATAAATAACTTAGTAATATTTTTATAATCTTTATTTTTTTAACAAGTAATTAAAGTTAAGAGTTATTAGTTTTAAAATATTAAAATTTAACTTAATAATTTCTGAAATGTTTTAATTAACAAAATAATATTTAATTAGATTTATTAGTATATTAATAGTTTTTTTTTTCTAATTTAAATAATAAACAAATAATAATAAAGGAAGCTGCCAAAATAAAAACATGGCAGGGGCAGGGTTCGAACCCCTGACCTGCCATATATATGTGTTTGTTGTTAACCAACGGGCCAAAGCCCGATTCCTGTCATAAAATGTAAATTAATTACTAAAACCATTATTCAAATAAATTTCCCCAAATCCTTATAAACCCTAGAATCGTTTGATTCCAATTGAACATCAAGATGATTGTGATAACGAAATTGATGTTAGGGCTTTTGATGTTTATAAGATTTCGAGTGTGTGGATGTGTCAAATTACCCGAATTGATGTGATTTTGATGGAGAACGAGTACACGGGCCGATCGCGACCACGTATCACTTGTTTGCTACCCAAACGACGTTGTTAATCAAATTCGTTGCACAGTAAGTCTATAATGATGCCAATGATGAAAAACCCTCTATCAATTGCAAGTTAGAAGGCTCGGTAGGTGGTGTTCGAGTGTCAAGCAGATCGCGGAATAGGAGAGAGTCGAATTCGAAGATTGTGAGTTTCTCAGGTGAAATTGGAAGTAACCATAGAATAAAGATAGATAGATGCTCGTTTGGGTTGATTTAATTTGATTATTATTACAATTTATTGTCCAAACGGTTTTTGGGTTTAAGATGCTTCGGTTATGCACTTGTTTGAGTGATAACCGATGTTTTATTCTCAATTAATATAGGCGTTCACGTTCGAATCTTGCATACGAACCGATTTGGTTCGATTTGGGTACAAAAACGAGTGTTTTTGTGGACTTTTGGTGCTCGCCGGAGCTCGGCCGGAACCCGGCCGGAGCACACGCCGGAATTACGGGGTTTAGGGGGGTTTTGGTTTGGGTTCTCAACTTTTACACATTTAGTCCCTGCGGTCTTTAGTATTAACATTTTATGCACAAAACTTCATAGCCTAAGTTTCTAGATTTACAATTAAGCCCCTGGACTTAATTTAACTTTAAGATTTAACCATTTTTAAACTTATCAACTATTTATGACTTGTTACTCCTATTATTATTATTATTATTCATATTATCATTGTTATTATGATTGTTATTTATTTTTTAATCTATTAGAAATGTTACTACGTTCAACTTAATAGCTTAAGTTATTATCTTTTAAATAAAAGAATTAATTAATGAAAACCAAGAATCAAACATAAATAAATCACAAATTCCATAAATGATAACAATGGTCCTTACAAGATTAATCAAAATTAATTCTCAGTTAACAAAAATTCAAGATGTTACATCTGTTTTCTTGCCTTTTCACGGCTGTCCAAACTAGGGTTTCGGGTGTTTGGGTCCAACCCAAACACACAAGGTCGTATGGGTGCGTGTGAGGTCTTTCTGCTTGTGTTTCATGTTTGTGTATGTTTATTGAGTGTTTCTGGAAGTCCTTGTGATGTAAAACCCGCGTTTAGAGCAGCTCGGGGGCTGCTCAGCCCGACCACAGTCGCGATTCTGCAGTTCAGGCGACTGGGTCTGTCATTTGATTGAGCTCTGCGATTGAGTGAGCCGTGCGACTGAATCATGCGTCTGAGTCAATCGTGCGACTGATTTGTGCGACTAGGCATGTCGTGCGACTGTGTGTTTGTATGCGATTGAGTCATGCGTGCGAATGAATGTATGCGATTGAGTCATGCGTATGAATGATTGTGTGCGATTGAGTCAGGTGACCGACTGAGTGTATGTAATGTGCGTGATTCGCACGACTGGAGTCCAATCGCACGAATGAAGGTTCAATCGTACAAAAGTAGCTAATTCGCACGATTGAAGGTTGATTCGTGCGTATGGAGGTTGAGTCGTGCGATTGGGTGTTGTGTGGTATGACTGAATGCCAGTCATACGAATGAAGGCTCAATCGTACGAATGAAGCTGATTCGCACGATTGAGGGTTGATTCGTGCGAATGGAGGTTGAGTCGTGCGTCTGGTCTTGGCGTGCGACTGTAATTGTTGTGTTTGATTTCCTTTGTGCGTGGGGTGAGTATGACGTGTGATGTTGAGGTAACATTAACACAGTAGCCATTGTTCGGCCACAAAGATTAAAGTCAACGCTAAAAAGGGCACAAATACTATTTTAAACAAATTAAACTGACGCTTTACAACCATCAACCAACTTATAACTATTGACACATATTCAATACTTCTTCAATAACAATGAGACTTTTACTTAAACATCATCATCAATGGCGACAATGTCTTGTACTTGGATCTACATAGGGTCTAGTACGTGTGTCTGTTTATGTGTGCTACACGCGACCCAACCGATACAACCCGAATCGACCAATCATTATTACGCGCTTATATCATATCATTAATGCTTACAATAACTGTCAATAGGTGTTTGACTGTTCATTGCATTCAACATTTGGGATTACATTGATCATACATACTTACCACTTAACGAGTGAGTTTCGTGGCCCCTTTTTACGCTTATACAATATTTCAATCATTTACAACTTGGGGGAAAAGTATGCTTACTCATTTTCAATGCTGTACAACTTACTTACATTTTACATACAAGGAATCAACGTGATACTGTGTTGCAAGTACTATTTGATACATGCTTGGGTCTGCTGTGTGGTTCTATCTTTGCAACTGTTTAATTCCAGTGTGGGAACCGACGGTTAGGTATTGGTAGTACTACTGGGTTGACACCCCCACCCTCGTTCGATGGTATACTAGTTGGTACCATCAGTGGCCCCAGGAACGGGCCCTTGGGTGAATATATGCCGACAATTTCTTTGTGTACGTCGCTAGGTTTGGTTGCAAAGCTCATGTCATGTGATTTTACTTGTGTATATAACTGTATCCACGGTATTCCATTACGCTTACATTATACAGCATCACTTACATTTTATTATTTAAACCTGCGAGCTCACCAACAATTATGTTGACCGTTTTAAGCATATCTTTTCAGGTGATCATGCAAGTCCAGGAATCTAGGTGTGCTGCCTTAGTGGAGACTCTAGGATGCATTTTGGGACTTAACATATTTTGATAAACAATCTTATTGAACAATGTTGATATGTGTAAACAATTACATCCTTTTGAAACTTGTTCCCGGGTTGTGGGAATTTACATTTACAATTTCATCTTTATGTGATTATGTGTATCATCATCAAGTTATGCTTATGGCTATGTTGTCGTGAACATTGACTAAACACGACACAAGTCCCCTTGTTGTCGGGTGTCATCATGATACGCTTGTCATCATTTATTTATATTGCATCTCTATCGCTTACCATGTGTTATGACGATCCCGATCTCGTTACATCCCCGTGTTTCCGCTTTTAGCGGGGGTGTGACATAGAAGAACTTTCAGATTTTTTTATTCGTATATTCATAGGGAATTGAATCGAAAAGTAAGAAGTTTCAAACTTTCTATTAAATATCCGTTCCAACCAGTATTTGGGTGTTTTTGCTTGAGCTGTACGAGATGAAAGTCTCATATACAGTTCTCGGAGGGGGGATCGCACCTATCTCAATAAAGTCTATGATTGGTTTGAAGAGCGTCTCGAGATTCAGGCGATTGCGGATGATATAACTAGTAAATATGTTCCTCCTCATGTAAACATATTTTATTGTCTAGGGGGAATTACGCTTACTTGTTTTTTAGTACAAGTGGCTACAGGATTTGCTATGACCTTTTACTATCGTCCGACCGTTACTGATGCTTTTGCTTCTGTTCAATACATAATGACTGAAGCTAATTTTGGTTGGTTAATCCGATCAGTTCATCGATGGTCGGCAAGTATGATAGTCCTAATGATGATCCTACACGTATTTTGCGTATATCTTACTTGTGGATTTAAAAATCAAGCAAATTAACTTGGGGTTACTAGTGTGATTCTGGCTGTATTGACTGCATCTTTTGGTGTAACTGGTTATTCCTTACCTTGGGACCAAATTGGTTATTGGGCAGTGAAAATTGTAACAGGCGTACCTGACGCTATTCCTGTAATAGGATCACCTTTGGTAGAATTATTGCGCGGAAGTGCTAGTGTGGGTAGGGGTGTTCATCGGATCCGATAACGGATTATTCGGATTATTCGGATCGGGTTATTCGGATTTGAAAATTTCAGGACCCTATCCAAAATCCGATCCAATCTGAATAAGGATTTTTCTATCCGATCCGAGTCTATACAAATTCAATTCAGATCGGATTCTAATATATCCGATTAATCCGAATTTATATGAATAATCCGAATAAACCAAATAACAAACTTTTTCTATTTTTTTTGTTTCTTTTTTTGCTAATTTTTTTTAACATTTTATAAATTGGAAATCACAATAAAAGATATAAACTAAAAAAATTTACTTGTACGCAAATTCAAGATTAAAACGTAATAGGTAATTGTATAGAATCCGAAGATTAAAATCTCTAATTTTAAACGACGGTCGATTATTGCATAATTATTTAGGATTATGATTAAAATGGGTAAATATTCTTGTGTATTGAGTTGAAACATAATAGATAGTTGAGTAATGAGTATTGGGCAAGAAACATAGTTAAAGTCTTATTCTGATTAATCGGATATCCGAATAATCCGAATAAAAAAATTGTGATATCCGAAATGCGATCCAAAATCCGAATAAGGAATTCGGATTCGGATGAGATCCGATTCGAATATCCGAATAAGGATTCAGATCGATTTATTCAGATACGGATACGGATTGGATTTCGGATATTTTCGGATATCGGATTTATTGAACACCCCTAAGTGTGGGACGATCCACTTTTACTCATTTTTATAGTTTACACACTTTTGTATTGCCGCTTCTTACTACCGTATTTATGTTAATACACTTCCCAATGATACGTAAATAAAGCAATTAATAATGTTAATAATTATAAATATGTCATTTTTGTCACACCCCGTGTCACACCCCGAAAATCGCAGCGGAAAGTCGCGTGACGTGGTGGTAACGGAAGTTGGACTTGACCCAACTTTCATGGTCAAACGTATACTAAAATATCATTAATTATTAAAAACCATTAGTCATCATCATACGAGTATTTTGTTGTTCTACTTCGAATCATTATTAGTAGTAGTAAATACTACTTTTATTACACACACATGGTTTTATTCAAAACATTTATAGTCTTAACGTTTGACCCTTCCAAAGACAAAATTCCGAATTCCATGTTGAGCTCACCTATAACCCTGAAAAGCACGAAGGGTAATAAAGTCAACATAAAGTTGGTGAGCTTTCGGGGTTTGAATTCTTGCAACCATACATCTCTTTTAAAAATCATATGATGAAACAAGGCATAATATATATTCCACATAGACTAGCTAGGTACTATGTTATTTAGGTAATAAGCCCATAATCAAACCAAGAAACACGTCGTTGCCCCACAACTATCCAGACATATAAACTCCCTCGCCACAACCTGACCAGTGCGACTGGTCGCGAGAGCGGGCCATTCTAACCCGATAGATCTACCAATATATTCTGTGGCCTCATTCCCGAGGTTAATGATTATAGAGGGATTTAGATTTCAGTAGTATATAGATCCATACTACTGATTCAAACTTATACCCGCATATTATATATTATCCCGTTTAACTCATCATATACTTTAATAAATCATTTCATGCTTTTCCCCCAAAACAATTTAAAATACATTTAAAAATGGGGCCGAAGGACTCACCTTGAGCGTAATCCTTGAGGTTAACCAATGTGAAATGCTTTTCGAATTGTAAACCCTAATCATACACATTATGGTTATTACGTGATAATTCATGCTTAAGAATGCACTTCACCCATTCTAAATATGATTGTTTGAAATGGTACGTTTTGCTTTAGTCAAAACGTATATTTTTGTAAATGTAAATATTTCTTTTTAAAATCACATGTTTTGTGTCCTATAATCTACCAATTTCCTTAATTCTTATTAACTTGTCACTAATAAACTTGAGTCGAAAAGTCTTATTATACCATCATCTTGGGTGTCTAAAACCTTCTTAAACAGAGAGTCAATCTTCTCTACTTTAAGTTATTATTCCTAAAAATGATTATCTGATCGGGCTTTCTTTTACCTGAGTTCATGTAGAATTCAAGAAGTAGTTTCCTCGTTATATCCTTTGTAAAATACTCTTTTTAATATTACTTGATTATTAATACATCTATTATCCTCTTCTTTCATATCTTTACTAATTAGTCGTTTAAAGTATATACTTATATTTTCTTTTATTTGTCGTGGTTTTGTCCTCGGCACGTTTCATTCTTAGCCTAGTATAATTTCGATGTTTCAACCGTCGTTTTAATCGGTTTTGTTTGTCGTGGTGCCTCCTTGGTCATTTGTTCGATTATAAATCTTAGACTCAAAGTTCTTTAGTAGTCTTTTTTTTTTGTCTAAGGAAGTCCTTTAATTATGTCCAAATTTTCTTTTATTTCAACCTAATCATCTTTCACTAATATTATTACCAAAAATTACCTAAAATCCTTGATCTACCTATTATTCTAAGTTATCATAATAATCCTTCATCCAATGATTCTCCTAATGTTCTTATCAAGACCATTCTTATCATTTTTCCCATCTACATGTTTATGCCTTCATACATACATGACATACCCATACATACATACATACATTTTACCACCTAAATCCTTAACATAATATGTTTTCATCCACATAACCATCCATTTTCAGATTCATCAAACCATTATGATAACCATTTTACATACAAAATCATCAAAATAACCATTTCATACAATACCTAAATGGGTGAACTAGGGTTCATCAAGATTCCTTATCTTGATCATCCATGCATGAACATATATATATACATTGTCTATCTATTATACCTCACTAGATGAAATCCTTAACGGAATGCAAGCTCGATCTTGATTTCCCGATGAAACTTCGGGTCCTAACTAAGTTCCAACTAGAGTGTAAACGGGAGTGGTGATGGTTGGTGTTAACCGAAGGTAAAAGGGAAGGGGGGGGGGTCACGGTGGTGTTGGATAAAGGGTGACGAGGTGATGGTGTCGGGTGAGAGTGGTGATGACGGTATCGGGTGGAGGTGGTGGTGGTGATGTCGAGTGAGGGCGACGGTGGTGGTGGCTTCGGAAGGTGGCGATGGTGGTGGTGGTGGTGTCGATTTCGGATGTAGGTGATGGTGGTCGCGGTGGCGTGGTATCGGGATGGTGGTCGCGGTGGTGTTGTCGGGTGCGGGCGACGGTTCGTGGCGGGTGTGAAGGTGGTGATCGCGACGGGAGGTGGTGTCCGGTGTGGGGGTGATGGTCGCGACGGTGGGTGGTGATGTTGGTGCCGGTCGGCAGGTGGCCGGCGGGAGGCGGTCGGTGAAGGGAAGGGGAAGGGGGGGGGGCGACCGAAGGGTGATGGAGGTGGTGTGTGAGAGTGGAGAGGAGATGAAGAGTTGAGAGTGTTTTGTGTTGTGTGTGTGTGGTTTTTAAAACACACTCACAAGTGTGTTGTCTTGCATGCAAGACATTGAAATCCTTCTTGGATTTGTAACTAGCCTAATCACCATATTATTATTATTATTATTATTATTATTATTATTATTATTATTATTATTATTATATTATTATTATTATTATTATAATTATTCAAGAAATCGTTAAACGTTTACAATGTTTGCTAAACGTTAATGCAGGGTTTTGTTTAATTAGACTTAAACGTTAAATAATCACAATTTAATTATTGCGGATGGTTTCGAGAGTTGACCTGATTTGACCGGGTGTCACAGTCTCCCCTCGTTTAAGAAATTTCGTCCCGAAATTTACGCTGTTGGACCTAAGTCAAATCCGGTTTTGAACAGACGTGGGTACTTTTGTTGCATTTCATCTTGGCGCTCCCAAGTAAATTCAGGTCCTCTTCTAGAGTTCCATCGGACTTTAACTAGCTTGATTTGCTTCCGCCTGAGTTTCTGAGTTTTCCAATCTAAGACCTCTATTGGCTCTTCGATGAATTGGAGTTTGTCGTTGATACTCACTTCATCTGGAGGGATAACTAGAGATTCATCTGTCATGCATTTCCTTAAATTAGATACGTGAAATACATTGTGCACATTACCAAGTTCCTCTGGTAGTCTGAGTCGGTATGCAACTTTCCCAATCCGTTCCAGGATTTCAAAGGGTCCTACGAATCGTGGACTCAGCTTCCCTCTTTTACCGAATCTCATAATTCCCTTCCATGGAGATACCTTCAAGAACACTCTATCGCCGACCATGAATTCTAATGGCTTCCTCCGATTATCTGCATAACTCTTTTGTCGACTATTAGCCATTTCTAGCCTTTTTCGGATCTGAACAATCTTGTCCGTTGTTTCTTGAATGATTTCTGGTCCGGTTAATTGTCTTTTCCAATGTCGGCCCAACATAATGGCGATCGGCACTTTCTTCCATATAGTGCTTCAAATGGAGCGGCCTTGATGCTGGTGTGATAACTATTATTATAGGAGAATTCAGCTAGTGGTAGATGAGTATCCCAATTTCCACCAAAGTCGATCACACAAGCTCTCAATAAATCTTCCAAAGTCTGAATGGTTCTCTCGCTCTGTCCGTCAGTTTGTGGGTGATAGGCCGTGCTCATATCTAATCGAGTACCCATGGCTTCCTGTAGAGTTTGCCAAAATCTAGAGGTGAATCGACTATCTCTATCTGATATGATTGAAATTGGTACACCATGGCGTGAAACTACTTCTTTGATGTATAAGCTCGCCAATTTGCTCATACTGTAGGTCTCTTTCATTGGTAGGAAATGTGCAGATTTTGTTAGTCGATCAACAATTACCCAAATGGTATCATAACCACTTGCTGTCCTAGGTAATTTTGTTACAAAATCCATGGCAATGCATTCCCATTTCCATTTTGGAATTTCCGGCTGTTGTAGAAGTCCTGATGGTTTCTGGTATTCTGCCTTTACCTTGGAGCAGGTCATGCATTGGTTAACATAGGTAGCTATGTCTCCCTTCATGTTAGGCCACCAGAAAAATTCCTTCACATCATGATACATTTTGTCGATTCCTGGGTGAATCGAGTACCTTGTTTTGTGTGCCTCATCAAGAATTACTTTGCGTAACTCTCCTGCTTAGGAATCCACATTCTTCCGGCAAATCGTACCATTTTTTTCAGAATCTGTTGCTAACTCCTTGACCATCCCTCGCAGACCTTCTCTTTCTAGGTTTTCTCTTTTCAATGCTTCGAGTTGAGCATTGCGGATCTGGTCAGTAAGGTTCGAGTATATGGTAAGTTTCAACGCTCGCACTCGCAGTGGCTTTTCTCTTTCTTTCCTACTAAGAGCGTCTGCCACAACATTTGCTTTGCCTGGGTGATATCGGATATCGCAGTCATAATCATTCAACAGCTCCACCCAACGGCGCTGCCTCATATTTAAATCCTTCTGATTAAAAATATGTTGCAGGCTTTTATGATCCGTATAGATGACACATTTGGTTCCATACAAATAATGTCTCCATATTTTAAGAGCAAAAACGACAGCTCCTAGTTCTAGGTCATGGGTGGTGTAATTCTTTTCATGTACTTTCAATTGTCTTGATGCATAAGCAATGACCTTATCTTTTTGCATCAATACACACCCAAGGCCTAATCGCGAGGCGTCACAATATACTACAAATCCCTCAGTTCCATCTGGTAGGGACAGTATGGGTGCGCTGCATAACTTCTGCTTTAGTAATTGAAAAGCTTTCTCTTGATCTTCGCCCCATACATAATTCTTGTCCTTACGGGTCAATAGGGTCAATGGTTGAGCTATCTTTGAGAAATTTTCTATAAACCTACGGTAGTAACCAGCTAACCCTAAAAATTGTCGCACTTCTGTTGGAGATTTGGGGACTTCCCAGTTCTTAATTGCTTCTATCTTTGTTGGATCCACGTGGATACCCTTCTTGTTGATAATATGACCGAGGAATCGAACTTCTCGAAGCCAAAATTCACATTTCGAGAACTTTGCGTACAGCTTTTCTTTCTTTAACACGTTTAGGATTAGCCTGAGATGTTGCTCATGTTCTTCTTTGGATTGTGAGTATATCAGAATATCATCAATGAATACTATCACAAACTTGTCTAGGTAGGGTTTACAAATCCTATTCATGAGATCCATGAATATGGCAGGTGCGTTGGTTAATCCAAACGGCATTACTAGAAATTCGTAATGACCGTAACGTGTTCTAAAAGCCGTTTTTGGGATATCCTCTTCTGCTATCAACAGTTGGTGATATCCAGACCGCAAATCTATCTTCGAGTAGTAGCTGGATCCTTGCAATTGATCGAACAAATCATCAATTCTTGGTAATGGGTATCGATTTTTAATGGTGAGTTTGTTTAATTCTCTATAATCGATACACATTCTGAACGATCCGTCTTTCTTTTTGACGAATAGCACAGGTGCTCCCCATGGAGAAAAGCTTGGTCGAATGAACCCTTTTTCTAATAATTCTTGCAGTTGCTTTGACAACTCCTGCATTTCGGAAGGTGCTAGTCTGTATGGTGATCGTGCTACTGGTGCTGCTCCTGGTAACAAATCAATTTGGAATTTGATCTGTCTTTGTGGAGGTAACCCTGGCAAATCTTCGGGAAATACCTCTGGGTATTCTCGTACAATGGGAATATCTTCAAGTTTTCGCTCCTCGTTCCTAGTGTCAGTGGCTTTTACTAGGAAGGCAGGATATCCTTCATTAAGGTATTCATATGCTTCCATGACACTTATAATTTTTAATGAAGGTTTTCCCTTTTCTCCTTGTACGATCAAGAGTTCTCCACTAGGAGTTGGCAATCGAATGATTTTCTCGAAACATACTATTTCAGCATGATTTCGAGAGAGCCAATCCATTCCAATAACCACATCAAAACTTCCCAGATTGACAGGTAATAAGTCAATACTAAAGAGATGGTCGTTAAGTTGTATCGTGCAGTTTCTAATTACTTCATTGGATTCAATTTTCTTTCCATTAGCTAACTCAATAATATACTTCTTTCTTAGCTTACATGGTTTAATTCCCAATGATGTTTCAAACTCTTTGGATACAAAACTTAAATCAGCACCGGTGTCAAACAAAACAGAGGCATAATGATTATTGATAAGAAACGTACCGTTGACTACCGACGGCTCTTGCTGTGCTTCCTTGGCATTCATTTCAAAGGCTCTCCCTTTGGCCCTAGATCCATTCAGTCTTGGACATTCTTTCTTGAAGTGTCCAACCACACCGCATTCATAGCAAGCTTGATCATTTCTGATCATCCTCCCTTCAGGTTTTGCCCGACAATTCTGGCTTAGATGTCCGAACTTATGACAATGAGCACAAATTTTACAGTCACCAGTATGGGGATATCCACATTTGCTACATTTTCCTTGAGGTTCTTTGGTTGATCTTCCATGGTTCGATGTTGCTACATAAACCCGTTCAGATCTCTGATTAAAATTCTTCCTGTTGTTCACTGGTCCCTTGGGATTTTCGAACCACTTTCTCTTTCCATCAAACATTCTTTGGTTCACTCTAACCGTCTTCCTTTCAATTTCCATCACACTCTTTCCTTGATCGTTCTTCTTGATTAGGGTTCCATTTCGTATTGCATCATCGGTTAAGGTGTGTGCAATAGAGATTGCACTTTGGATAGTGGTTGGTTTAGAAGCTGTAACGTTGCTCCTTATCTGAGGTGCCAATCCCCATATGTATCTTTCAATTCGAACATATTCCGGCGTGACCATCCTAGGTACTAACCTTGCAAGGTCATTGAATCTTGAGGTGTATGTCCGAATCTCAGCTCCTTTCATGGTATGATTCCAGAATTCAGTCTCAATCTTCTGGAGCTCATTGCGTGGGCAATACTCTTTAAGTAGCATCTCCTTTAGTTGTTCCCAGGTAAGTTCGTATGCGTTGGCATCGCCCAAAATCTGGCGTTGGGAATTCCACCATGACAGTGCTGCATCTTGAAAGGAACATGTTGCATACTTGACCTTTTGATCGTTGGAACAATTGCTTATCGTTATAACCGTCTCCATCCTTTCGATCCACCTGATTATATCTAACGGTCCTTCAGCGCCTGTAAAAGTTCTGGGTTGCATCCTTGAAATGTCTTATATGAACACCCTTGTGGTTGTCCACCTGATGAACTTCCTGGGTTTCCGTTTGTGCCGGATCCATTGTTTGCACCCATACCGGAACCTACGTTTGAACCATTTCCTGCTCCGTTTCCATGGCCATTATCTGTATTTTCTTGCCTCCTTGCTTGACCAGCCACTAGATTCGCATCATGTTGTTCTAAAGCTGATTTGACGTGTCTAGCTATCAATTGGGCTAGCTCCTCTGGGGTGGATGGTAAATTGGCGTTTCCACTTGAGGGCGTATTTCGGGTTACAGGTGGCATGATTCAATTCTGTTCCGAAAGTAGGGAAGAAGATGTTTAGTTTACGTACGCTTGCTATTATATTATCATGATGGTATATTCTATATGAATATTCTATATAATTGGTTCCTTGAATAATCATACAATAATTAATTATTCATGCAATTAAACACATATCATCAAGGCATAACTTTTAAATTTTTCGTAAGCATCAAGTTCATTCATAATTATCAAATACATACGAGTTAGTCATCAAAAGGATCATAAGTAAGTCAGTCTACATGCATCATCGAGTTTATAACTCGGTCAAAAAGATAATGTTCAAGTACCCCGGTTAGTCTCATAGTCATACTAAAACAAGGCTCCACTACCAACATGCGTGAGGTAGGTAATCATCATCAAACATAAAGTAGCCATAGCCATCGATGTCTCCGCTCTCTCTCCCATCACTATCGCGTACTGCTGAGCCGTCACCAATGCTGTCTCAGCCACATCTGCCCTCTGCTCTGCCTGGGTCAATCGATCCCTAGTCTCTGCGAGGCTAGTCTCCAGGTCTGCTATACGGAAGTGCATCTGGCTCATAGCGCTGTCATCCAACAATCTTTCCTCCTCAATCGTCATCAATCTTCCATCCAAAGCTTGACTCACCTCCTCCTGAATCCTTATCTTCTTCCTGGTAGACAGTAGCTCCTTCTCAAGTCGCACACACTGGGCTACTAGGGTAATCATCACGCGCTCGATGGACTCACCACCCAAAGTGGTCCTGTGTGGCGCAGAAGACGACTCTCCTTCCTCAAAGGTGGAAGGAATCCCATCCCTCGACGCCCAGCCTCTCATGGCATCCATAATCCATCTCCACTGATCGTCTACAAGTCTGGCCCGTTTGGGCATAAGCGTACTCTCCATGACATCATCATCCATCACCTTTCTCTTCTCTCTACGTTTCCTCCGTTCGTACACCAACTTAATCCTTGGCGGTGCATCATCCACAACCGCTTCTCCCTTTTCCCTGCGCTCCCTTCGCTCATACACCATCCTAATCTTTGGTGGGTGTCGCATGAGGGGAATAGTAGCAGCAGGAGTCACAGCAGTATGAGTCTCACTCTCTGAGGCCAAGCCAACTGGCTCCTCAGCAATGGGCTCGAGTGCATCTGCTGGCGGGGTAGGGCTCTCATCATCAGACTCAGATATCCAACCATTCCCCGAGTTTTCCATACCCGGGTACATGGTAGCTGCGAAGTAAGGCTGAGTAGGGTAATACCATGGTGTCGAAGAAAGAGGCTCGGATGAACCATCGGTGCTACTGCTATGGTCAGGTGCTCTCTCTCGGCTAACACGATCAGACATCTACAAATAGAGAAATGCATGCATGCGTACATATTAATTATTGCTAAATTCTAGCATACAAAATTAACAATCATAATTTTAATAAGACTATTATTATGCTTATGACACGGAATTGTCTTTGGAGTCAAATAATCTTTTTAAAGGTTATAGTCTAGATTTTGAAAATACTCTCTAGTTCACTATAACCGTTGGCTCTGATACCAACTTCTGTCACACCCCGAAAATCGCAGCGGAAAGTCGCGTGACGTGGTGGTAACGGAAGTTGGACTTGACCCAACTTTCATGGTCAAACGTATACTAAAATATCATTAATTATTAAAAACCATTAGTCATCATCATACGAGTATTTTGTTGTTCTACATCGAAACATTATTAGTAGTAGTAATACTACTTTTATTACACACACATGGTTTTATTCAAAACATTTATAGTCTTAACGTTTGACCCTTCCAAAGACAAAATTCCGAATTCCATGTTGAGCTCACCTATAACCCTGAAAAGCACGAAGGGTAATAAAGTCAACATAAAGTTGGTGAGCTTTCGGGGTTTGAATTCTTGCAACCATACATCTCTTTTAAAAATCATATGATGAAACAAGGCATAATATATATTCCACATAGACTAGCTAGGTACTATGTTATTTAGGTCATAAGCCCATAATCAAACCAAGAAACACGTCGTTGCCCCACAACTATCCAGACATATAAACTCCCTCGCCACAACCTGACCAGTGCGACTGGTCGCGAGAGCGGGCCATTCTAACCCGATAGATCTACCAATATATTCTGTGGCCTCATCCCCGAGGTTAATGATTATAGAGGGATTTAGATTTCAGTAGTATATAGATCCATACTACTGATTCAAACTTATACCCGCATATTATATATTATCCCGTTTAACTCATCATATACTTTAATAAATCATTTCATGCTTTTCCCCCAAAACAATTTAAAATACATTTAAAAATGGGGCCGAAGGACTCACCTTGAGCGTAATCCTTGAGGTTAACCAATGTGAAATGCTTTTCAAATTGTAAACCCTAATCATAAACATTATGGTTATTACGCGATAATTCATGCTTAAGAATGCACTTCACCCATTCTAAATATGATTGTTTGAAATGGTACGTTTTGCTTTAGTCAAAACGTATATTTTTGTAAATGTAAATATTTCTTTTTAAAATCACATGTTTTGTGTCCTATAAACCACCAATTTCCTTAATTCTTACTAACTTGTCACTAATAAACTTGAGTCGAAAAGTCTTATTATACCATCATCTTGGGTGTCTAAAACCTTCTTAAACAGAGAGTCAATCTTCTCTACTTTAAGTTATTATTCCTAAAAATGATTATCTGATCGGGCTTTCTTTTACCTGAGTTCATGTAGAATTCAAGAAGTAGTTTCCTCGTTATATCTTTTGTAAAATACTCTTTTTAATATTACTTGATTATTAATACATCTATTATCCTCTTCTTACATATCTTTACTAATTAGTCGTTTAAAGTATATACTTATATTTTCTTTTATTTGTCGTAGTTTTGTCCGAGGCACGTTCCATTCTTAATCTAGTATAATTTCGATGTTTCAACCGTCGTCTTAATTGGGTTTGTTAGTCGTGGTGTCTCCTTGGTCATTTGTTTGATTAATAAATCTTAGTCTCAAAGTTCTTTAGTAGTCTTTTTTTTTTCTAAGGAAGTCCTTTAATTGTGTCCAAATTTCTTTTATTTCAAGCTAGTCATCTTTCACTAATATTATTATCAAAGTCACCTAAAATCCTTGATCTACCTATTATTCTAAGTTATCATAATAATCCTTCATCCAATAATTCTCCTAATGTTCTTATCAAGACCATTCTTATCATTTTTCCCATCTACATGTTTATGCCTTCATACATACATGACATACCCATACATACATACATACATTTTACCACCTAAATCCTTAACATAACATGTTTTCATCCACATAACCATCCATTTTCAGATTCATCAAACCATCATAATAACCATTTTACATACAAAATCATCAAAATAACCATTTCATACAATACCTAAATGGGTGAACTAGGGTTCATCAAGATTCCTTATCTTGATCATCCATGCATGAACATATATATACATTGTCTATCTATTATACCTCACTAGATGAAATCCTTAACGGAATGCAAGCTCGATCTTGATTTCCCGATGAAACTTCGGGTCCTAACTAAGTTCCAACTAGAGTGTAAACGGAGTGGTGATGGTTGGTGTTAACCGAAGGTAAAGGGAAGGGGGGGGTCACGGTGGTGTTGGATAAAGGGTGACGGGGTGATGGTGTCGGGTGAGAGTGGTGATGACGGTATCGGGTGGAGGTGGTGGTGGTGATGTCGAGTGAGGGCGACGGTGGTGGTGGCTTCGGAAGGTGACGATGGTGGTGGTGGTGGTGTCGATTTCGGATGTAGGTGATGGTGGTCGCGGTGGCGTGATGTGTCGGGATGGTGGTCGCGGTGTGTGTTGTCGGGTGGCGGGCGACGGTTCGTGGCGGGTGTGAAGGTGGTGATCGCGACGGGAGGTGGTGTCCGGTGTGGGGTGATGGTCGCGACGGTGGGTGGTGATGTTGGTGCCGGTCGGCAGGTGGCCGGCGGGAGGCGGTCGGTGAAGGGAAGGGGAAGGGGGGGGCGGCCGAAGGGTGATGGAGGTGGTGTGTGAGAGTGGAGAGGAGATGAAGAGTTGAGAGTGTTTTGTGTTGTGTGTGTGTGGTTTTTAAAACACACTCACAAGTGTGTTGTCTTGCATGCAAGACATTGAAATCCTTCTTGGATTTGTAACTAGCCTAATCACCATATTATTATTATTATTATTATTATTATTATTATTATTATTATTATTATATTATTATTATTATTATTATAATTATTCAAGAAATCGTTAAACGTTTACAATGTTTGCTAAACGTTAATGCAGGGTTTTGTTTAATTAGACTTAAACGTTAAATAATCACAATTTAATTATTGCGGATGGTTTCGAGAGTTGACCTGATTTGACCGGGTGTCACACCCCGACCGACGGCGGAATCATCGGGGCAGACGAATGTGAAACGATTGTTCATAGCACATGGAACTAAATAAGTTGGAATATTATTAAATGTCATTTTCGTTGAACAATACAAAACAATTAAGTCAATATATACAACAAAATATAAAGAACAACATAAGATGTTTAATTAAACTAAGTCCAAGTCCTATATGAGCAAGAAGAGTTCCCTCAAGTAGTAAACCTGAAACGTGATAAAAAAATATATGGCCAACATAATGCTGGTGAGATTTCCATAGTTTTCATACATACATATATAAAAGATGGCAATTCATGTCATAAGTTAGTGAACAAAGCAACTAGGGATGTATGACAGATGTAACAATCAAACCTTGACAGTTTACAAGATTACACGTTTACAAGTTTATACGAATAGCTAAGTATACTTGGATTAACCAAGCAGGCTTGTCAGGCCCATAGATCTATGACGTCGCCAGACTAGCAATAGTTAATGATTGCACATATAATAGTCAATACATGGTAATTACTAAGATCAACTAACCACAACAAACTAGTGAATTGCCAAGTGTTTACAAGAATCAAACGAGTTTACAAGTGCAATGGTTATAAGGTAACATGTTTCACCCCAAAGTGTAAAAATATGCAAAATGGGTATAGAAATACTCACATGATATATATAAGGTGATGATATGAATTTAAACAAGGCTCCAACGATTTCTTTTACAAGATATCTAAACGTATTGATTCCAAGATTTGGTTCAATAATAAGATTATCAATTTGACGTGAACTAGGGTTTCAATTGTAATTTAGGATTTTAAGTAATTAAATAAAATAATAAAACGATTATGTCAATTATCGTTTTATTATTTTATTTAATTACTTAAAATCCTAAATTCCAATTGAAACCCTAGTTCACATTAGTTTCCAAGATTTGGTTCAATAATAAGATTATCAAGAATGTTTCACTAATTTAATTTATTGACTTAATAAAGATTGAGTATATTGTGTGAAATGATATAATTAATTTAATAATTAATTATTAAAATTTGATAAAGAGAATTAATTGAATACTTATTTAAATGGCTTTAAAATTATTTAAAATCATTTTATAAAGTTTTGAACTTTTAAATGATTTATTATAAAAATCTTATAATACAAGATTTTAGTAATAAGAATCTATAAAACTCTAATAAACCAAAGTTTCTTAAGCCACATGTCAATTTTTTAGACTATCTAAATGACACATGGTAGCTTCTTATCAAAATTATTGATTAAATTCCCGCTCAAATAAAACACAAGTGGATCTTAAAAACCATGGGCTAAACCCGGATGTTTCACATTCTTCATCAAAACCCTAGACCCACCGTTGAGTTCACTCCCTTATCTCTTCCAAGAAAAATTCTTCATCAAAACCCTACAGCCACCCTTGAGTTCATCTACCTTTTCTCTTCCAAGAAAAAAACTACAGATCTACGGAGTCTTCGAAGCCATCATCCACGATCTTTGTTCCGAAATTGATATACCAAGGTTAGATTCTTCACAAAACTTACAAAATCTTCACGCTAATCTTTGTTCTCTGAATCTTCACGCTATTCCTTTTTCCGTGAATCTTCACAAAACGTTTCTGATTCTTCACCCTAATCTTTGTTCCGTGAATCTGCGTTTTGTTTCTTTGTGGATTTGTAATTTGTAATGGATGATAGTGCTTGTATAGGATAAGAAATGTTGGTATGGGGTTTTCGATGCTTTCTTTGTGGACTTGTAACTTCTAAAGCAAAATAATGAAAAAAACAAGTGTACAGAGCGTTAGGACCTTGATAACCATCGTGTGCAGTCCCTGTTTTGATGTCCTCTCCTATAGGTGAAGACTGTAATGGGATTAAGTGATGTGTGAAGCTTCTTATACTAAATTTTGGTGGACAAGTAACTTCATTGTTCATTTTGATGTCAAAATATGCAATTTTATACATTACAACCAACATGATATTTTTAATACTTTTAATATGTTCAACTTCGAAACTAATGTCCAACTGGTTGTTTGTGTTCATAAACCTAATTTATATTTCATGAATTCATCAATTTTTAATAGCTTCTTCAGTATTAGCATCATAATGGTATATCTAATATGTATACTCTTTTTTTATTTATTGTTGGGTGGATATTAAAATGTTATGATACTCTAAACTTACGGTTTTTTCTTCTTGAAATGTTGAAGTTTGTCTTATTTACCTTTGATCTATGTGTGTAGTAGATACCAAAGTTGTATTACTTCTACTCCCAACCTTTACTTTCCTATTCTTTATGCGCCCAGTCATGGATCCTTCAATAAATGAAGTTGTAATTTGTGTTTGTAATTTGTGGATTTATTTATGCGCGCGGTCATGAAACTTAAGTTAAAGCTTATAACACAAATCTAGCAGATACTAACTTACCTCCTTACTACATCCACTTTCTAATAGTTGAAGATCGTTTCTATTAACTGAAGTTGATTGCTTTTGGCATATTGTTTGCATCTTCCGACTGGCATTACATAATAATAGTTAGTTAACTAGAAAAACCTGAACCTGAGTTAACCCAAAACATTCCCGACAGGTATTTGGGTGTCACCTTAATTATAACCTTTTGCAGGTTGTCATAATATTTATGGGCTTCAGTTTGCTATCTACTTGTGGTAATTTGCGACTATATAATTATGATTTCATAATTTACACCTGTTATGTTTATCTAACATCAACTTTTTGTCTTATGTTAGCATTTTCCAGAACTCTTTTGTTCAAGACTACTACAAACACGAACATCCTGTTCCAAAGATTCGTGTCCAACTACATGATCAAACTCTTTGGGACTTAACCACTGGTACCATTAATGGTAAGATTGCGCTGACATCTGGATGGGCATCCTTGTCACTGTACTTATGTTTAAAGAAGAACAATTATGCCGTTGTTTATCCCGTTCAGCCTGACTTTTGGTTGCTCATCCATGTCTATGGTGATTCCTCTTCATAACATCTTCCTTTGTTTTATCATATCGTGAAAAATCACTTGGGTGTTTACATTGTAAGTAATAATTTTTTTAGTAAAATTTACTTTTTCTATAATATTAATCATATTAAACAGTAAACATATTAATTACATTGATTCCATTCTCTGACACATTATTTTTTGTTATATATATGTTTCAGCCATTGATAATGCCTTTGTCCAAAACCATCTTGGCCATGACGTGCATAGACGTTACTTTAATGTTCGAGCAAATCATGATTTTGAGGGTCGCTTGAAGGTGCATGCACATCGTGGGAAATTCGCTTTTGTAATTGGTGTTTATGAACTACGCTGTCAATTTCCTATAAAAAGTGGAGATGTTCTCCTCTTTATCCTAACAGATGAGTCCACGTTATCACTATCTGTTTTTAATGTTGATGGTTATGAAGTCTTCAAACCCCCAACACCACATATACAAATCCTACAAAGAACAACTAAAAATGAAGGTAATAGACCTTTTTTTATTTAATCCCTTTTTAATCAATCATATTAAAATGTCTTAGTGTATAATCCATTGTTTTAATCATTCCTTGAATGTCGTTGATTTAATATAATAAAAGGTTTTACATATATGGTAAAAAACATTTAATATATTACATTTAATTCATTCTTTATTTTGTTTGCAATTTAAAGTTGCATATTCTAACACCCGGATATTTTCTTTGAAGCCGACGAAAGAAGAAAAAGAAATAAAGTCCAAAGTCGAGGGACCTAACTTGCCAAAACAGGAAAAACTTGTATGAGTGGTATAAGAGGGGGAAGGCAGCCCACACCCTCCCCCACACTCATAATTTTCGGGTATAGAGAGAAAAGAGGAAGAAAAGTGGTCTCAAGCTTGGTTTTCATGGATTCGAGCGTGAAAGTTGAAGTGTAGTGGGTTGGATTGAAGCTCTACTCGACGGGGTTGTTTGTGTGAGTTCTAGGACCCCTCTTTTACATGTTTTCAACTGATTTGGGGCTGGAACACATAGTAAAACCCGTTTTTGAAGTGTGTGTGTTGAACCCGTGTGTATGTGTTTGTGTGTGATTCGAATGGGTTTTGTTTTCGGGCTTGTGTGTGCTTGAATGGTGTTGTGGTATGTGTTTCTAAGGTTTAGGATGGTTGATTTGTGCTTAGAACGAGTTTGGGAGAGCTTGGAGGCCAAAATGACAGATTGGGTTTGGGATGAACTGCATTCTGCACCAATTAGGGCTAGGCGACCGAATGGCATGCGACTGGAGGTCATACGATCGAAAGGAATGCGACTGAGGTCCATACGCATGCAAGTCGTGCGACTGAGGTTCATTCGCATGTGAGTCGTGCGACTGGAGTCCATACGCTTGTGAGTCGTGCGACTGAGGGTCATTCACATGGGGGTCATGCGTTTGAGGTCCATACGCCTAGGTCCATCCGCATTAGGTCCATTCGCACAGGTGTTCATCCGCATTAGGTCCATTCGTATGTGATTCATCCGCATGGTGTTCAGTCGCATGAGAGGCCATACGATTGAAGGGTGCCCATACGCCCAAGTAGGGCTGGTGTACTCGAGGGAACATAGTTTATTTACTGACTTTCGGGGGAAAATGCAGATGTAAGTTTTGACGTGAAAGGTTCCGGTAGTTCATGTAAGTTGACTTTTGAGACCATAGAGGTTATGTTGGGCATGATGATGATGATGCATGATGTTGTATGATTGTGCATGATGTATGTTATGTATGTATGATGATGCTTGGTATGATGATGTTGATTGTGTATGTTGATGTTCCTTATTACTATGTATGATTATTTTCCCTTGGCTTTACGTGGAATGTTAATGAATGAAATGATAGTATTATGTAACGTAAAGTGGAAGATAATGAAAGAGGAACATGATGAATGAATGCACGCATTAATGAACAATGAAATTTAACAAAAGAGGAAAATGATGGAATGAATGCATGAATTAATGAACGATGGAATGTAACAAAAGTCTTGCAAGCCTTGTATGTCAGGAAACGCCCCAATGTAGGGTGTCAGCCCAACGGTGTGTGAGTTAGCTACCCTAGAAGGATGCACATCGGGGTCCTTCTTTGTGATTGACCATTTGTATAAAACCATTGTTGCTTACCTTCGGTACTGTGGCCAGGGTGCTGTGCATCGTGATGGAAGGTCTATGATAGGCTTTGGCCCAGTACCAGCTGACGGAAGGGTATAGCGCATGACAATGGTATACCTGAATTTTTATCTTCGGTACTGCGGCCAGGGTGCTGTGCACCGTGATGGAAGGTCTATGATAGGCTTCGGCCTAGTACCAGCTGACGGAAGGGTAAAGTTCATGGTTTTGACGGAAAGAAAAGATGTAATGACGAACGACTGAATGAAAGTAATAAAGTATGAATGAATGGAAGTTAATGGATGAATGATGAAGATAATAATGATATTATCTATGTGTACGTATGATGTATGATCACATGCAAAAGTAAAGAACGGTTTTAAACGAAAGATAAAGTATTGTTTTATTATAAAACTAGAACTCACTCAGCAACGCTGACTTTTATGTGTTTCCAGTTGGCAGGTAATGATTGCTAAGGATGGCACGGGGCGGCTACTCAGCTCTTTTGGATGGCATCCATTATTATAATGCTTTTGTGATGTAATGCAACATGTATTTTGTAACTTGGTAACGATGTATTAATTTGCAAAAGTTTTTATGATGAAACGGAATGTCGTTTTAATATTTCCGCTGCGATGTTTCTTTATGACTAAATATAAATATAAGTTTTATGTGCAATGAGGAACCAACTGTAAGCGTCCCGGGAACTGGGCCTTACAAGTTGGTATCAGAGCCAAAGTTTAAGTGAAACGGGTAAATTTTCAAAATAAACCTTAACTTAAACTGAAAATGGGACGGAAAGAGAATGGGATGCCAATCTGAGTAGCTGCGTGCCATCAGGTATTTTCTTAATGATAATCGGTATTACGTGCACATGTTATGTGGTTTATGTGTTGTATGTAGATTTAGATACTGATGTAGTCAGGATATGTAATGCTAGGGGTATGAAGAGTAAAGTAAGTGGCTAATTACAACTGGCCACTATAATTAGGGACTTACTATACTTGACATGAACTGAGCTGTTCCCTGAACTACCGTAATTGGTGTTTTGAATCCTTTCAATGTGTGTGTGAATGGCCGGTGGTAGATCTTCAAAAGCTTCTCATGGTGGTGGTCGTGATGGGCTTGGTGCTGAGCCGCGACCCAAGAGAGGAAGACCCAGAGTGGAAAAGATGGTTCATGAGGGACTCGAGACCCCTCGTCCAGAGGGTGGTGATGAGAGTGCAAACTTAAGGGCCTCGGTAAAGGAGGCTGTTGTTGAAGAGGTGCATCAGGTCATGCAGACAATCTTACCGTCTGTGGTGACCAAAGTTATCAAGGTTGTACGGGAAGGGGAAAGAAAGGAGAGAAATAGGTCCTCGGGAGGACGGGAGCAACCGGAGCCTGAAACGATTCTCTCTGATGATGAAGAAGAGGAAGAAGAAGAGCCTGCGCCGGAGGCGGCACGAGGCTGTAACTACGGGGCGTTTCAACGATGTAAGCCCCTACTTTTGATGGTAACGACACTGCTGCTGCAGCTCACCGGTGGGTGAGAGAAATGGAAGCTGTTTTAAATATCAGCGAGTGCTGAGAGGATCAAAAGGTGAAGTTTGCTGGCCATTCTTTCGTGGACTCAGCTTATAGCTGGTGGGACAATATTGTCCAGCTGAGGGTAGTCGGGCTATTGGGAGGATGAGATGGTCCGAACTGAAGAAGTTGGTGATTGAGGAGTTCTGTCCTCATAGAGAAATGGATAAAGTTGAGAAAGAGTTCCTGCAGCTGGAGGCGGGTACCGTGAAACATCAGCAGTATACCACCAAGTTCAATAAATTGGCACGTCTTGTGCCGGACCAAGTGACGCCTTTGTCACGAAAGATTAAAAGATACATTCAGGGCTTGCCAGCAGAATTTCGCAGACACATGATCGTTGCCCGACCGAGCACGTTTAGGTCGGCGATGGATTTGGCAGGGAGGTTGTATGATGAGAGAGCTGTGGTGGTGGTGGCTGAAGGTAGCAAGAAAGGGAGTGGTGATCGGAAGGAATGGGAAAAGGTTTGGTCGGGGTGATGCCTCGACGGGTAACAAGAAGGCACGGGTGGACGACCGCCGTGTGGTCACATCGAGTGCGGGTTCGAAGAAGTGTGGTAGATGTGGGAAAGAGCATAGTGGGGATGCAGGCTGGGGTCGAACTTGTGCTTCAAATATGGGAAGATGGGGCATGTAGCAAAGGACTGTCGTATGGTCCGGGGTTTTAACTGTGGCGTGGAGGGCCACATGAATAGGGATTGTAAGAAGCAGAGGGCTGAGGGTTCGGGGGTGAAGAAGACTGGAGGAGAAGGACCAAGGGCGAGCGCCAGGGCGTTCACGATGACACAGGAGGAGGCTAGGACGGACCCCGATGTTGTGTCCGGTACGTTTCTAGTGAACCAAACTTTAGCTTCTGTGTTATTCGATTCTAGTACTAGTAAAAGTTTTATTTCTGTTGCTTTCTGTGATAAACTGCCTGTTAGTAGTAGGAGTGTTGATGTGCCCTTTGATGTAGAAACTGCTATAGGTAAGTCTACCAAGATTTCTGAATTGATCGAAGGTTGTGACGTGGAATTAGAAGGTCACAAGTTTCCTGTTAGACCATTCGTGATGACCTTAGGTGGTTTCGATGTAGTTCTTGGGATGGATTGGTTAGCGGACTACGAGGCGAACATTGTGCGTCGCAAGAAGATGATTCGTTACAGCACGCCTGACGGGAGTTCGGTTTGACGGGTTATGGTGATCGGGTCACGACGATTTCGAAAGTGATTTCAATGGCGGTGGCGGGAGGGAAGTGTATGAGGCGTGGATGTAGTGCCTACTTGGCCTATGTAAAGGATGTGGATACGCCAACACCACAACTATCCGATGTACCGGTTGTGTGTGACTTTCCAGATGTATTTCCCGAAGACTTACCAGGAGTGCCACCTGACTGTGAGATCGAGTTTCAGATTGATTTGATACCAGGTGCTCAACCTGTTGCCAAGGCACCGTATCGGTTGGCTCCGACGGAGATGAAGGAGTTGATGGAACAGTTGCAAGAGCTGCTTGATAAGGAGTTCATTAGACCAAGTATCTCTCCTTGGGGTGCTCCGGTCCTGTTTGTGAAGAAGAAAGACGGTAGTATGAGGATGTGTATTGACTACCGTGAGCTGAATAAGTTGATGATAAAGAACCGATACCCCTTACCGAGAATTGATAATTTGTTTGATCAGCTTCAAGTTGCCAGTTGGTTTTCAAGGATAGACCTTCAATCGGGCTCTCATCAGTTAAAGGTGAAAGAGCAGGATATCCCTAAAACAGCTTTTCGCACGCGTTATGGTCACTATGAGTTCCTCGTTATGTCTTTTGGTTTGACCAACACGCCAGCTGCTTTTATGGATTTGATGAATCGAGTGTGTCGGCCAATGTTGGATAAATCAGTGATCGTGTTTATTGATGATATCCTGATCTATTCGAGGAGCAAGAATGAGCATGCCGTTCACATTCGAGAGGTGTTGGAGACGTTGAGAAAGGAGAAGTTGTATGCTAAATTCTCCAAGTGCGCGTTCTGGTTGCGCGAGGTTCAATTCTTGGGTCACGTGGTGAATCCTTAGGTATGGTGGACCTGAAGGTAAGCTGGGATCAGCAAAGGTGGAGGGGTGATGCAATGGAAGTCTCCAAAGACGCCATCGAGATTCGTAGCTTCCTGGGTTTGGGGGGCTACTACAGAAGATTCATTCAAGACTTATCTAAGATCGCTTCTCTAATAACTAAGTTGACCCGGAAAGATGTGAAGTTTGTATGGGGTCAAGCTCAAGAGAAGGCGTTCGAGGAATTAAAGGTGAGGTTGACTCAAGCTCCTGTTTTGTCATTACCCGATGGAAGTGAAGATTTGGTGGTTTATTCAGATGCTTCCTACTCGGGGTTGGGGTGTGTGTTAATGTAGAGAGGAAAGGTTATAGCCTATGCATCCCAACAGTTGATGGTTCATGAGGTTAACTATCCTACTCATGACTTGGAGCTAGCAGCCGTGGTCTTCGTATTAAAGATTTGGAGGCACTACCTGTATGGGACGAAGTGCACCATATTCACTGACCACAAGAGCTTGAAGTATTTCTTCGAGCAGAAGGACTTGAACATGAGACAGAGACGATGGTTGGAGCTTATAAAGGATTACGATTGCGAGATCCACTACCATCCGGGCAAAGCTAATGTGGTGGCGGATGCCCTTAGCCGAAAAGAGAGGCCCGAGCCGATTCGATTGAAAGCATACCAGTTGATCATGACCTCGGATGTGATGAGGCAAGCCAAAGAGTTTCAAGATGAGGCATTGAAAGAAGATCATCTTAACTCTGAAAGAATGAGAAGTCTGGTCGCGGAGTTGGGTGAAAACACACTTGGTGTTAGAACCCGATTTGGACGAATGTGGATTCCTCGTTTTGGGGATCTACGGGTGAAGATTATGGATGAAGCTCAAAAGACTCGATATTTATTCATCCCGGTGCTACAAAGATGTACCAAGACACGAAGAAAGATTATTGGTGGCCGGGTATGAAGCGTGACGTAGTGGAGTATGTGAGTAAATGTCTTACTTGTTTACAAGTGAAGGCCGAGCATCAGAAGCCGTATAGGAAGATCCAACCTTTGGATATACCGGAATAGAAGTGGGAGACATCACCATGGATTTCATTACGAAGCTACCACGTACTTCGAAGGGGTATGATGCCATATGGGTGATAGTTGACCGTTTGATGAAGAGTGCTCACTTCCTGCCGATCCGTGAGACATATTCATCTGAGAGGTTGGCGGATATTTTCATTAAGGAGATTGTAACTCGTCATGGTGTGCCGATGTCTATTGTGTTTGATCGTGACACCCGGTTTACATCTAAATTTTGGAAGAAATTCCATGATGCTATGGGGACGAAGTTACACATTAGCACGGCTTATCATCCCAGACTAATGGTCAATCCGAAAGGACCATTCAGACGCTGGAGGATATGCTTTGGGCAAGTGTTATTGATTTTGGAGGAAGTTAGGATGACCACTTATCGTTAGCGGAGTTCTCATATAACAACAGTTATCATGCCAATATTGGCATGCCCCCTTATGAGATGCTATATGGTAGGAGATGCAGAACACCCGTGTGTTGGGGTGATATTGGTCAGAAGGAGTTAGGGAGCATCGAGGTAATCGAGGCTACGACTGAGAAGCTTGAAAGGATCAAGGCCTTCATGAAGGCAGCCAAAGATAGACAGAAGTCGTATGCTGATAAACGACGCAGACCGATTGAGTTCCAGGTGGGTGACCGGGTTATGTTGAAGGTCTCACCTTAGAAGGGTATCATCCGGTTCAGAAAGCGGGGCAAGTTGAGCCCAAGGTATATAGAGCCTTTCCGAATCATTTCTCGAGTAGGAGAGGTGGCCTATAGATTGGAGTTACCAGATGAGCTAAGTGGGATTCACCCGACATTCCACGTATCTCATCTGAGAAAATGTTTGGCGTACAAGGATATGATTGTTCCACTGGAGGATATCGAGGTAGATGAACGACTCAATTATGTGGAGGAACCAGTGTCAATCATCGATCGAAAAGAGAAGAGGCTAAGGAATAAAGTGATTCCTCTTCTGCATGTACAGTGGAAGCACATGAAAGGATCCGAGTCAACGTGGGAGACTGAAGAAGAAATGAGGCAGCATTACCCACGTTCGTTCGAGGAATAACAGGTTTCGGGGATGAAACCTAAATAAGGGGGTGGACTTGTAACACCCGGATATTTTCTTTGAAGCCGACGAAAGAAGAAAAAGAAATAAAGTTCAAAGTCGAGGGACCAAACTTGCCAAAATAGGAAAAACTTGTATGAGTGGGGGTATAAGAGGGGGAAGGCAGCCCGCACCCTCCCCCACACTCACAATTTTCGGGTACAGAGAGAAAAGAGGAAGAAAAGTGCTCTCAAGCTTGGTTTTCGTGGATTCCAGCGTGAAAGTTGAAGTGTAGCGGGTTGGATTGAAGCTCTACTTGACGGGGTTGTTTGTGTGAGTTCTAGGACCCCTCTTTTACACGTTTTCAACTGATTTGGGGCTGGAACACATAGTAAAACCCGTTTTTGAAGTGTGTGTGTTGAACCCGTGTGTATGTGTTTGTGTGTGATTCGAATGGGTTTTGTTTTCGGGCTTGTGTGTGCTTGAATGGTGTTGTGGTATGTGTTTCTAAGGTTTAGGATGGTTGATTTGGGCTTAGAACGAGTTTGGGAGAGCTTGGAGGCCGAAAATGGCAGATTGGGTTCGGGATGAACTGCATTCTGCACCAGTTAAGGCTAGGCGAGCGAATGGCATGCGACTGGAGGTCATACGACCGAAAGGAATGCGACTGAGGTCCATACGCATGCAAGTCGTGCGACTGAGGTTCATTCGCATGTGAGTCGTGCGACTGGAGTCCATACGCTTGTGAGTCGTGCGACTGAGGGTCATTCGCATGGGGGTAATGCGACTGAGGTACATATGCCGAGGTCCATCCGCATTAGGTCCATTCGCACAGGTGTTCATCCGCATTAGGTCCATTCGCATGTGATTCATCCGCATGGTGTTCAGTCGCATGAGAGGCCATACGACTGAAGGGTGCCCATACGCCCAAGTAGGGCTGGTGTACTCGAGGGAACATAGTGTATTTACTGACTTTCGGGGGAAAGTGCAGATGTAAGTTTTGACGTGGAAGGTTCCCGGTAGTTCATGTAAGTTGACTTTTGAGACCATAGAGGTTATGTTGGGCATGATGATGATGATTTATGATGTTGTATGATTATGCATGATGTATGTTATGTATGTATGATGATGCTTGGTATGATGATGTTGATTGTGTATGTTGATGTTCCTTATTACTATGTATGATTATTTTCCCTTGGCTTTACGTTGAATGTTAATGAATGAAATGAAAGTATTATGTAACGTAAAGTGGAAGATAATGAAAGAGGAACATGATGAATGAATGCACGCATTAATGAACAATGAAATTTAACAAAAGTCTTGCAAGCCTTGTATGTCGGGACACACCCCAATGTAGGGTGTTAGCCCAACGGTGTGTGGGTTAGCTACCCTAGAAGGATACACATTGGGGTCCTTCTTTGTGATTGACCATTTGTATAGAACCATTGTTGCTTACCTTCGGTACTGTGGCCAGGGTGCTATGCATCGGGATGGAAGGTCTATGATAGGCTTCGGCCCAGTACCAGCTGACGGAAGGGTATAGCGCATGACAATGGTATACTTGAATTTTTACCTTCGGTACTGCGGCCAGGGTGCTGTGCACTGTGATGGAAGGTCTATGATAGGCTTCGGCCCAGTACCTGCTGACGGAAGGGTAAAGTTCATGGTTTTGACGGAAAGAAAAGATGTAATGATGAACGAACGAATGAAAGTAATAAAGTATGAATGAATGGAAGTTAATGGATGAAGGATGAAGATAATAATGATATTATCTATGTGTACGTATGATGTATGATCACATGAAAAAGTAAAGAACGGTTTTAAACGAAGATAAAGTCTTGTTTTATTATAAAACAAGATTCACTCAGCAACGCTTGACTTTTATGTGTTTCCAGTTGGCAGGTAATGATTGCTGAGGATGGCACGGGGCGGCTACTCAGCTCTTTTGGATGGCATCCATTATTATAATGTTTTTGTGATTTAATGCAACATGTATTTTGTAACTTGATAACGATGTATTAATTTGCAAAAGTTTTTATGATGAAACGGAATGTCGTTTTAATGTTTCCGTTGCGATGTTTCTTTATGACTAAATATAAATATATGTTTTATGTGCGATGAGGAACCAATTGTAAGCGTCTCGGGAACGGGGCCTTACACATATTTTCAATTATTTAATGTGCAGAAGATGTTGCTGCTGTGCATGCCGATGATGATGATCCACAAATCGATGAACCTAATCTACATCAAACTATTGATGATGATGCTGCTAATAAAGCACATGAAGGTTCTATTATTATATTCTTTCATCTAACATTATTTTTAGAAAATTATCATTCATCTGAGCATTCTAATTCTATTATAGATTATGTTTATTTCAAACTGATAAACAACCTATTTATGAATTATTAACAAACAACCAACTTTAATAGCTAAATGCCTTATAAATGATATGTTACACTGACTCTAAAAGATAAACAGTTTTATTTAAAAAATTACGCTTCAATCTGTTTATGAACTTATTTTTCATAGATGGCATATACATGATATTTCTTATTTACTTTATGCTTTTAGAATTTATAAACTCCCACTCAAATTTTCCTTATAAATATGCAACATTACATTTATAACATTGTTATAACATTATAGCAGATGACTTATGTTATGATTTAACAGTGTTTAACTTCAATGTGTATATTTTCATTTTACTAAAGGTGTAGAAAATGCTCCACATGTTCTTGCTGATGATGTTGTTCTGCCAGTCGATGTACAAATGCCGAATCAATCTTTAAATGATGATGCTGGTCATGTTGGACTTGAAGGTATTTTTCTAAATATTACCTTCATCCACTTTTATTTATTTTAGAATTTCATTATATGATCAAGCCTCTCTTCATACTGTTGAATTTTTCCTTAATGATCAGATCACGTTTAGAATAGTGTAATATTTATAATTTACCTTAATCGCAGAAGCATTGTTTAATTAGTAACTTCATTTTTTATATTAACATGGATTATACATGATTCGTTGACAATCCATATGATCATATTACTGAAGGTGTAGAGCATGCTCATGATAGAGCAACTAATGATGGTGTTCCGGCTGTTAATGATAATGTTGATGATGTAGCACATGACAATTACATCACTTTCATACGGATTGCCAAAGACCGTTTGGTATTACTTTTTTTTTAATATTTATAGCATACTTAGTATTAAATATTTACCTTATAATTAAATGTAATGTGATTACAGAGGCTTCCTATTAAACTTGCTTTGTATAATGATTTTGAAAATCACCCAACGATAAACATTAGAAATCTTCAAGGCCATTTTACTCAAATGTTGGTTAGATCAGAACCTTCAAGAATCACATACGCTATACTCTCAGGTCATGGGGCAGGTATATGAAAGCTAATGGCATTATGTATGGGGACACCTGCACATTCCAGTATATAGTAAATGAACGTATGTTGGTTTTGATGAATGTCGCAAAGGTATGATTATTACTTGGGGGCTTTAACTTTTTGCTAGACTTAACATGCCTTCTTTTATGTTACAAGAAATCGTACTATGTAAAAATATGGGTTACATTCAACATAGGTAGCAAACACAATTATTAAGCTGTTGCGTGTTTTGGATTTTTTTGCAGTTGTTCATGGTGCTAAATTTTCTACTATTACATTGTGTTCATTGTTTTGATAAATTAAACTCTAATTTCGTTAAATTTAATGAAACGAATGCTTTATTATATCATTATAACCATATTCTTTATATCTGAATTTTTCTTCAAACATTATCATAAGAAGTTATAAATTACGTGAAACAAATATTAGAAAATTTATAGATTTTGTGTGGTAGATCTTGTATACCGTTAAAAAAATCTACTCTCCGCCTTTAACTTTTTGGTACACCAAACACACTTTGGTTTATGTTACATGAAATGGTAGTATGTAAAAAAAATGTTACATGCAACATAGGTAGCAAACACAAGTATTAAGCTGTTGCGTCTTTTGTACTTTTTTACAATCGCTTATGATGCTAAATTCTCATCTATTACATTGTGTTAATTGTTTTATTAAATTGACATTTAATTTTGATAAACTTATTGAAATATATATTTTTTATATCATTATAACTATATTCTTTTTATCAACAACTTTTTTAACACAATTTTATAAGAACTTTTAATTTAACATTAACAAAAATTATAAAATTACATGATTTTGTGTGGTACATGTTGTATAGAATTTTAAAATTTACTTTTTCAATCAAATTACTTTTTTTAAATTTACTTTTGATTCGTAACGCCAATTTTTTATTTGTAATTATTTAATTGATTCATTTAATTCCACCTTGTTACAAGAAATTTAACAATATTTACCAAATAACTTTAAATATTAGTCAACTTAAATTTTTTCTGTTTATAATATTTAATGTAATTAATACTTACCATTTTGTTAAATTTATTAAATACTTTTTAATATGTTTAAAATTTATATTGTATTATACTTTACGGTAAGAATGGTAAGAATTAAAAGTGTTTTAATCAATATTACCATTTGACTTTGAATCCAACAACCCAAAAAATAATTGCTAAATAATAAAGCTTCTAAAAATATGAAATGCCAATCAAATTACTTTTCCAAATTTACTTTTTATTCGGAACGACAACATTTAATTTGTAATTATTTAATTGAATCATTTAATTCCACCTTGTAACAAGAAATTTAACCACATTTACGAAATTACTTTAAATATTACTCAATGTAAATGTAATTTTTTTGATTTGTTTATAATATATAATGTAATTAATGCTTACCATTTTTTTTAAATATTAAATTTATTTTCCTGTTTATAATATTTAAGGTAATTAATAGTATCATCGCCAATATAAATTAATATTTTTGCATTATCTGTTTATTATATTCATAAACTGCTTTAAAATACAATTTATTAATTTCTTAATTTCATAATTATATATTTTATAATTTAATCACAAAACTCCATTTAATCCTTATATAATTATCAAATTTGAATTTTTCTAAGTTTGTAAATTGTCCTAAGGTACATCCATCTTTAAAAATACATAATATTTCACACTTCTGTACAAGGCTTATGGTCCACATACCATAAATTAGAGATGTTCAAAAAAACCGATTCGGGAACCGATTCGCCAAAAAAACCGGAACCGGTTTGAGGCCCAAACCGGTTTGGCCCAAATCCGGTTTCAAACCGGCCCCGAACCGCCGGTTCTTAAGCGGTTTCCCCTATCCAAGCTACAAACCGGTTTTCAAACCGGTTACAACCCGGTTGCAAACCGGTTTCCAAACCGCTTTCCAAACCGGTTTTCAAACCGGTATTTCAAACCGGTTACCGTTACCCAACGGCTATATAGCCGTTTGTACCCATTTTGACCTTTTTTTGATGTTTTTTACCATTATACCCCCACTAGGTTAGTATATATATGTATTTGATGTTTTGGTTGAATCACAACAACTTATAACACTCTCTACTCTCAAAAATCTCAAAAGCGCTCTCCACAAATACTTTCGTTTTAAATGCTCTCAAAAACTCTCTCACAAAAATCTCTGAAATGGCTTCAACAAGTGCTCAATCATCCGTTGGTTGTGAAGCGTCTTCAAGCAACGTGGTGATAGCAATCCTTCCTACGAATAGGAACCCCGAAGTATGGTGCAATTACGATTTATGTCAAATGGCTAGCGGTCCAAACAAGTTTCGTTGCAAGTTTTGTCATAAGTTTTTCAAAAAAGATACAAACACAACGTTGAAAAACCATATGGCAAATAAATATTGTAAAGCGTTAAAATGTGAACCTTCTCAAGGTCAAGCTTCGATGACAAACGAAAGAAATATTTGGGCTTATAACGTTGATGCGGTTAGGGAGCAAATGACGCAATTTGTAATTCAAGAAAGCTTGCCATTCAAACATTTCAACAACGAACGTTTGACTCGACTCATTCAACGAACTCTCCAACCACGTTACACCAATGTAAGTCGTGCTACTCTTCGAAGAGATTGTTTAAAAATATGGAAAAAAGCTAAAAATGAATTAATATCTTATTTTGAAAATTTACAAACCGGTGTTAACTTAACTAGTGATGTTTGGTCGACACCTCACGGTTCACCGGACTCGTACATTTGTGTCACCGCCCATTGGGTTGAATCCAATTCGTGGCAAATGATGAAATGACGATTGTGTTTGAATTGTTTGATTATCTTCACACCGGCCAAACATTTTTTATCTTATTGATAAAGTTATTCAAACGTATAAATTAGAAAACAAAATATTTTCTATATCTTTTGATAATGCGTCAAACAACACTCTTGCGATAGATCATTTGAAATTAAAATATAAACCAATATGTGAGGGTTTGTTTTTTCATAGTCGATGTGTTGCGCACATCATAAACTTAGCCGTTCAAGACGGTTAAGATTGTTTTAAAAGAATATTACGTGATATTTTTAGTAATAACTAAAGATATACTAAATATCGCAAGTTTTGTAAAGACGCAAATACTAAATGTTTAGGTCCGAAATGGGACGTACCAACACGATGGAATTCCACATGTAACATGTTTGAAAAGGCTATTGAACAAAAAGAAAGTTTAATAGCCTTTCATAATAGTTTGGTAAGTCGGGGAAAGACAAATTCTTACCATCCATCGGGTTGGGCCATCATCGAGGAAGTAACAAAAATGCTTCAAGTTTTTAAAAATGCAACCACATGTCTCTGGAGTTTATTACCCAACGAGTCCGTTGGTACTTCACCAAATTTATTTAATGACTTCAAAATTAAATGAATTGTCGTGTTGGGGTAGACCTTATTCCGATATGATACCCCCAATGAAAGAAAAACTTAAAAAGTATTTTGAAGAAATGCCTCCCGTTATTACATGTGCCGTTGCTTTAAACCCTTGTTTAAACAAGTCGGGGTTGAAACTTTACTTGATAAAATTACTTTTAATTTGGATTTAGAAGTTGGTAAACCAATGTATAGTAAAACTTTAAAAGCTACTTTCAACAAACAATTACAACAAATGTATGATGTTTATTTATTAAAATACGGGGAAACATCACAAATCCATGATGCTTTAAGGCATGCGGCAAATGCCGAATGTTCGAATGATCCAATGTTTGATTTATATAATACTTTAAGGGATGAACGTAATAAACGTCAACGTGGTAACACTCCGAGTAGTGAACTCGGGAGGTATGATCTTACAAACTTTTTATCGACCATGACTCCACATGAATTTAAAAATTTTGACTTGTTGGCTTGGTGGAAAGGTAAGGAAAGATCAATTTCCCATCCTATCCATCATGGCCTGAGATTTACTAACCGTCCAAGCTTCTACGGTAGCTTCGGAATCTGCTTTTTCTGTTAGTGGCAGGGTTATATCAATAAGACGAACTCGACTCACTCCACAAGCAGTTGAAATGTCAATTTGCTTGAAAGATTATTTGGATGCCGCGGAAAGAGTACAAGACAAACGTTCACTTGAAGGAGAACTGAAATACGAAGCAGAATTATACGAGGACGAGGTAGAGAGCGGATTGACACCAGGAATGACTGATGATGAAGCGGCATATGATGACTACCTTCGTAACAGTTCCGGTTCTTGTGGCGAGGAATAAACGAACAAGTATAATACGAACGAAGAAACGACTATATTAAATGTTTAGTTTTAAATGTTTAAATTATTTAAATGTTTTAAATGTTATAAATTGTTAAAATGTTTAAATCGTACAAGTATAATAAGAATGAAGAAACGACTATGCCAAACCGGTTTTGACAAAGTTTGACCAAACCGGTTTCGGTTTGGGACCCGAACCGGTTTGGGCCCCCAAACCAGTTTGTACACCTCTACCATAAATCCATATTCTCACAAATAATATAAATTAATAACAGATCTGTACATAATTAGAATTTTGGTAAGTACCTAAATTGTCCTTATGCACATATTTAGAATTATTATGCACATAATTAATATTTTTCTGTACATAATTAGAGTTTTGGTAAATTTGAATTTTGGTATCCCGTGTATTGTTCTGTACATAATTAGAATTTTGGAAAATTGAATGTTTCTAAGTTTGTAAATTATTAATATAATAACTGTATACTTTCCTATCATATGAGATGCACATACCATAAATATGTATTTATAAAATGATATAAATCAATATAGAGTTCTCTACATCAATTGATGTCGCATTACATTTTGGACTATCACATAAGGTATCAAATTTTTTACTTTTCTATTGATTACAAAAGTATGCTCATTTCATAATATTTAACTTCATAATTGCGTATCTTTTTTGTAATAATGCAGTACAATGGCATCCGGGAAAATCACATTGTTCAATGGCCTAAATGTCTTATAGCAAGACTATACCATAAAACTTCGAATCATCAGGGTTTGGACTAGAAAACTCTTCACGGATCCAACAAAGGTGTTCTCTTATGAAATGATAATAATGGATGAAAATGTAATGCCACACTCTCAATCTTTGTACTTGCAGGACCGGTCAAAGGTATGCACTTACAACACAACAACACAATAAGGAGAGTTGCTTAGAACACTTAATAGATCAAATATCGAACTGGTTAACTTGTTAATGAAAGATGCTAAGAACACAAGTAAATGTGAGACAGAACAAGATTGCAAACAACACAAGTATTTGGTTTTCAAGAATGTTGTATATTGCTTCTCAAGTTCTATTACAAGTTACAAAGCATCGATAGAAAGTTACAAGTACTTGAGATACTTTATACTACATCCTACAGCCGGCCATACTTTGAAGGCTAGCTGGATACAATTGACTAGACAACTACCAAATCAAATGTAGAGTCAAAAGGCAGATCTGCCTTTTGACTTGTGACTATGACATGCCATAGCTCACATCCTAATATATTACAAAAAGGATAAAAGTACATAAAGTAGAAAGCATGGACTCAAGACCTCAATGTACAGTTACCAAAAGCATGGACCTTTCACCAACTCATGTAAGTTGGTGACTTTACAGAGTAGCAGTGTGAAAGGTGGTCCAGCTTTATGGTAAAGTACATCAGATAAAGGCATATCTCTAAAAGTCTTCGGAAGAAATCTGTCTTCACTCTTTGGCTTCAAAAGACTTTGTCTTTGAAGCTTTGGAAGACTTCACTTTTGGCTTCGGAAGATGTTGGTCTTGGCTTCGGAAGATTTTACACTTAGAATATTTCTAGTGCATGGTGTAAAACTTCCGAAGCATTTCTACTTCTGTTCTTTAGTGCATGCTTGCAGAGAGACTTTGGATGTTTTGGCCGCATCAGACTTATAGGAATCCTTACAAACTCCCCCTAGGACTGATGCTACCAAAACATTTAGAAGATCTTCAAATATTTGCAGTCTTCAGGATAATGATGACCGTACCCTTCTTCATCAGATGGTCAGGATCACTTAGACTCTCATAATATCTTCTCATCTCAAAGAGATCATGCAGATGTAAGTTGATTATGTCTTGCCATGTATAGACATTCTCAACACCTTGATATCTGATCACATGCCATCTCTCTGGATTAATAGTGAAGGTCCAGGATAAGATGGGTGTCTCAGCTGCAAGAGGAGCCACTTAAATTGGAGTTGATTGGGCTGCCTCTTCATGCACTTCCTTAGGTTGATCTGACTCAGTCTGAGGTGTAGAGGTGGATGATTCAGGCTTCTTCTTCTTATACTTTGGTTTGGAAGCCATCCTCTTCTTCCTCTTAGAAGACTTTAACTGAGAAGACTGGTCTGCAGCACCTTGTTGATCATCCTTGTCTTTCTCAGTTGGGTGTTCCTCCCTCACAGGTTCAGAGGAGAGGGAGTTTGTCCCTGCTGTGGATCGGAAGATGAAGCTTGCTGAGGCTCAGCAGGAGGTCCAGGTTGTGTTGTCTCAGGTTGTTCAACCTTAACCTCCACTTCAGATGGGATTTGACTTGGAGGTGAGTATAAGTCAATCAACTCTCCACTCTTGATCTTTTCTTGATTACCCTGATATGCTCATCCATTGTGTAGGGCCAAGTCTCCTTCCGGAGAATCCATACAGCTTCAAGAAGCTCATCATCCTTTGTCTGTGAGCAGACTTCTTCATACTCTTTTGGATGATAGCTCTTGACTTTACAGCATCTTCCCTCATCTTTCTTTTTGCCTTTTGTTCTTTGAGCACTTGAAGTTCAAGCTATTTGAGATACTCAAACTAGGACAAGGGAAGAAGTGCAGATGCCTGGTAGAGACTAGTGGCACTCAGGTAGTTGATCATGTTTTGCCTATCTGTTTCCTTGTCTACCTGAGGTTCTTGTGTAGCAGCCACATCCTCTTGCATAGAACTTTCCTAAACTGGGTAGAGAGTTGGAGCATGCTTTTATAATCTTTTCTGTCTCTTCTCCTCTTTGAATTGGAGAAGTAATCTTGCATCCTCTGCTTCCTTCATCTCTCTTGACACTTCTATATCAGCCAATTCATTTATTTACTCTAAGTGGAGAGATATAATCTCATCTATGTCTAAGTAATCCTGACTGCCCTCAACTCATCTTCTTGAGTGTTTGGTCTGGGGGCAGCCCTGATTGCAGCTTGCGTAAAGCCTGAAGACCTAGAGGAACTTTCTGTTGTGTCATCTCCACCTCAGTAATTTTGTCTTGAATCCTGAGTGCTAACCTGTCAGCTTGTCTTGATTGGCTTAGGTTGACAAATGGCATGTTGATTAGGTCAAGATCTTCATAGTAGTCCAAGGTCTGAAAATTGAACACTTCTTGCTGCCCTGAACTCTGTGAAAAAAATGAGGGCTCTTCTATCAGCATCATACCTCAACCCAATAATGTAGTTTGAAGTTCCTTGAGGTGGAGATGACACAACCCTTGGAATGCCTTCCTCAAAGAGACTTCTAATGACAGAGTCTTAATGTCCACATTAAATGTGAACTTGAGGAAGTTGCTGAGTATGCACAGTTGCAAGTGAGGATGGTGAATCCTCAATGCCATACTCCCTGAAGAACTCCCAGGTTCTGTGACTGTAATGACTTTCTCCTCCTTTTTGGTAGCATCACCTCTTGCATAGGTGAGCTAGAGGTTAGGTCAATCACATTCACAGGTTCTTGTGTTCCTGGTTGAGCTCCTCTTAAAGGTCTCCCAGCTAGTTTTTCCTTTAGATAAGATATTTCAAGTTGCTGATCATTGACCCTATTGTGCAGGTAGTCACCTGAGATCAAGGTGACTAACCTTAGAGACTAAATAGGAGCATGTTTTGACAGTTTTTGCACACTTTAGTCTCAGATTCCCTCATCTTCATCAAAAGAATCATTGGGGGATGAGATGATTGGACGAAAGTCCTCTCTCTCACCACCAGCTTCAGGTTCTTGGCTGTTGGATTTCTCTGCACATTGACATTCTCAGTTGAGGTGTCAATGGGCTGAGTTGCCATGGTTGAGGTCTTAATGATGTAATCACCTGCAGAAGTGAGAGCCTCTTCCATATGGATATCCTGAACAGGTTCAGAAGTATCCAACTCAGTTATGGGTGACTGATGTGGGCTAGAAAAAGGAGACTCATGAGTACTAATCTCTCTTTGAGTAGGGGAAGAGTAGAGAGACTCATGGTACCCACTAAAACCTAAGTCTTCATCAGTATAAAATGAGAGGTTGGGAATGGGTTGATTTAAGTCTAAAGGCTGGGGATGGTAACTGTCCCCTGAAGGTTGTTCACTTGAGTGTTGAGACTCAGAGTGAAGGCTTAAGGCAGTTGGGCTTGTGAGCTCATCAGGGTGAGCATGAGGAACCTCAACCCTGATTAGTGAAGAGATGGGAGTGGTTTGCTCCTCAGGGGAAGTGGGAGCGCTAGTGTCCACTTCCTCCTGTATGGGTGAGTATATGGGGGCCTGCACAGGCTCAATAGCTTGAGCAGGGGTTCGTTTGGATTTCTTTGGTAGGTGAGGGTGACTTGGGGCCTTTTTGGTGGTTGATAGGTAGAAGTTGTGGGTTCAACACTAGCTTGTGTTGCTAGGTTGTCACCTTGAGCAATGAGCTCTAACATTTTTGGGACAAGGGCTGTTTCTACCCCTAAGAAGCCTACAGTTGGCTTTTTCATAATTTTAAAGATGCCGGGCTTCATCTGTCCCAATTTAAGAATATTATATGTTTCCCTCAACTGTGAGCCCAGTTCACAGTTGAGAATGTGTTGAACATATCTAGGAAACATATAATACTCTAAGAGTCCAAGTTAGCAAGCAAATTGTATAAACAAATGAGAGTACCTGAACTTGACCCCTTGAACCATTCCATGTACTATGAAGGAGAGATCCTCAGGAATCTGGTCCCACCCTCCATGCTTGTTTGACAAGCTGTGGATAACCACATGAAGCAGGTATTTCCACTGGGATGAGACCTTCCCTTTCCTGAAGGTCTTTACAGAGAAATCTCCCTCATAGCCCATCTGCTCAAAGGAATGATTACAGCTTCCTTTGGGAAGGACAACTCACCTTCTTCATCATCAGCTGCAAGTGAGTGTTTATGATGCCGGAGTGATGAAGATTGTTCTCCCTTGCACTGTGGCAGACAGTGCCTTCTCCCCATCCATAATGACCTCTTGGCAGGTCTTCCAAAATTCAAGCAGATGATCCTCATAGAGAGTAGGATCAATGGTTAGGGAGGTGAAGTAGTTTGATAGAGCTAAGAAAACGGCAAATCTCTGAGAAACTTTCATCTTTCTCAGAGCTTAACAGAGCAACTTGGTTATGTTGCCTGTGAAGTTGCATGGAGAAATCTGGGTTGTCTGAGGTTAGGTTGGCCATTTAGAAGCTTAAGGATGAAGAAAGATGAAGAACAAAAGGCGGTTTGGGAATTTAGGTTTAAGGAATAGTGTAATTGAGGAAGATAGTGAAAGAGGGGGGAACCGTTGGCATTTATGTGAAAAGGATTTGAGACAAAGTAATGAAAGAGGATAAACTTTGAAATCCGGATGTCGGTCCCACCTCTGAAAAGTAGTTTACTTTTGCCCAAAAAGTAGTTTTCTTGGAAGTCGAGAATCTTCGAAGGTTATTTGCTTCGGAAGTTCTGAAGAAAAAGCTTCCGAAGGCAAATTGGCTTCGGAAGAGATTTCAAAGGTTTTGAGAATTTTGCTTCGGAAGAGAATTTACACTCAGAGATTTTATTCTAAGAAGAATAAATACTTTGAAGGTAAATTGCTTCGGAAGAAACTGTTCTTTGAAAACATACAAAGTACTTAAGTTGATTTTAAGCTTCGGAAGATATTTCAGAAATTTCTTCCGAAGGTAAAATTACTGAAGCAATTATTTGTTTACTAAGACATAAATTTCTTCCGAAGGTAATTTTAAATCTTCCGAAGAGATCAAGATTTTCAAAAATCTAAGAAAAGTCTTTTGAAAAGATTTTCTTCCAAAGAAAACAAGGGCTTATGAAGGTGATAAAATAGACAACTTAGGACACACAGGTTTTAGAAATAAATATGATTAAGTTTTAAGAAAAGCTATTCAAAGTTAATCATCCCATAAGCTGATACAAGATATTTAAATCTCTGCTCATCAAAAGCTTTGGTGAACAGATCAGCATATGTTCATTTGTGTTAACTTTGACTAGTTTGATTAATTTTTTCAAAGTTATCTCTAAAAATGATACCTGATATTAATATGCTTTGTCCTTGAGTGCTGCACAGGATTCTCTGTGATGGAGATAGCACTGTTGTTGTCTATGTGGATGAGAGTCTCTTTAAAGTTAAATCCATAGTCCAGCATCTGATTTTGAATCCAAAGCACTTGAGCACAGCAACTTGCAGCACAATGTATTCAGCCTCAGCAGTTGATGCAGACACACAGGATTGTTTCTTGCATTGCCAAGAGACTAATCTTCCACCAAGAAATTGACATCCCCTGATGTAGACTTTGCAGTCATGTTGCAACCACCATAGTCACTATCTTGTATAAGCATACAGATTAAAGTCAGAATTCTTTGGATACCAAAGGCCAAGTGATGGAGCACCTTTGAGATATCTTAAAATTCTTTTGACAGTGACCAGGTGTGACATCTTGGGGTTGGCTTGATATCTTGCACAAATGCATGTAGAAAACATGATATCTGGCCTGCTAGCTGTGAGGTACATAAGAGACCCAATCATTGCCCTATAGAGATGTTCATCAACACACTCCCCCTCAAGATCAGGTCCAAGGGAGTGATTTCTGGCTATGGTGTTTACAATCAGTCATGTTACAACCTTTTAAGTATGTCCTGTACATACTTTGACTGACTTATGAAGATGCCATTGTCAACTTGCTTCACTTGAATTCCTAGAAGAAATTGAGTTCCCCATGGCACTCATTTCAAACCTGTCCTTCATCAGCTTCTCAAAGTCTTTGCAGAGCTTTGGATTAGTTGACCCAAAGATAATGTCATCTACATATACTTGAACTAGCATTATGTCATTTCCTGTTCCTTTGATGAAGAGAGTTCCATCTATAGTACCTTTTTGTAGCCATGTTGACAGAGATACTGAGATAGAGTCTCATACCACTTTCTTGGTGCTTGGTGCAGCCCATAAAGAGCTTTATCAAGCCTGCAGACATAATCAGGATGATCAGGATCTGCAAACCCAGGTGGTTGTCTGACATACACCTCTTCATCAATCACCCCATAAAGAAAAGCACACTTGACATCAAGTTGGTAGACCTTGAAATTCTTGGATGCAGCAAAAGCTAGGAATATTCTAACAGCTTCAAGTCTTGCCACAGGAGCAAAAACATCTGTATAGTCAATTCCTTCTTCTTGAGTATATCCTTGAACAACTAGTCTTGCCTTGTTTTTGATGACAAGTCCTCTATCATCCTTCTTGTTCCTAAAAACCCATTTGGTTCCTATGGTAGTCTTCCCTTGAGGAAGAGGACATAGGTTCCAAACCTTTTGCCTTTTGAATTGAAGCAGCTCCTCTTGCATAGCTTCAACCAACTTCCATCCTTTAGAGCCTCATCAATTTTCTTTGGCTCTATCTGGGACAAGAAACAAGAGTGAAGACAAACATTTGCTTCATGGGTTTGTCCTCTTGTTCTCACCCCTGAATCAACATCTCCAATGATGTTTGTGGTAGGATGAGACTTGTGGATCCTTAGCTGAGGGATCACACAAGTTGCTTAGACAGATCTAATTTGAAAATTTTGATCTGGCAAAGAAGATTCACCCTCCACATCAGCACACTTATCAAGATTGACTTGATCCAATGAGTGTGTGACATCATTGATGTTGTCTTCAATGCAGTGGTTATCAGCATCAAGAAATTCTTGATCACTTTCACCACCACCATTTTCTCCAACATTTGAAGCTCCTTCTTCTGAGTTTTGTGCCTCTAAGCTGGAATTTGAAGGCACCCAGAAGCATCAGCAGGATTTGTCATTGATGTGCTGGTAGAAGCTTCATTTGCAGGAATAGTTACCACTGGAGCTGAAGATGTGTAACTTGAAGGTCTTCTGAGCTCAAATCTTGGGTCAGGATCACCTGTTGGTAATATATCTGTAGATCCTGAAACATTCTCACAAGATTTGTTAAAACAGTTGGTAACTAAATCAAGATCAAATAGCCAATCGGACCAGAACCTTTCACACTGGGAGTGTGCTCATTGAAAGTCACATTGGCTGACTCCTCAACTACTCTAGTTCTGAGATTGTATACTCTATAAGCTTTAGCTTGAGAAGAGTATCCAATAAAGTGTCCATCATCTGATTTCTCAGCAAACTTGGCAATTTGATCTTGGTATTCAAGATGGTGCAAGGACATCCAAATGACCTGAGAAAACCAATGAAAGGTTTTCTCTTGTGCCAAAGTTCATAAGGAGTCTTACCATGTGTCTTAACCACTAAAACTCTGTTTTGCACATAGCAAGCAGTGTTCACTGCCTCTGCCCAGAAGGTGATGGGCAGTTTAGAGTCAGAGACAACATAGTTCTTGCAGCTTCAATTAGTGTCCTGTTTCTCCTCTCAGCAACACCATTTTGCTGAGGAGTCCTGGGAGCACTATATTGTCTTGTAATACCTTTTCATCACAAAATGTATCAAGGATTTGATTCTTGAATTCAGTTCCTTGATCACATCTTATGGTTTTGACCTTGTGATCACATTGATTCTCAATCTTTAAGATGAAATTCTTCAGAATCTCAGGAGTCTCATCCTTAGTTCTAAGAAAGAAGACCCAAGTGAATCTTGTAAAATCATCTGTGATCACCAAACAATAAGAGGTCCTTCCTAGACTCATTACACTGGTGGGGCCAAAGAGATCCATATGTAATAAGTGTAGGGGATTAATGATGGAGTTTCTTTCCTTTGGCTTGTGAGATACCTTGTGTTGCTTCCCTTTTAGGCATGCAACACAGTGGTCATCACTTGTAAACTCTTTCTTTGGTATTCCAGTTACCAAATCATTCTTAATTAATTTATTCATGTTTTTAAAGTTTACATGGCACATTCTTTTATGCCAGAGGAAAGATTCATCATTATTTGCTTTAGATAGAAAGCATGAAACTTCTCCTGAGGGAGATGTTTCTTGCAGGTCCATCTTGTTCCTGGGGGCTCTGAGCAAGATGTGCTCATGAGGAATGACCACCCCGGGCCTGAGAACAATGCACTCATGCTCAGTAAAGAGCATGTTATGACTCTGATCACAAAATTGGGATACACTCAGAAGATTGTACCCAAGCTCCTTGACAAAGTTTACCTTCTCAATGCTGAGCTTACCATTTGTGACCTTGCCCCTTCCAGTAATGTAACCTCCTGCATCTCCTCCAAAAGCAACTGGTCCTCCATCAATTCTTTCAAACTTTTGGAGTAGTGACCTATTGCCTGTCATGTGCCTGGAACAGCCACTATCAATGATCCATACATTTCTGTTTGTCTTGAGCTGTCCCTGCACAAAAGAGATGATTAGTTACATTTGGAAACCCAAGCCTCATTGGTCTTGGGCTCATCAAAAGAAGTTGAAGACAATGCAACAGTAATTGATCCTATAGTCATGCTAGAAGGATCATTTGCTGATGTTGATGAAGAACTTTCAGCCACTTGGTCTTTCTTTGACTTCCATACCACCTTTGGAAGCTTAGACTTGACCTTCAATACTTCAGAAGTTTTGATGACTTCGGAAGTTTTGATGACTGGCCTTCGGAAGATCTTGCTTTCACTGCAGCAGGCTTCAGTGCTTCGGAAGTATTCCTTTCTTCCGAGACCAAATTTTCTTCCGAAGGCAAGTTTTCTTCTTCATTTTGGAGCTTCCGAAGGAAACAGATTTTCCTTCCGAAGCTTGCTTCTTCTTCTCCAAACTCTTAGAAGTTTCTTTCTTGGTCATGTGGAGAGTACTCCTTGGATTGTAGACACAATCCTTAGCAAGATGAGAAGTACTCCCACACATAACACAGTCCATTTTCTTCCTTCTAGGAGTCTTCTTTGTGAACAAGGCTGAACTTGATCACTTTCCTTCTCCATCTTCACCTTTGCAGATGCTGTGGCAGTTCTTGTGGGGTTAGAACTACCTTTGGAGCTGGATGGTTCAGGTTGTACAGCAGCAATGCACAACTGATCAGCCTTCTTCTTGATGATGGGATGATTTGGACATGAACTAGAACTCTTGTTGATGGAGTTCAAGTTTGTGTCTTCAGCCTTTACCACTTCAAATCCTGCAGAGATGAAGACTTTTTTGTTCTGTGCAGAATTGAAGGTGGCCTTGATCTCTTGAGCCTTTTTGGACTTTCTTTTGGCCTTCCTGATCAAGTTCTTTCTTCTTGACTTGGTCATCCCAACAGCTTTGCTCTCCTCAGAGGGATGGTGACCCTTCTTAGAATGCTCTTCTTCACTCTTCTCAGAGCCATTCTCCACCATCTCCTCTTCATCCTCTTCAGTCACAGGATCTATGAGGGGAAGCTCATCTTCACAAGTTCCACACCTAGGAGATCTTACAGACAAGATTGTGTGGAGGAGCTATCTCACAAGATCCTAGTCCCTGCTTATTTTGATAACAAACTTTTGCATGCAAGGATGAGGATATTATGTTCTTGAAGGTCTCTTCTTCAAGAACACATTTTTCTGCCTTGGCTTTGCTGATCACAAGCTCAGCCTGGCATTCAGTTAATTTAGTAATGAGATCTTTGATCTGAGTCCTGTAGTTTGTATGCTCATGTTTAAGAGTTGAAATGGTTTTCTCTAAGTCCTCTATCTTTAGTTTATAATCATTTTCAGCTCTTTTAAAATCAGCTTTTAAAATATTTAAGGACTCAAGGTCAGATCTCATTTCTAAATTATAGGACCTGTATCTATTAACTTTAGCAATGCATTCAGGAGTACAAAGATGTTCCAATACCTTGGCTTCATCGTGGTCTGCCATGAGTGCTTGGTTTGGAGATGCATCTTCTACTTGAAAGCTCCAGTCAAAGCCTCCTTCTTCAACAGCAACTGCAGCTTGCTGCTTTGGCTTCTCATTCTGGGGGGCTTTCTCAGTGTAGTTTGGTCTGGTTTGTGCTTGGCCACCATTTGTCCTTGGTGCCTTACACTCTCTTGCAAAGTGTCCCATCTGGTTACAGTTGTAACACTTTACTTTGCTTTTGTCCAGCCCAAACTTTCCACTGGCTGCATTGCTTGGAAACTTTCTTCCTGTCCTCTTGTAGAACTTCTTGGCTCTGTGAGTGAGAAGAGCCTCTGCTGGACTATCTCCATGTACTCCAGATCATCTGGATGGATACAGTCCAAATCTTCAAGAGTGAAGAAAAGTTGCCTGAGTTTCATCAGCAGAGACAAAGCATGAGAAGAACTTGTCTCTTGGAAAGGACTTCCTTGAGTGTAGCTTTCCCTTGGAGTCTCTGGGAAGGTGATGAAAGGGCCCTTTTGTGAGTTGTCAGGGAAGCATATAAGATGATGTTGTGGTTCAATGCTTTCCTTTCAACCACATGGAGGGCTGAACACAGCCAGATGAGTTTTGCATGTTCATCTCCATCTGGTAGCCACTAAGAATACCATACAACTCTGTGAGAGTAAGAGTCTTAAGGTTCTCAGTCTTCTTGATAACAACACAATAATGTGTCCATTGTCTAGGAAGAGAGGACATAAACTTCCTTACAATGTCCCTGTTCTCAAGAGTTACTCCAACATCCATTAGAGTATCCACAATCTCAACATACCTGAAGTATTGTTGAGTCATGGTTTCACCTACCTTGAAGGTGAAGTTTTCAAACTGCTGCTTCAGGAGATCCTTCTTGTTCTCCTTTGCTTCAGTAGACCCCTCATACATCAGCTTCAGTGCTTCCCATAGTTGCTTGGCAGTTTGCACTTCTTGAAGCCTCTGTAGATGGAGTTTGGAAGAGCAGTTTGAAGGGCTGTCATGGCTTTCTGATCAATCTCTATTCTCTTTCTATCTGCTTCAGAGTAATCAGCCACAACCTTAGGAATCATACCACCACCAGTAGCAGAAGTGGTGCTTGGTATGTAAGGTCCTTCAACAACAGAGTCCCACATCCTGGAGTCTTGAGACTTGATGAAGCCTTCCATTCTTTGACACCAAGTATCAAAGTCTTCAGGAGTGATCAGTGGAGACTTTGTCATAGTTTCAGTTTCCATATCAGCTTTGGTTATAGCTGCCATTTGAGTTGTTAAGTATTTTGTGTGTGTGAGGGATCTTAAGATGGTGAGATCTTATATCAAGAGCCTGAAATGCTCTGATACCAAATGCAGGACCGGTGAAGGGTATGCACTTACAACACAACAACACAATGAGGAGAGTTTCTTAGAACACTTAACAGATCAAATAGGGAACTGGTTAACTTGTTAATGAAAGATGCTAAGAACACAAGTAAATGTGAGACAAAACAAGATTGCAAACAACACAAGTATTTGGTTTTCAAGAATGCTGTATATTGCTTCTCAAGTTCTATTACAAGTTACAAAGCATCGATAGAAAGTTACAAGTACTTGAGATACTTTATACTACATCCTACAGCCGGCCATACTTTGAAGGCCAGCTGGATACAATTGACTAGACAACTACAAAATCAAATGTAGAGTCAAAAGGCAGATCTGCCTTTTGACTTGTGACTATGACATGCCATAGCTCACATCCTAATATATTACAAAAAGGATAAAAGTACATAAAGTAGAAAGCATGGACTCAAGACCTCAATGTACAGTTACCAAAAGCATGGACCTTTCACCAACTCATGTAAGTTGGTGACTTTACAGAGTAGCTATGTGAAAGGTGGTCCAACTTTATTGTAAAGTACATCAGATAAAGGCATATCTCTAAAAGTCTTCAGAAGAAATCTGTCTTCACTCTTGAGCTTCGGAAGACTTTTTCTTTGAAGCTTCGGAAGACTTCACTTTTGGCTTCGGAAGATGTTGGTCTTGGCTTCGGAAGATTTTACACTTAGAATATTTCTAGAGCAGTAAAACTTCCGAAGCATTTCTACTTCTATTCTTTAGTGCGTGCTTGCAAAGAGACTTTGTATGTTTTGGCTGCATCAGACTTATAGGAATCCTAACAGTACTTTTATTATTCTGTATTTAAAACAATACAAACAATACACCATTTATTTTAATTAATATCTTATCATTTTATTTTATGTTTAGTGTATAAGACTAGAAGCTTCTGTTCAAAGGAAATATTGTTTCGCCTATGAGAATTTGCTAACTGAGAACCAATGTCTACTTGTAATCAGACCCTCTTTGGATATAAATAATACCAAAAATAAAGTTTTTAATACACCACATAAAATTTATTTCACTAAAAAAACTGTTGTTATGAAATGTCCTGATGCTGTGGGTTCTGAATACGGTTTTAGTTTCAAACCTTTTGCTAATCTTACTCCAAAGGAAACGCCTAAGAAAACAACAGTTGGTTAGTTTTTTTCCTTATTCTAACTTTATATTTGTTGATTTTACTATTTATATACTAATAATTTGCTCATATCAATTAATTTTCAAAAAACTTCTCTATTTTGTTATATAATTGGTGCAGTTGTGAGGTTTTCCCCTATTGAAATAACAGAAAAGACTGATGGGAAAACATCAAAAAGGACCAGCCTCGACCTAAAAGATCTACAGTATCCTCATTCTTCCATTAATATTGTTTAATATGTTACTATATACGATTAAATGTTGATTTACTGTATTCTATGTCAACAGGAATAAAGATATGAGCGTCACCCTTTGGGATGAGTACGCTGAGAATTTGCAACTTTCCTTTAAGAAAATGAAAGTGATAGAAATTTGGTACTTATAGTGCAGTTTGGTAAATTTCGGACATTTAGAGGTATGTAAGATGTGTTTACATTTATCAACATTCTATACCACTATTGATATTATTCTATCAAAACTAAAGTATTACTATAATGATAAAAATAAACTAACTCTTTCATTTTTTTCAGGGGTTAATCAAGTATCAAATGCTTATAATGTAACCAAGGTCTTCATTAATGCCCAGATTCATGAAATTTCAGACTTCAAACAAAGGTTTGTAAACAATTCTATATACTTCATCTTTTAAAAATTACAATATTTTGTTGTTATGATTTTCTAATGTTTATAACATATTATATTAACAAGTATACATAATAACGTAGATTTTTGTATTACTGCCTTTGATTTATAGGTTCATCTCACAATCAATGTCACAATCTTCATCAACTCATTTAGGATTCTCTTCTTCCTTAATGACGTCTTTCAAGGAAGAATTTCTCTCAGCCACTGATTTTTGCAATATTTGTGACATTCATGACATCAAGACGGTATGCTATAATTATCTCATTTAAACAACTTTTATGCTTACATATTATTAATCTAACCCCAAATTTTATATGTTGCAACATTTCAGGAAAAGTCGGTTATTATACTTGGTACCGTTAAAGGATTTTGTGATGATAGTCCATGGTTTTACACCAATTGCAGGAAATGCAAGAGTAAAGTTACTGAAAAGGTTGAATGCACTCTTAAACCAAATGGATCCGGAGACTTTGATGAGGTGACCATTCTGCGATGTAAAGGAAAAGATTGCGAAGGCGAGACTATCACACCAGTACCAAGGTCAATTCCATGTTAAAATTTTTTATAGTTTTTAAAATAGTAAGATTAATTAATAAAAACATTTATTTATTTTCAAACTTATTCATGTCATATTATTTAAAGCATTTATTTTAATTAAATATGTTTAATTAGGTACAAAATATCACTTCGCGTTCAAGACTCCACGGGGATTGTGTCCCTCACACTTTTTGACCGTGAAGCCTACAGACTGCTTAAGGTTTCAGCTAATCAGTTATTGGACAACAATGAGGAGGTATACCTTTTTATATGTCTAAACTTGTATACATTCTAACCAAAAATTATTTCATAAAAACATATTCTTAAAACCTACATGTTTTTTTAGTTGGCTGGTCAAGGAATTATTCCCGTCGAGTTTAACTCACTTATTGATAGAAGGTTTGCAATGAAAATCAAAGTTTCCGACTTCAATCTGGAAACTAACATAGAATATTACACAATTTCCAAGTTAACCGAAGATCGTGACGTACTTTCCGAGCTAGACAAGAAATCTGATCTCCTTCAGGTTACATATATATTTTCTCTTTTATATACATTTTAAATAAATTGTTTAAATTACACAAATAATCATTACCAACACAATAATCATTTGTCCATGTAATAGAACCGAGACATTCAATCCATGAATACAACCTTAGAAGATTTTGAGATTGCTCCTGTTGCTACAAAGGTTTGATTTCCTAACTTAAATTTTACTTAATTAAAATCTTTATATAACTCAATATTATTATAACATTTAATAATAAAAAAAATGCTTATTTAGGATTCTTATTCTTGCACCGGAGATGACGTAACACTGCTATTCAAAATTGATAAAGCCAAAAATGTCTCCCCCATAACTGATGGAGCAACTCCATCTTCTACTTTACCAACTCAAGATCTTAAACATAACCTTCAATCTGTTTATGATGTCGACGAGTCTTCACCTCAGTCCGCTACAAAACCACGAATGAGCTACAACAAAGATAACGACACCGTCCATTGCACTACAAAATTGTTAACTCCAAAAATTGAAAAGTATCCGATTTTAAGAACTTTACCGTGTGTTGGTTGTTTTTACTATTGTTTCCGGTTTTCTGTTTCGTGCTTTTCTTTAAGACAAACAATGTTTCATCTTCTTATTTATAATATCATGTTTTGATGGTTTTGCTATATTAGTTTCTATATCATGTATTTAACACATGGAGTGTTTTATACATTTTCTTATGTTAATGCTACTAGACGTAAAGTGTAACCTAATTTTCACTAGCATTACAGACAACCATCAATAGGTTGTTATGTATGTTTTCCAGATATATGTTTATATTAATATTGTCATCTATTTATATTTCAATGACAATTTTCTCTAATGTTTACAATATACAGAAATTAAAAATAAATACATAATAATAAGAATATAGATATCTAATATGAAAAATTTTAAAACACCATATACCAAGCGACGATATTATAAATTCAATTATCTATATCAAATAATGACAATACATAATAAATTAACAAATTCTCCTTTACACGTATATTAACACATCACAACAATCAAAGTGGTTTATCTGAATGTTCTTTTCAAAGTTATGTATGTTAATCAATTTCTGCAACCAAACCATTTATGCTATGATTAACCATTTTTTGCTTCATTTTATGTGATAGGAGATGGAAGATAACTACATTGTCGATTTGTTTTCAAAGCTTACAGAAAATGGGAAATGGTATAGCATATTGTTTGTTACTGTTGAATTTATTTGGCATGACATTCAACATAACAGATTGATTGTTGTTTTTCTTGATCATGAGGTAACTGTTTTTTACCACTTTTATTCAATATGTTTACATTCATAATTAAAAATTATAAATAACTATCTTACTAATTGTTGTTTGTTATACTTATAGCGTCACAAAAGTGCCGCCGCTGTCCCTCATCAACTAATACAGTCATACAACAACCATACGTTAATTGGTGGTGTTTTTTCATTAAATCTTATCCAAATAGATGACTTTATATGTGATGAGTATCCTACACATGAGGGCTACACAATAATTTGTGGACAGAAGATAATTATGATAAACAAACATACAAAATTAACCCCATTTATAATCACACCAACAAAAAACATTATCTTATATCCGTTGACACCATCCATACAAACTCTGACGCATGACAGAAGACACCAAAAGCTATTTGTTGGTAATATTTGTGACATATCTTAACATTTATATTAAAATATTTATACACTTTTTAACTTTTTTTTTCTATATTGTGCAGATGTTCTCGGCCGAATAATATTTGGAGAAAGAAAATTCGGTCGTGGTCATTTCAAAATTTTCCTACAGGATAACACGTTAGTACCTATCTAATTTCTCATTTTTTTAATTTCAATTTATACATAGTCACAATTATAAACACACACACACACACACACACACACACGTATATAGATATAGAGATAGATATATAGAGATAGAGATAGAGATAGACACACAGATAGAGATATAGATAGAGAGAGTAGATATAGGATAGATAGAGAGAGAGAGATAGATAGAGATAGAGATATGTTAGATAGGGAGAGGGAGGATATAGAGAGAGACAGAGGGAGAGAGAGAGAGAGAGAGACAGAGAGAGATAGACAGTAAGAGAGAGAGACAGACAGAGAGAGATAGAGACAGACAGAGATATAGATAGACAGTAGAGAGATAGAGACAGAGAGAGAGAGAAGGAGGAACAAGAAGGAGTAGAGAAATATATAGACAGATATAGATACAGATAGAGATATATAGACAGATATTATACATATATAGACATAGATATATAGATATATAGTATATATATATATATATATATATATATGTATATATATATATATATATATACATATATGTATATATATATATTATATATATATATATATATATATATATATATATATATATATTGTTACTAATTATATATTTTGTGTTTATTTATTTTCAGTGGTCATATAATACAAATGTCTTTGAATGACAAATCGGATACAAATTATTTAGATGTTCGTAAAGCAATCTCCAAAAAAAAATTGTATACGCATCTTATGTCAGATTGGTCAAATTCACATCCGGTACTATTATAATAGCAGTTAACTTTTAGTTACGTTACAATATAATAACTACAAATCATCCATGTTCACATACATTTCTTCATATTGCAGTTAATATTCTAAGAGACTTAGAATCGATCCAGAAATTCCGGAAGCTCGGCTAATTGGTTCTCCTTATAAATCTTGCATCTCTTGTTCTTGTGGCATTTAAATTTTTCTTAAATATCCAACACAATTGTAATTCAAATTTTAATTATTTATGACTTTTATCCCATCATAATGATTTTACTTTTGATTATTTACGACATCATTATTCTAATATTTAATTCAAATAAATCTTCAATATACAGTAGAGTCAACACAAAAAAATAATAATTTTAATAATTTATTGTTTCAACCATTTTCTTCCTTATAAATGGAATGTTTTATAACGAAACAAAATTATTAATACTCAACTTATTACTTACCAGACATAGAAGATATTATTTTTAAAGTACCATTAATATAGATCGTTACTTAAAATAAATGATAACTTTATAATACCTACAAATTTAAATAAGAGTACATGTTACATTCGATTACCACCAACCTTTGTCTTTGAACATATATGATTTCTCAACTGTTTTCCACATTCAATGATACGGAAAATATCCTGTTATACTAAGACCCTTACGAGTCTTCGAACTTTTGAGTTATAGAATTATAGTGTAACACCCGGTTATTTTTATAGTCAAAGAAAGAAGAAGAAGAAAGAAAAAGAAAGAAAAGAAGAAGTTGAGGGACCAATCTTGCCAAAAAGGGGAAAACTTTGGAAGAGTGGGTGTAAAAAGAGGCATGGCTACCCACACCCCTCTCCCATTCTTATCATTCATTCGGCCAAGAGAGGAAAAGGGAGAAAAAGGGGCAAAAACTTCGGGTTTTGAAGAATCAAGGTGAAGAGGCTGTTGATGTGAGTTCTAGGACCACTCTTTTACACGTTTATGACTGATTTTGGGGCTGGAACACATAGCAAACTGTTTTTGGGTGTGTCAGGTGTTGAACCCCTTTGTGTGTGTTTTGTGTGTGCAAACGGGTGGAGTTCGTGTTTGAGCTTGTGATGCTTGAATGATGTTATGGTTGTGTTTCTAAGGCTTAGGATGGGTGGTTAAGCTTAGAACATGTTAGAAAAGGGTCGGAGGCCGAAATCTGCAGTTAGGGTTCGAAGGGGGCTTCATTCTACACCTAGCTAGGGCTCATGCGACTGGAAGCCATGAGACCGAATGGCATGCGACTGGAGGCCATACGGCCGAAAGGCATGCGACTGAAGTCCATGCGCCTGAATGTCATGCGACTGAAGGTCATACGCATGGAAGTCATGCGACTGAAGTTCATGCGCCTGAAAGGCATGCGATTGAAGGTTATGCGACTGAAGGCCATACGGCCGACTGGTCATGCGACTGAAGGTCACACGACTGAAAGTTATGCGACTGAAGGCTATGCGACTAAGGGTCCATACACCCCATAGTACCATGCGTCTGGAGACTCTCCATACGCCTAAGTGTTCATTCGCCCCATAGTGTCCATACGCCTAAGTGTCCTCATGCGCATGGAAGGCCATGCGACTGAATGGTGCCCATATGCCCAAATATGGCTCATGCGCCCGAAAGAACTTAGTTAATTTTCTGAATTTCGGGGAAAATGAGTAAATGTAGGCTTTGACTTGGGAGGTTCCTGGGGTTTATGTAAGTTGACTTTTGAGGTTATAGATGATATGATGGGCATGTATGATGTATGATTGGTGCTTATACATGATTGTATGTATGCGGTATGTTATGCCTGTATGATGGTGCCTTGTATGGCGATGTTTTGTATGGTTATGCTTATGTTCCATGTTATGTATGTTTATCTTTCCCGTGGCTTTACGTGTTATAGTTGTGAAAGAAAGAATAAAGTATTATGTAACATAAAGTGAAAGATATTGAAAAGAGGAACATAATGATAGAGTGCATGCATTAATGAAAGAGAAAGTAAAGAAAGGCTTGCAAGCAATATGTACGGAGGTGCACGACTCTAAAATGTCGTAAGCTCAACTGTGTGTGGTTTAGCTAACCCATAAGGATACACACAGGGATCCAGTCTATGTGACTGACCAGTGATATAATACATGGATTATAGTGGATACTCACCTCGGTGCTGGTGACAGGCTATGTGCGTTATGGAAGTCATTTATGATCTTCGGCCCAGTACCCGTATGTTTGAGGTGTTGTATACAATTGGGATCTTTGTCGCTTGCCCCGGTGCTGGTGCGAGGCTATGTGTTTTTTGGAAGTCATTTATGATCTTCGGCCCAGTACCCGCTTTATGCATACGTTTGGGGTATAACTGATGACACTGAATCGGATAGAGATAAAGAAAGAAAGAGTTAAAGAATGAAAGTGATGAACAGTAAAGGAAAATAATAATGATATTTCTATCTGTATGTATAGTGCATGATCACGTACGATTGTAAAGAACGGTTTTAAACAAAAGATAAAGTATGTTTTATTATAAAACTAGAACTCATTCAGCAACGCTGACTTTTATGTGTTTCCAGTTGGCAGGTGAGCTGTTAGGACCGTTTAGGTACGGAGTACGAACTGATTTACATGTATACCAAACCAAATAGTACGAAATCCTATTTGATTGGCGATCCAATAAGTGAGAATGCAAGTGTAATCGATCTAAGAATGAATCAAAACCTTAAGAACGATTGCAAGATGATTAACTGCGATCTCCGAACTTGGAACAGGTGTTCTTGAGTCTCTGGATGGCTAGGGTACGATTATGTGTGTAGGTATTCTAATTGTTATGTTTTTCCACAAATTAAGTGGTATTTATAGGTTAGGGTTTTCCATTCGTATGACTGAACCATTAGCATGGTTCAGTCGTGCGACTGAAGCATGCGGTTGATCCATCCGCACGACTGAATGTTTAGTCGTGCGACTGAGTCAATCTCCTGTCACAATCGTGCGACTGATCCAGTCTCCTGGTTCAGTCGTGCGATTGGTCCATTAGCATGAAGTAATCATGCGTATGGTCCATTCGCATGAGAACTTCACACAATTGAGTTTTAACATGTTTCTTAATCATTCTTGACTAAGAACTATGTAAACAACCACAAACCTAGATAGTTAGTTCAATATGTGTTATCACACAATAAACAATGAAATATTAAACATTATATGCATCAACCACACATTGTATTTCATTCATACCCATTAAATTACATATATGTAAGACATGAAAGACATTTTACATTTAAGTTCCTAAACTAGGTACACATGTATCTACAAACTCCCCTTTGGACCTAGTTTACTCTATTGTCTAACATTCTTCATCAGCTCTTCAAACTTCTTGTACTTCTCCTCTCTTGTAGCTCCAGCATGTATCTTAAATGCGAAACAGAGCCTTATAACATTTTGGAACTGGACGGCTTGTACTATATCTTGCGCGTCATAGAACAGTGGCCACTTGTATAACGTGTAAACATCGTTAGCCGACAAGTTGGTTAGCCACATTGGGTCAAATACCCTGATAGTTTCCATATTTCCATCTATGTTTAAAACTATGACCGCCTCACCTGTTCTCCAATCATAGTACCACCATTTAAAGTGTGGACTGAAGTCCTGAGGCATTTCCCTTAGAGGGATTCTTGACATCGTGCGTGGAGGACTCCACTTCAGCAATATCTTTGGCTTTCCAGTAATGGCATCAACTTCAGACCTTCTGATGTACCTTGTAGGTTGTTGGGGTCTGAAGTTAACCCACCTGGTGTGGTACTCTCTCTTCAATGCAGCTTCAAACCAGCCTGGCATTTTTCTTGGGTCAGCATACAACAACTTCAGTTTGGCCAGCTGGTTGAGCTCAAAACCGGGTAGAGTCTTCAGATCGTGTGGGAATCTGGAGTACTTGATTCCCTTATCCCTCTTGATAGCATATACATTTAGATCATCAAAATATGCCCACGCTATGATCTTTCCTGACACCTTCAGATGCTCTTCACTTTGTAGAGCTTGGTGTAGGCACTCGGCTTTGGAGCAGTGCGTTGGGCTCTGATCTCTGCAAACAATGCCACCATTCAGCCTTTTGATGACCATCGGCGTCTGAGGCTTGGGCTTGATCCTTATTCTTCTCTCGGACTCTTGCTCCATCTGATCCAGTGTTGCAAACGTATCACTGACAAGAGTGTCACCCAGATTGAGGACTACATTTCCCTCTTTGTCAGCATACTCTGGATAATGATCAGCAGTGACGTCCTCAATCTTGATTTCATCTATGTCATTGAGCTCATCATCACTTGTAACTTCAACGGTAGGAGCGTCCTTGACAATCTTGTTCGGGTTGAGCCGGAACATCTCAGCAAGTTGGTCATCAGTAAGGTCATGAATGATTTCTCCTTCTTCAGGAGTATAGCTTACAGACCTCCTGACTATCCTTTGCAAATCAAGAATCATTGTGAGTTGAGACTTGATTTGCTAAAGGGGAGCACACATCGTATTCATCTTGCTGATATGCTTGATCTAATTGATTAAAACATGTACAAATCCATCATAGTCAATAATCAAGATAGTTAAACATTAAATATATATAAACATTAAGTACAAAAGTTTAATACATAATTCAAGTACAAAAGCTTTCAAATACATAAATGTCTAATCATTACTTTTTCCTGAATCGCAGGCTCGTCAGTAGGTGAGGTAGAAGCTGAGGCTCCTTGGTCTTGATTTCTCTTTGTACGTCTCTCTTGACCCTGAGCTGAGGCAGATGCAGCTGCATCTCCTTCTTCATCATCATCATCATTCTGCCCTTCCCTTGTCTCTTCATCATCACTGGCCTCATCATCATCACTATCATCATCTTCATCATCATCATCATCATCATCATCATCATCATCATCATCATCATCATCATCATCATCATCATCATCATCATCATCATCATCTCCTTCTCTTATCTTGAGTAGCTCATCCTTTGATCCCTTGAGCTTAAGCATGATGGTCTTGTTTGTAGCCTCCAACTCCCCAATCCTTTTAGCTGATTGGTCGTTGTGCTCCTAGAGTTGGGCAATTTGTTGAGCTTGCTGTGAGATCTGCTGTGCTTGGGTAGCATTAAGCTCCGCAAGCTGACGTAGTTGGGCAGCTCTCTCTTCATCAGCAGCCAACAGCTTCTGCACCATTCGGTTGAGTGCTGACAGCTGTTCCTCTATCCCAATGGGGGGAAGAGATGATCCAGTGGTGAATGATGGGTGGGATGATGGTCCGGCTTGGTGGCTGGTGGTGGTAGTGGTGGCAGTGGTGAATATGGGTGGTGGTATATGAGTGGGTGGTGACGGGTAGGCTGTAGTGGTGGTGGAAGTAGTGTAGATGGGTGGTGGAGTGGCTGTGGTAGTGATGGTGGGTGAGGTGGTAGGAGTGGTGGATGGTGTGGTAGTAGTGGTGGTAGGTGTGGTGGTGGTGGTGGTCAATGTGAACCTTGGCCTCTTCCTCTTCTTGTCGTAGGGTTGGGCCATTCTCTTTCTCCTCGAGCCCTTGGATGCAGAGGCTCCCCCTTGGCTACTGGGTGGGTCTGGGGTATAAGATGGATCAATAGTAGTCTCCCCACACTCACCTTGGCGTCCACCTACCGCCCTAATCCCCCGCTCGGTGGCAACCACCCTGCTGCCCACCGTTCGAACTAACGGCTCCTCATCACTCTCCTCCTCCTCATCAGGATGAAAGTCCTGATGGAATCCTGCCACGTCAGCTCCTCCGTGGGTGGATGGTGGAGATGTAGTATCTGTGATAGTGGCCCTAGATTGGGTGGGGCCAGTATCTCCACCATCACCACTGTCATCGTCATCAAAATCATCAGATGGGAGCACAATCGGCTCAGATTCAGAGTCACTATCATCGTGACGCCACTTCCTCTTCGCTGGTGCAACATAGTCCTCTCGGGCCAGATGCCCAAACAACCTCCTTACAGGGGGCTTCACCTACTTTCCCCGGTATACCCTCATCCTTCCTAGGGTGGTATCATCCATCAGCTCTAGGATAACTGCGTCCTCTCTCTCCTTGGGCAGCGAAGGAAGCTTTTTATCAATGATCATATGTATGAAGCGAGGGTACATGCAGAAGCCTTCCTTGCCCTTGGCCTCTATGTTTTCCACCAAATAGGTGAAGATCATCCTCGAAAAGCTGAAAGGATGATTCAGAATCAAAGCCACATAGGCATTCTGAATCTGATCAAAGAGCTCATCAAAACCTCCCTTCCTTGAGGCTATACATCTCAGCAGTACATGGGCTAAGTATTTGAACTGGGGGCACAAGTTGCTCTTGTTGAGCACACCTGCGTTGATATCCCCCGAGTACTTAGCCCGTAGAAAGCATCCACGAACCGTCAGCAGATGTAGTCTGGTGGGGCAATCGCTATCGTCTCCCAACTCTAACACTGTCCGTAGGTCCTCCTCACTGATGTCAATGGCCTGGCCAAAGATAGAACTCCGAATCCCGTGAGGCTCTGAAGACCTATCTACTACAGCGCCTTCCCAGAAGTCCTGCTGTATCGACCTGTATGGTGTGCACGGGGTAGAGATCGCTCTGAAGATCCTCGATCTCCTCAGAAACGAAATGATGCCTACGAACTCGGGTGCATTCCGGGATGTCAAATCAAGATGAGCACATATGTTGTGCTTTGTGCTCATCATCCACCGACTCGCCATCTGTTACACAATGTAAATAAATGTTAGTGTGGGTCAATGAGTAACAATTTGATTCATTGAACTTGAAATCTTCTGTTCTGTCGTGCGAATGGACAATGCGACTGAGTCTGTGTCGTGCGATTGACTTCAATCGTGCGATTAAGCTTGTGACTTGGCTTAGTCGTATGCTTTCTTATGCGGTTCACACAGTCGTGCGACTAAACTCAACCGCATGGTATAGTCTTGCGATTGTGCCAATCGCACATGTCAGTCGTGCGATTGTGCCAGTAGCCTAGCTAGTCGTGCGATTGAAGTTCATGAGTACGCCCATTCGCATGACAGCCTGACTGTTCAATTCAAATTCAAATTTTGAGCAAAATTTAATGTTAGACATCGTGGTTTGGCTCATTACTCTCGCAAATGACCGACAGAACACCTAATAACCTTTAATTTCACAATGTGCTTAGTTTTATTAGTTTCTTAGGAAAACTAAGTCTCGGTTCTGTTTAGGGCTTAAATTCAATCATTTAGGGCATAAATCGATGGACATTTGAGTGAATTGCACCTCACTTTACCTGTATAATCACTAGAAATCGTCAGTACACAACAATCAGTGGTCTAGAATGATCAAATGGAAATCGGGCAGAGTACCGGTGTAGTCGTACGATTTGGGGGCGATTTGGGAGTGATGAATGACTGCGACCGACTCCCCCACCTTTTATACTAGGGTTTCCTTCAGTCGTGCGACTGAGCCTAGTCGCATACTTGATTCGTGCGACTAGGTGTCAGTCGTGCGACTGTCTCATTCTGTCACCTCCATTCATGCGATTGGTTCAATCTTGTGATCCAATCGTGTGAGTTTACTCATGTTTATGGTCCAATCGCACGTCTGGGCCATACGTGTGGTTTAGTCATGTGATTGGGCTCATACGTATGATTTTGACTTTTTGACCATTTGACACTTAGCCCTTTTTAACAATTGATAAAACATTTCGAGAATTCAATCATCTCAGACATGATCATTTTAACTTAGAAAACCTTTGATCACCTCAGACGTGATCCTTTTAAAACAAAACAATTTGTCACCTTAGATGTGACTCTTTTAACATGTGAAAACCAGTTTGCTCACCTCAGACGTGACCCTTTTAAGTGATTAAATCCCAGATAGAGTTCCGATGCGTAGTCTAACTTTTAACTACTAAATTCACTGAAATTAAATAACTTAACCAGCTAGAAATAAACAAAACTAAAACATAATTTTGTATTTTTTGTGTGAGGTTGAAATCCTAAGATAAGTATCTACCAGATTTTTCTTTCTAGACAGTATAGCATCAAGTTACATTGATCATAACTGGATCAATTCATTATGGAATCATACAGGTTTATCAAATCATTTGGGACATGTTACCAAAGCCTTTTGATGCTAGATTCTTGTTTTTATCGAGAGTCATTAGCAAGTTTAGGAAATCATACTAGTGCTGTGAGATACACATAATGATTTGGACTTTCAAGAATTGCAGCCACGATGATTGTCAGTATACTTGTCCTCTTAAATCCATACATAGATTTTTGACACAGATTGGTGATATGTTAGGTTTAATTATTTCAACAAGCCTTTGTGGATCCCACACTTACATCGTAATCAACGTTCCTCAGGAGTTTTGTGAGCGGTCTACGGGTATTTTGACAAGAAGAAACTATTCTAAGGGCTTTCAAAGAGATGCCAAGCCTCAGGTCAGTGCCATCGCACAGCAGAGAGGCGCAAACAACAATAAATTCTAGAATATTTAGGTTATGCTTATCCTCAGGTCAGTGCCATCGCACAGCAGAGAAGCACACAACCTATCTTCTTGTGAGAGCAATTTTCTTTTCTTTTTGCACGTAACGCACCAACAACATTTGTTATTAGCTTGATTGCGTTTACACAATTTTTATTTTCGTGCTTTGCTCTTTTTATGGTCATTCGCACACATTTGTGGCGTTTATTTTGCTCGTCACCCCTTATTAGAACTTCGTTGATTGTGTTAACCAGGGATAAGATGATAACCCACAGCTTGTTGAACAACTTAGTTTGAATTTAAGTCACCAATGAGGTCTACTCATCTATTTTGTTGAATCTACCGACACATCATATAATGAACTTGCAATCTCTAAGTCTACTTTCGCTATGTTACCTTAGTAGCATACTAGTTTTACTATCATTTTTCCTTTTATTTTGCTTAGACTTCTCAGACTTATACTTCGAATTTTGCATCTTAATCAGTTAAATTCTTTTAAGGTCCCAAACTCTTTGTTCCTGTGTACTATCACTTTCCATAATCATTGAATCAGTATCAGAGATACGTTCTCATTTCTATTAGCTAGACTGTCCTTCTCCCTTGTTTTTTTAAGTACTGAAATTAAAACAACTAATTTAATACTAATTTAACCTATTCTCCCCCTAAAATTCTAAAACCGAAAATATTTTTTGCGTTTTTGGATTTTAAAGAGACAGGAAATTCAAATAAGAAAAATAAAAGAAAATAAGAGAAAATAAAAAAAACATTGTCGGACTAAGCATTTTCATTCTCTGTGATCACATCATTTTTCTTTTTCACCCCGTTGACCTCTAACAGCTATAAAAATCTTGGTTTGTCAAAGGCTTTTGTGTAGAGGTCAGCGCGTTGAAAGTCCGTAACTTTCCTGACTGATGTTTCTTTAGCAGTGTACATGGTGTGCCAAACGGTTCAAGATACTCTAGATTAGGTTTACGTCGTTGGAGCAACTCGTAACACGTTTTACCATGTCTTTTAACGACCAAGACTCGATTCAAAGTGTAACATGCATTTGCAACTGCCTCATTCCAGAATTGGGTAGGCAGTTTCGAGTCTGCTAGCATCGTCCTGGCTGTCTCTATCAAGCTTATGTTCTTCCGTTCAGCAACTCCGTTCATCTGTGGAGTGTAGGCAGATGTGAACTGATGTACAATTCCCTTTTCTTTGCAGAATGCCTCCATCCATTGATTCTTGAATTCTGTACCGTTGTCTGAGCGAATCTGACGTACCTTTAACTTGTATAGAGATTCCAATGTGGTCACAAGTTGTTTGAACGAATCAAATGTTTCTGATTTGGATTTCAGAAACATTACCCAAGAGAATCTGGAATATTCATTGGTGACTACGTAACAATACAGATCTCCAGCGATGCTCTTTGTGCTCACAGAACCAAACAGATCCATATGTAGAAGTTCGAGAGGCAATTCAATAGAGTTGACGTTCTTTGCCTTGTGAGACTTCTTGGTCTGTTTCCCTTTCTTACATGCCACACAAAAAATCCGGAAGTTGAAAGTTTTTGACATTAACTCCATTGACCAAATCATCTTGAATGAGATGATTGATCTTCCTTGGATTTATGTGTCCAGTTTTCCTATGCCAGGAGATTGATTCCTTCTCAGTTGCCTTTAACAAGAAGCATTGGACTTGATGATCGGTTGTGGAGACCTTTGATAGATCGAAGACGTATAAGTCATTATACCTTGAAGCTGACATTAAAATTTGGTCCTCCGGAATGATGTACTCCTTCTTCAACATGTAGCACTTCTTGTTGTCAAAAACAACCTTGAAACCTTTATCACAAATTTGTGATACAGAAAGTAAGTTATTTTGTAGTTGCTGAACATTGTTGACCTTGTCAAACTTAACTTTCTAATTTCCCACTTCTCCATGTGCAGTGGTGTAACCTCCTTTATTTCCAGCAAAGGAAACATGTCCTCCCTTAATCTGTTTGACGTTTGAGAGGAGTGATAGGTTCCCAGTCATGTGCCTTGATGCCCCACTATCAATGATCCAGGTATTTGTAGAAGCACTATAGCAGACACCCTGCACATTTAAAGGAAATAATTAGTTTAAGTTAGGTACCCAATCCTTAACTGGCTTGGGTGACCCAGAGGCATCACACATCATAAATACTACCCACTGTCCATTTGAAAATGAGGGCCTATCATGCTTCTTACTGCTCTCAGTATCAGACATTTGATTTGATTTTTCTTTCCACATGCCAGTTTTGTGCAAGGCATGTTTGTGATAAACAGACGACTGGCTTATGGTTTGAACTTTAGTTTCATTTTTTCTTTTAGGTGGAGTAATAGAACTCCTTTTAGAAGAACTCTGTTTAGTATCATGAAGTTCAACTTTCTTTCTTGGTGTCTGATACTGAGGACAATTAGAAGTAATGTGTCCTCTCTTTCCACAATTGTAGCACAATCGACCTTTAACATGTTGGGAAAAACGTCTCTGTGGGGAAGTGTGTGAGACCGGTGTGACTTTGGGCTTGTTGGATCTTTTCACTTCTTGTTTAGATGTTTTATCTTCTTTAACAAGATTAATTGTTTGAACCTTTTTAACATCTTTACCTTTTTGTTTATTTGGACTTAGACCTGAATCACGTGATTGGTTAACTTGTTTGGCCTTTTTGGGTTCATTATTGGACGTTGTTGAACCTGACTTTACCTTAACCTTCTCAAATTGCTCATCCAAATTAATGATAGGCATTTTACCCTTAGATTTCAAAGTGTCCTCCTTCAGTTTAGTGGCAGATTCCATCGTTTGACACGTGGAATCTGGATCACTAACTAGAGGAGTGCTCACCACATGATCCTTAATAGGATTGTTATTTACTGGTCGACATTTAGTATTTAACAAGATCTCATGTGGTGGTGGAACCACTTTGTAACCTAATCCATCCCCGTTATTCCGTTCTTTCACTAAGTTTTTTACTATGTGAGAAGAACTAGTCTAACTGTGCAGTTTTTGTTTTAATGAATTTGCTTCGACTTCCAAAACTGCTTTTTCCTTTTTAGTTTCTTCAAGAGATTTTAAATAGAACTTAATGTCATTTGCTTGGTTAAAAGCCACAACTTCGGTTTCCCTAAGTTTTTTATTTAATAGTTCTATATTCTCTTTGTAACTGTGCTCATTTAGTTTTAAAATGCGATTTGCTTCTGTGCATAGTTGCAAGTCCTTTACTAAGCTATCGTTGTGATCTAATAACCTAGCAAATTTCAAATCTATGCTTTCCCTAAATTTATTATATTCATAACAAGCATGATTGTCAAACAATTGGTCTTTAGTACTTACCTGTGAAGATTCAGTTGAATCTGCCATCAGTGCAAAGGTTGACTCTTCAGCTGCTGGAGATTCTGAACATGTCGTTTTGGTATCTTCTTCAATAAGAGGTTTGACCACTTTCGCAGTATCTTCAGTTTCTGACATTGCTAGTTCGACCGTGATATCAGCTTCACTTTCAGTATCGTCATCCAACACCTTGACATTTGCAATGTTAGATTCTCCCGGAGATACAAATTTGAAGGTCCAATCTTGTCCTTCGTTACCTTGAGCAGTTAAAGCCTTTGTCTCTGAACTAGACGAGGTAGCTCCACCTGTTGGTTTGTCCTGACGGTTAAAAGTCGAGAACGGGTTGCCGTTGCCTATCTTCTTGGGCATTACACACTCACGTTTAAAGTGCCCCTTCTCTCCACAGTTGAAACAGGTAACTTTGGACTTATCGAAACCAAAGGTAATGTCTTTAGTAGCTATCAAATTTTGTTCCATCTTCTTAACAAACTTTTTAGCTCTCCGCACAGCACTTGCCAATGCCCACATTATGTCCATTCTTTCAAGCTCGTTCTCGTCTATCTGTTGGTAATCTTCATCTGCTAGATGGCAGTTACCAATCTTTCCTGCAACCAAACCGTCATACGAGTGAACAACAGCTGCCAATAGATCCATATGTTCTTTAGCCACCTCCACAGTGATATTCCCGAGATTCTCGGTCTTTAACTTGGTAGCATTAGCCTCAGGTGCAATATAATGGGTACTTGATGATCCAGACGTGTCAGACCCTGAAGCTAGGGTTGGTGAAGGAGCAGATGAACTTGAAACAAATGCAGTCTGAAGGGGTGCTCCTGAACTGGCTGTTGTGGAAGAGGTGTTGTAAAGTGAAGGATTTTGGTCATATGTTCCTTTCTACGACCTGTATTTCATCCTAAGTTCCTCCTCTCTCAATTTTAGGATGAAGTCGTTTATATCTAATTTTCCCAATATACTGTTTTGTCTCAAATTAGATACAAACGAATCCCACTTCTCTAGTAAGCCATCCGCCAAGCTGGATACCTTGTCTTCCATTGAAGTTGTAACTCCATGAATATGCAGCTCACTCATGAGATGATAGAACCTGTCGATTACATCATCCAGACTTTCTTTACCCATTGAAGAGAAGTTGTCAAACTCCTTCTTTAAAGCTTTTGCCTTTAGAGCTTTTAACGAAGCATTTACGTCATAGCGTTTTTCCAAGGCTATCTAAAGTTTCTTTGCCTGTTTATTCTCAGAAAATTGATGGAATATATCCTTTGGAATAGACTGAGTTAACAGGGCATAAACCTTCTTCTCTACATTATACTTCGTCTTCTGGCTGTCAGTCATCCCTCCCAAGGTCAATTTTACCCCATCTGCATCAACTGGCATGTCATATCCTGTTTCAATTGATTCCCAAAGGTTGGGATCAACTCCATTGAGGTAGATCTCGAAATGTTGCTTCCACTGTGGGTAATCGTCTAACATTATAAGCTTAGGTGGTTTATTATGATTCCCAGTCTCATTCTCCAGAATTAAGAGGTTCTGGATTTGTGTGTCTCTACCTGTAGTGAATGCTGAGTATTGTTCTTCCATCTCGTTAACTTTAAACTTTTGAGATCAAGTACTTCACTTGTGCGAATGGACCACTCGTGCGATTGAACTTATGCGAATGAGTCAATCGTGCGAATGAAGAGTGCGGATGAATTTAATCGTGCGATTGTATTCAGTCGTGCGTAAGGAGAGTGCAGTTGGAGTCTATGCGAATGAAGCTGGTCAGTCGTACGAATGAACAAGGCGATTGAGTTCAATCGTCCGTATGGGGGGTGCGAATGGGTTCAGTCGTGCGATTGAGTCAATCGTGCGACTGAAGGCTGCTGTTTTTGCAAAAACAAAGTTTTTGAACACTTGGACGCTAAAACACGAATTTCTCACGAAGCCTAATTGCCGTATACCGAAAAACGTTAACTTTTTGACCTAGAGACGTCGAAAACACAGTTTGACACAAAAGATTGAGTTTTTGAGTGAAAAACGCGATTTTTATATCAAAATCGATTGACCCACACAAATCAAGAGCCAAAGCTCTGATACCACTTGTTAGGACCGTTTAGCTACGGAGTACGAACTGATTTACATGTATACCAAACCAAATAGTGCGGAATCCTATTTGATTGGCGATTCAATCAGTGAGAACGCAAGTGTAGTCGATCTAAGAATGAATCAAAACGTTAAGAACTGTTGATACATGTATGTCCCTAGATCATGATATGAAATGTAATAGATCTTGTTTATCTTATTCTGATGTAATTTGAAATGATTAATGAAATGATATTGATTGTTTGTGATTTGTAATGTCTAATATTTCATTAATGAGTCGATATTGAATTGGTAATTAGGTTTGTGATTGTTTGAATGGTTACACATAATGTTATATTAATTAATACATTCAAACTTAACACAATGAAGTTCTCATGCGAATGGCCCATGCGAATGGCCCATGCGAATGGACCACACGCATGAATAATTTCATACGATTGACTCAGTCGCACGACTGAACCAGGAGACTGGATTAGTCGTATGACTAAGACATAAGATTGGCTCAGTCGCACGACTGAACACTCAGTCGTGCGGATGAATCAACCGCATGGTTCAATCGCACGACTGAACCATACTTATGGTTCAGTCGCCAGAATGAACAATACTAACCTATAAATACAACCCAATTCGTGGAAAAATAAAAGGCATTCATTCCATTACGACTCCAGAGGTACCCTAGCCGTCCAGAAGCCTCCCAATTCGTTCTCCAAGTTCACAGAACACATTAGATCGATTCCCAATCGATTTCTAATGTTGGTTTCAATTCTTGATTGATTCTTCGTGTGTTCTCACTGATTGGATCGCCAATCAAATAGGATTCCGCACTATTTGATCTAGTTTACACGCTAATCACTAGGTATTTCGTTCAAATACCAGGTCCTAACAAGTGGTATCAGAGCTTTGGCTCTTGATTACGTGTGATTCAATCAAGATTGCATAAAAGTCTGTGTTTTTGCACTAAAAACGCAATCTTTGGTGTCAAAATTGATCTTGGAAGTTCCCTGCTCATCAAAGTTTGGTTTTTACGGACTTAGGCGATTAGACCTTGCGAAATTTCGAATTTTTACGGCTAAAACACGCTTAACCTAGAAATTTTCGCAAAACAGCAGCTTCAGTCGCACGAGTGAGCCATTCGCACGACTGGACTCCATTCGCATTGCCCATACGCACGATTGGACCTAGTCGCATCTTCATTCGTACGATTGAACCATTCGTTCGCAGTGTTCATACGCACCAGCTTCATTCGCACGACTGATCCAATCGCTTAGTTTAGCCGCACGATTGAACCAGTCGCATAGTTCATACGCACGGATAGACCAATCGCATACTTCAGTCGCACCAGTTGACAGTTTGTTTTAGTAGACTTAAAGTTATTCGACATGGAAGATCAAATGTCAGCCTTTACTGCTGGGAAGGACTCTAGGATCCAGAACCTGCTGTTGCTTGAGAGTGAGGTGGGTAATCACAATAAACCACCAAAGCTCTTAACGTTAGATGAGTTTCCCCACTGGAAACAACGTTTTGAGATCTACCTCAATGGAGTGGATCCGAATCTGTGGGAAGCCATCGAGATTGGGTATAGTACACCGGTGGGAGCTGATGGAGTAAAACTTACGTTAGGAGGGATGACCGACGCACAGAAGGTTAAGTACAATGCAGAGAAGAGAGTTTATCCATTGATTACACAGTCTATCCCTAAAGACATTTTCCACCAGTACTCAGAGAATAAGCAGTCCAAGAAACTATGGGATGAGCTGGAAAAGAGGTACGACGGGAATGCTTCGTTGAAGGCAATCAAGGCTAAGGAGTTAAAGAAGGAATTCGATAACTTCTCATCGATGGGAAACGAGAGTTTGGACGATGTCATAGATAGATTCTACCATCTGATGAGCGAACTGCATACACATGGGGTGACTACTACCATGGAAGAAAAAGTTACTAACTTTGCAGATGGATTGCCTAAAAAGTGGGCTTCATTCGTGTCTAACCTGAGACAGAATGGAATGCTAGCAAAGCTGGATATAAATGACTTCATTCTAAAGTTGCGAGAAGAAGCACTTAGGATGAAGTACAGAGCTCAGAAGTCTTCGTACACTCAAAATCCAGCTTTGTACAATGCCACGCCTCAAGCTAAGACATCTGGAGCACCTCTCCAGACTGCATTTGTGTCTAGCTCATCGGGTCCTTCACATGCTTCTCCTTCAGGATCAGACACGTCAGGGTCTTCTAGTACCCACTACATTGGATCTGAAGCAAACGCTACTAGACTGAAGACCAAGAACCTCGGTAATGTGACTGTGGAAGTAGCTCGAGAGCATATGGATCTTTTGGCTGCTGTGGTTCATTCTTATGATGGACTTGTTGCCGGGAAGATTGGAAACTGCCATCTGGCAGACGAGGACTATGAGCAGGTGGACGAAATGGAGCTTGAGAGGATGGACATAATGTGGGCCTTAGCTAGTGCTGTCCGGAGGGCGAAGAAGTTTGTTAAAAAGACCGGACAGAACTTGGTAGCTACTAAGGATACCACATTTGGCTTTGACAAAAGCAAAGTGACCTGCTTCAACTGTGGAGAGAAGGGGCACTTCAAGAGAGAATGTGTCAAGCCAAAGAAGACGGGTAACGGGAACCCATTCTCGTCCTTCACTCGCCAAGACAAGCAAGCTACCAGTTCTACTTCATCAAGCAAGGATCCAAAAGCCTTGACTGCTCATGATGATGAAGGACAGGATTGGAGCTTTAGGTTTGTCTCTCCAGGGGAATCAAACATTGCAAGTGTAGAGACATTGACGATGATTCCGCGAGTGAAGGAGATCTAGCAGTTGAGATAGCGATGTCAAATATTGAAGAGACAACTGCAACTGAGGTCAGCTACAAGCCTAAAGAAGAGACTACCACAGCAAAGACAAAAAGACAGAATCACCAGAACCAGAGACATCTGATGCTGCGTTGATGGCTAACTCTTCTGAACCAACTCAGGTAAGTACCACTGACCAAATGTTTGATAATCATGCTTGTTCTGATTGTGATACTTTTAGAAATAGCATAGATGAAAAATTTGCTAGGTTATTAGATCATAATGATAACTTAGTAAAAGATTTGCAACTGTGCACTGAGGCTAATAGAGTATTAAAACAAAATGAGCATAGTTACAAAGAAAAGATAGACCTTTTGACTAAACAGCTTAGGGAAACCGAAGTAGTTGCATTTAACAAGCTAATGACATTAGGTACTATCTAAACTCCCTAGAAGACACTAAGAAGCAAAAGGCAGTTCTAGAAGTAGAAGTAAACTCATTAAAACAGAAACTGCACAGTTGGACAAGTTCATCACACATAGTCCAACACTTAGTGAGAGAAAGAAACAACGGGGAGGGATTGGGTTACAAAGTGGTTCCACCACCACCTGAGACCTTGATGAACACTAAGACTAGACCAATTAATAATAACCCCATCAAGGATCATGTGGTGTCTACTCCTCTTGTTAGTGATCCAGATTCCTCATGTTCATCTATTGAATCTGGAAACAAACAAAAGGAGGCCACTTCAAAGGCAAAGGGTAAATTGCCTTGTGTTAATCTGGAAAAGGAATTTGAAAAGGTTAACTTAAAGTCAGGGTCAAACAGAGTCAAATCAGAACCTAAAAAGACTTCTAATGTTAATCTTTCACAAGTTTCAAGTCAAAAACCAGTTAACCAAAAAGAGAAAGATGTTAAACATGTTAAAACAGTTAACTTTGTTAAACCAGAGAAAACATCAAAAGAACCAGAGTCAAAACCTAAATTGAGTGATGTTACTAGAGTGTCACACACTTCTCCACAAAGAAAGTTTAATCATAAAGTTGATAGCAGGTGTGCTACAACTGTGGAGAATGTGGACACATTGCTTCCTATTGTCCTTACTATCAGACACCTAGGAAGAAGATTGAACTTCAGGACTCAAAACCTAGGTCTTCTAAGAGGAGTTCTTTAACTCCACCTAGAAGAACTAGTGAACCTAAAGTTCAACCCGTTAGCCAGTCGACTGTTTATCACAAACAGGCATTGCACAAATCTGGCTTATGGAAAGAGAAGTCATCCTCTGTGTCTGATAATGATGACAAGAAGGAACCTGAGCTACCCTCACCCTCTAAGGGTCAATGGGTTGAATTCATGATGTGTGATGCCTCTGGGAAACCCAAGCCAGTAAAGGCTTGGGTTCCTAACCTAAACTAATCCTTTACATTGTATGTGCAGGGTGTTCGCTACAGTGCTGAGACTAACACGTGGATTGTAGACAGCGGAGCATCCAGGCACATGACAGGAAACAGGGCTCTTTTATCAAACGTCAAGCAAATAAAAGGAGGGCATGTTTCGTTTGCTGGAAACAAGGGAGGCTATATCACAGCTCAGGGAGAAGTGGGAAATCAGAAAGTTAAGTTTGATAAGGTGAACTACGTTCAACAACTTCAAAATAACTTACTTTCTGTTTCCCAAATCTGTGATAAGGATTTAAAGTCATCTTCGACAACAAGAAGTGTTACGTGCTCAAGAAAGACTACGTGATCCCAGAGGACCAAGTTCTGATGACTGCTTCAAGATATAAAGACCTTTATGTTTTGGATCTGTCAACAGCTTCTACAACGGATCATGAGGTTCAGTGCTTTCTATCTAAAGCTACTGAGAAGGATTCCATCTCCTGGCATAGGAGAATGGGACACATTAGTCAAAGGAAGATGAATCACTTGATTCAGAAGGATCTTGTGAGAGGAGTAAATGTCAAGAACTTCAGCTTCCTGATTTTTGTGTAGCTTGCAAGAAAGGCAAACAGACGAAGAAGTCTCATAAGGAAAAGAAAGTTCATTCAATAGAACTTCCTCTTGAACTTCTTCACATGGATCTGTTTGGTCCAGTCAGTACAAAGAGCATTGCAGGCGACTTGTACTGTTTTGTGGTTACTGATGACTACTCAAGGTTCTCTTGGGTAATGTTTCTGAAGTCCAAATCAGAAACATTTGAGTCATTCAAGGAGTTAGTAACCACACTGGAATCTCTCTACAAGCTGAAGGTTAGACAAGTACGCTCAGACAACGGGACGGAATTCAAGAACCAGTGGATGGAGGCTTACTGCAAGGAAAAGGGAATTCACATCAATTCACTTCTGCCTACACGCCTCAGATGAATGGCGTTGCTGAGAGAAAGAACAGAAGCTTGATAGAGACAGCACGGACTATGCTGGCAGACTCGAAACTGCCTATCCAATTCTGGAATGAGGCAGTGGCGAATGCATGTTATACACTGAATCGAGTCCTGATAGTCAAGCGCCACGGAAAGACATGTTACGAGCTACTACAAAGACGCAAACCGAATTTGGAGTATCTTGAACCATTTGGCGCGCCGTGCACACTTCTGAAGAAGACACAAGAAGGTAAATTCAGCGAGAAGGCGGATGAAGGAATCTTTCTAGGATACAACATACCGAACAAGAGGGTTTACAACAACTCAACGGGTCTAGTAGAAGTGTGGTGTAATGTTGACGTTCAGAGATATACCACACCACCTACTGGCAAAGGACCCGCCTACTTTTTCGACTATGATGGATTCTTCAAGTCCTTCAACATCCCTCTCTCTCCCTCGGATGACGAGTTAGCTACTAGAATGATGTATGATATCTTGAATACACCATCTAGCTCACAGGGAGAATCATCTACTCAGTCAGGGGGAGTAGTCGATGACAGTGACTCCTCCTCTAAAGATGAAGCTGAAGAAGATGACCAGAACAGTCAGGAGGAACAGGTTCCAGTTCCTGAAAGTCCACAAGCATCTACCAGTGATGCACCTTCGACTTCGGAACCTCAAACTCCAACTACCTCAGATGCAGAACCAAATGTTCATAATCTTGGCTCTGAGGTAGCTGTTCCTACTACTCCAGGATCACGACTAAACGTCTATCATCCCCTAGACAATGTCATTGGGGATGTCAGATCAGGAGTACAAACCCGAAATCAGCTATACTCAGCTGATTACGCCTCGGTTATGGAGAAGGGTTATATTCATGATGGTGCTTATCGGTGTTTTGTCTCGCAGTTTGAGCCAAAATACGTCAGTGATGCACTAAATGATGAGGCGTGGGTGAGTGCCATGCAAGAAGAACTTCTTCAGTTCAAGAAGTTAGGTGTATGGACTCTGGTTGATAGACCTAAAGGTGCTAAAGTCATTGGCACCAAATGGGTCTTGAAATGCAAGAAGGATGACCAAGGGGTCATTATCAGGAACAAAGCTCGATTGGTGGTTCAGGGTATTCGCCAAGTCGAGGGAATTGACTACAATGAGGTGTTTGCACCCGTGGCAAGGATGGAAGCCATTCGTATCTTCCTTGCCTATGCATCGTACATGAAGATTAAAGTCTACCAATTAGATGTGAAGAGTGCATTCCTTCATGGAGAAATCAGAGAAACAGTCTATGTCAGTCAACCCGAGGGATTTGAAGATCCTTATCATCGGGATAGAGTTTACAAACTCGACAAGGCTTTATACGGGCTTCATCAAGCTCCAAGAGCCTGGTATGAGAAACTCTCGACTCATCTTGTGAAACACGGCTTTCGCAGGGGAGTCATTGACTGCACGCTGTTCATCAAAGAAAAAGATGGCGACCTACTGCTCGTACAGATCTATGTCGATGACATAATCTTCGGTTCAAAGAACGAAGAGTTATGCAAAGATTTTGAAGCAGTTATGAAGAAAGAGTTTGAGATGATGCTATGGCGGAGATGAAGTTCTTTCTCGGGTTACAGGTGGATCAGACTCCAAATGGGATCTTTCTACATCAGACCAAGTATGTAGGAGACATTCTCAGTCGTTTTGACATGGAGAATGCTTCTGCTGCTGGGACTCCACTTGCTACGAATCATGATATAGCACCTGATGAAAATGGAGATCTAGTGGACGCCACGATGTACCGAGGAATGATTGGATCCCTCATGTATCTCACAGCCTCAAGACCTGATATCATGTATGCTACATGTTTATGTTCTAGATATCAGGCCAAGCCTAAGGTCAACCAACTGATCGGGGTCAAGAGGATTTTTCGTTATATAGAAGGGTACACCCACACTTGGATTGTGGTATCCTCATGATGATGACTTTGAGCTCACAGCGTATAGTGACTCGGATTACGGGGGCTGCAAGATGAACTACAAGTCTACATCAGTAGGGTGTCAATTCTTTGGGAGAAGATTAGTTACCTGGCAGTGTAAGAAGCAGACATCGGTTGCATTGTCAACCTGTGAAGCCGAATATGTTGCTGCTGCAAGTTGCTGTTCACAAATCATCTGGATTCAACAGCAAATGCGGGATTACGGTTTAAAGTTCTCTTCTACTCCTATTTTTGTTGATAACTCTGCTGCAATTGCAGTAACTAAAAATCCGGTCCAACATCCTAAACCAAACATATCGGTATTAAATACCATTTCATAAAGTTGTTTTGAAAAGAACTTAATTGATGTGGTAAAAATTAATATGATTTTCAACGCGCTGACCTCTATACTAAAGCCTTTGATAAACCACGTTTTCAATATTTGCTAGAGGTCAACGGCGTTAAAAAGAAAAGTGATGTTATTCCTGATGATGATCATGTGTAGTCCGATGTTGGTTTAGTTAATTTTCTTTTTTTATTTTATTTTATTTGTTTATTTTAGTCTGTTTAAATTAAACTCATGTTATTTTGCTGTTTATTAAAATCCTAAAATAATTAAACCAGTTATGATTTTAGTATTTTAGGGGGAGAATAAGTCAGCAAGTAACATTAAAAAAAAAACGAGGGAGAAGGAGTGGATAGCTGATATAAGGTAGATCGTATCTGTGATACCGATTCAAACCCTTGGAAAATGATAGTACACAGGAACAAATCAAGAGGGACTTTAAAATTTAATTTAGAAAAGATGCAAAAATTCAAAGTATAAGTCTGTGTAGTCTAAGCAATATAAAAGGAAAGATGATAGAAAAACTGGTAACTAATAAGGTAACACAAAGAGAGTAGACCTAGAGGTTGCTAGACCACAAATGATATGTCGGTAGATTCAACACAATAGATGATTAGATCTGACTGGTGATCTCAGATCAAACTAAGTTGTTCAACTGACTGTGGGCTTCCATCTTATCCCTGGTTAACACAATCAACAATATTCCAATAAGGGGTAATGAGCATGTAAACGCCACGAATGTGTGCGGATGACCATAAATAGAGCAAAGCAAAAAAAAATGAAAGACAAATGCTATAAAGCTAATGACTTATGTTGTTGGTGCATTTTGTGCAAAATAAAATTAAGTTGCTCTAACAAGAGATAGGTTGTGTGCCTCTCTGCTGTGCGATGGCACTGATTTGAGGATAAGCATAACCTAGATATTCTAGAATTCATTGTTGTTTGCCGCCTCTCTGCTGTGCGATGGCACTGACCTGAGGACTGGCTTCTCTTTGAAGCTCTAAGAATAGTCTCTTCTTGTAATAATACCCGTAGACCGCTCAAAAGCTCCTGAGGAATGTTGATTACCATATAAGTGTGGGATCCACAAATGTTAGTTGAAATAATTAAACCTAAAACTGTCACCAGTCTGTGTCAAAAGTCTGTGTATGGATTTAAGAGGACAAACATATTGACAATCATTGTGGCTGCAATTCTTGAAAGTTCAAATCAATGTGGTAATCTAAGAGTTCCAGTATGATTTCCTAAAGTTGCTAACGACTCTGGATGAAAACCAAGAATTGAGCATCAAAAGATTTTGATAACAAGTCCCAAATGATTTGACTTGCCTGTATGATTCCAAAATTGAATTGGTCCAGGTGTGGTCAATCTAAATTGAAGCTGCCTATTCCGGAACCAAATCCCTAGGTTTCCATCTTAGGATTTATCTCTCACAAAAAGCCAAAAACAAGTCTTATTTTGATTCTTTAGTTTAATTTTCTAATTCAGTCAGTTATTTCAGTTTGTTTTGTCTGTCGGACTACATCAGAAAATCAGTTAGAGATCAACTCACTAAAAGGGTCATGTCTGAGATGACCACATGTGCTTTAAAAGTTTAAAACAGTCACGTCTGAGGTGACAAAGTGTTTAAAAAAGGGTCACGTCTGAGGTGACTAAATTGTTTAAAAGGATCATGTCTGAGATGATCAAATGCTCATAATGTTACTCTCAAAAGTTAAAAGGGTTTTAAAAGTAAATTGTTCAAAATGGCAGAAAATTCACTAAGTGTGACCCATTCGCACGATTGGACCATGAGTATGGACCAACCATGCGAATGGCTCCCATTCGCACGACTGGATATGAGATTGGGCCATTCACCCGAATGGCTTATCAGTATGACCCATTCGACCGATTGGAAGGGGGCGAATGAGTCAGTCGACCGACTGAGACTCATTCGGTCAACTGAAGATGCGAATGAAAGGGTACGATTGAGTCAGTCGACCGACTGAACCTCAGTCGGTCAACTGCATGCGACTGACTGGGCCAATCGCACGATTGAGCCTCAGTCGCCCGAATGAACTGAGCGAATGAGGCCAGTCGGCTGATTGAACTCAGACTCAGTATTTAAAAGGGCACAATCGATCGCATTTCACTCATCACACCCAATCGCTCCCAAATCGCACTCTGTACCGTTACTCTGCCAAAATCTCTGTAGATCTTGTTTTCATCTTGATATTGATTCACTGACGTTCGTTGTTGATTATACAGGTAGATTGAAGTCCTATTTCACCAAAATCTGAAAGATGAAACCCTAATTTCGTGATGTTCGAATGAACGCAAGAAATGGACTGAAACTTGACCTAATAACCAACCTAAACTAAGCAAAATGTTAAAATTAAGTTTAATATGTTATTAGTAACGAGATTGCGAGTCTATTGAACCGGTAAACCATGTTAAATCACTTGTTTTGATCAAGATTCGAACTACAGGCGACTGAACAGTGGGACATGCGAATGGTCGTCCGGATGAACTCCAATCGCACGATTGAATCTTGCGATTGGGTCAATCAGCCGAATGAACCATGCGAATGAGCTCAGTCGGCCGACTGAACCAATCGCAGACTCAGTCAGCAGATTGAACTCAGTCGCATGTCACAATCAACCGAATGAGCTCAGTCGCATAAAAGAACAACCGACTGACTTCAGTCGCATGATTCATTCGCACGAATGAATCAGAATAAATTTAAACATTACACTTAGAACTGAATTTAGATGTATTATGTACTAATGGTTCTGTGTCTTGTGTTTCAGGAAAATGGCTGATAGATGGTCCATTAATCCAAAGCACAACATATGTGCTCACTTGGATCATACTACTCGGAACAGGGCCGAGTTCACAGAGATTATAGCTTTCCTGAGACGTTCCCGGATACATAAGGCTATATCTACACCGTGCACGCCCTACAGATCATTACACCAGGCATTCTGGGAGAATGCCTCCGTGGATCGTTCTCGTGAGCCCTACAGTATTCGAAGCTCTATTCTGGGTCATGATATCGAGGTTACTGCTGCAGACATCCAGAGAGTTCTTGAGTTTGGGGATGACACGGATCACCCCACCAGATTACATCCACTGACTGTGAGAGGTTGCTTCCTCAGGATCAAGTATGCTGGGGACATAAACTCAGGTGTGCTCAACAAGAGCAACCTGTGCCCCCAGTACAAGTACTTGGCGCATGTGATCCTTAAGTGCATTGCTTCGAGGAGGGGTGGGTTCGATGACTTATCAGACCAGATTCAGAATGCCTACGTGGCACTGGTGCTGAACCACCCCTTCAGCTTTTCTAGTATGATCTTTTCTTATCTGGTGGAGAACTTGGAGGCTAAGGGGAAGGAGGGGTTTTGTATGTACCCTAGGTTTCTATAGCTGATCTTCCCAAGGAGAGTCATGATGCAGTTGCTTTGGAGATCATGGATGACACGACTTTAGGTCGGATGAGAGTGTATAGGGGCAAGCAGGTGAAGCCCCAGGTGAAGAGGTTGATTGGCCACTTGGCCAATGAGAGATACGTGGCGCCGGGGAGACGCAAATGGCGTCATGATTATAGTGATTCCGATGACGAGAGGCTACTGCTCCCAGAGCATGATTCTGACGATGACGACAGTGGGGACGCTGGGGATGATATGCCTGCTCCACCGAGAGGCACAGTTTCTGATGTTGTACCTCCAGTGTCCGCCCCAGCTGGAGACATAGCCGAGTCAGCTGGATTCCATCAGGACTTTGTTCCTGGTGCGGAGGAGGAGGAAGAGTCGGATGAGGAGCCCCTAACGCGAACTGTGGGAAGCAAAGTTGTTCCCACAGAATATGGGCTAAGGGCGGTTGGTGAACGCCCGAGAGACTCAGGAGAGACAGCTACTGATCCGAGTTATGCACCGGAGTCAGCTAGCAGGGTTGTAGGGGGAGCATCCACCTCAACGGGGACGAGGAGGAAAAGGATGGCTCAGCCCCATGGTCAGAAGAAGAAGAAGCAACGGTTGACCTTTGTTACCACCACAGCCACTACTGCTACCACCACTACCACTTCCACAGCCATACCATCCACCACCACAGCCACCACAGCCACCACCACACCTCCCACAAAGTAAAGATCCCATCTACCACCATATCCTTCACTCCCACATCACCTCCACCATTTCACACACCCATCTTCACTACAGCCACCACCACCACCACTACCCACCAAGCTGGACCCTCAGCCCATCCCTCTCATACTTATGGATCACCTCTACCTCCAATTGGGGTAGAGGAACAGCTGTCTGCGCTCAACCGGATGGTGATGCGTTTATTAGCTGCAGATGAGGAGAAGGCGGCTCAGATCCGCCAGCTTGCTGACCTTACTGCTTTACAATCTCACCAGATTGCAGAGCAGGCTCGAGTTATTGAGGAGCAGGCCCAACAGATGGCTACTCAGAGCCATGAGATAGCCCAACTCCAAGCACATAGTGTCACATCTACCAAAAGGATAGTGGAGTTGGAGGAGGCGAAGAAGACTATCATGTTAAAGCTGAAGGGATCTAAGGAGGAGCCTTTGAAGATCAAGGAGGGGGACGGAGATGATGGTGATGATGATGATGAAGATGATGATGAGGATGATGAGGATGAGACAAAGGAGGAGGAGGAAGCTAAAGGAGAAAGGACAGAGGAGAAGGGTGATGATGATGATGCAGAAGGAGGGGATGCAGCTGCATCGGCCTCTGCTTCAGGTCAAGAGAGGAGGTCCAAGAACAGACAAGACCAACCAGCTTCTTCCTTTGCTCCTCCAAGTGACGAGACGATGATTCAGGACAAAAGTAAAGATTAGATGTTTATGTATTTATTTACTCTTGTATTTGAATCATGTTTTGAAAACTATGTATTTAATGTTTATATTAAGTTAATGCATTTCTGTTTGATTAATTACTAATGGTTGATATGTTGAATGTGTAAATCGAACAGATCCAAGTTACCAAAGGGATGAATTTGATGTTGCTCCCCTTCAGCAGGTCAAGACTCAGCTAACAATGATTCTTGATCTGCAAGGGATCGTAAGGAGGTCAGTGAGTTATACCCCTGAAGAAGGGGAAATAATTCACGACCTATCAAACGAGCAACTCGCAGAGATCTTCAAGCTCAATCCAGATGAGATAGTGAAAGATGCTCCGACATGCGACTCGACCAGTGACGAAGAGCTCAACGATGTTGATGAAGTCGAGATTGAAGATGTCACTGCCGAGCACTACCCTCAGTATGCTGACAATGAGGGAAATGTGGTCCCCAATCTGGGTGAATCCCTCGTCAGCGATACCTTTGAGGTATTAGACAAGATGGAGCAAGAAACAAAGAAAGCAGAAGGAACAGCCCAAACCTCAAATGATGATGTCGACATCCGAAAGGCTGAGTGGGCTGCGTGTTTTGAAGAAGTTAGAGCCCAACGTGCTGCACCGAAACAGGATGCCTACACCAAACTCTACAGAGTCAAGAAACATCACAAGGTGTCTGGCAGGATCATAGCATGGGCGTATTTTGAGGACCTTAATGTATATGCAGTTAAGAGGGAACAGGGCATAGAGTACTTCAGATTCGCACATGATCTGAAGACTTTACCAGGTTTTGAGCTCAACCAGCTGGCTAAGCTAAAGCTTTTGTATGCTGACCCGAGGAAGATGTCAGGCTGGTTCGAGGCTGCCCTAAAGAAGAAGTACCACACCAGATGGGTAAACTTCAGACCACAACAGCCTACTAGGTATATCAGAAGGTCTGAGGTTGATGCCATTACTGGCAAGCCCAAGATAGTGTTGAAGTGGAGTCCTCCGCGCACAATGTCAAGAATCCCACTCAGGGAAATGCCACAGGACTTCACTCCACACTTTAAGTGGTGGTACTACGATTGGAGAACAGTAGAATCGGTCATAGTCCTAAGCAAAGAGGGCCAAATGGATACGATCAGGGTATTCGACCCAATGTGGCTTACCAACTTGTCAGCTAATGATGTCTATACTTTATACAAGTGGCCACTGTTCTATGGTACGCATGATATTGTACAAGCAATCTAGTTCCAGAACGTTATACGACTCTGCTTCGCGTTTGAGATTCACGCGGGAGTCACAAAAGAGGAGAAGTACAAGAAATACAAGGAGGTAATGCCGAAAACAAGAGATTAGAGAGATCTAGGTCCAAGGGGGAGTTTGTTGATACATGTATGTCCCTAGATCATGATATGAAATGTAATAGATCTTGTTTATCTGATTATGATGTAATTTGAAATGATTAATGAAATGATATTGACTATTTGTGATTTGTAATGTCTAATATTTCATTAATGAGTCGATATTGAATTGGTAATTAGGTTTTTGATTGTTTGAATGGTTACACATAATGTTATATTAATTAATACATTCAAACTTAACACAATGAAGTTCTCATGCGAATGGACCACACGCATGAATAATTTCATACGATTGACTCAGTCGCACGACTGAACCAGGAGACTGGATCAGTCGTATGACTAAGACATAAGATTGGCTCAGTCGTGCGGATGAATCAACCGCATGGTTCAATCGCACGACTGAACCATACTTATGGTTCAGTCGCCCGAATGAACAATACTAACCTATATATACAACCCAATTCGTGGAAAAATAAAAGGCATTCATTCCATTACGACTCCAGAGGTACCCTAGCCGTCCAGAAGCCTCCCAATTCTTTCTCCAAGTTCACAGAACACATTAGATCGATTCACAATCGATTTCTAACGTTGGTTTCAATTCTTGATTGATTCTTCGTGTGTTCTCACTGATTGGATCGCCAATCAAATAGGATTCCGCACTATTTGATCTGGTTTACACGCTAATCACTAGGTATTTCGTTCAAATACCAGGTCCTAACAAGAACGATTGCAAGATGATTAACTGCGATCTATGAACTTGGAACAGGTGTTCTTGAGTCTCTGGACGGCTAGGGTACGATTATGTGCATAGGTATTCTAATTGTTATGTTTTTCCACGAATTAAGTGGTATTTATAGGTTAGGGTTTTCCATTCGTACGAGTGAACCATTAGCATGGTTCAGTCGTGCGACTGAGGCATGCGGTTGATCCATCGGCACGACTGAATGTTCAGTCGTGCGACTGAGTCAATCTCCTGTCACAATCGTGCGACTGATCCAGTCCCCTGGTTCAGTCGTGCGATTGGTCCATTAGCATGAAGTAATCATGCGTATGGTCCATTCGCATGGTCGGTTCGCATGAGAACTTCACACAATTGAGTTTGAACATGTTTCTCAATCATTCTTGACTAAGAACTATGTAAACAACCACAAACCTATATAGTTAGTTCAATATGTGTTATCACACAATAAACAATGAAATATTAAACATTATATGTATCAACCACACATTGTATTTCATTCATATCCATTCAATTACATATATGTAAGACATGAAAGACATTTTACATTTAAGTTCCTAAACTAGGTACACGTGTATCTACATGAGCATTGTTGAGGATGGCGCGGGGCAGCTACTTGGCATTTTTGGATGGCATTCTTTTGTTTAATGTTTTTGCACTGTAATGCGAACAAATGATGTTTTGTAACGAATGTTGTATAACTTGCAAAAGCATTTATAATGAAGTGTTTGTTTTAATGTTTCCGCTGCAATGTTTTCTTTAAGTTAATGAACCTATATGTTTTATGTACGATGATTGGCCAGCTGTAAGCGTCCCGGAACGGGGCCTTACATATAGGTACGTTATCACTCATGTTTACATTTCATTACTATTAGTGTTTACAAGAATCGAAACAATTACTTATGTTTATTGTAATTTGCTTTCTATTATAAAGGACGACAATTAAACCAAACAAATATGCATACTTATATATGTTTCGTTACTTTGATCCATTTAACATGTAACACCCGGTTATTTATTATTTTGAAGCCGACGAAGGAAGAAAAAGAAATAAAGTCCAAAGTCGAGGGACCAAACTCGCCAACGAAAGAAAGTCGGGTGAGTGGGAGTATATAAGGGAGAGGGCAACCCTTACCCTCTCCCCCACACTCACAAATCAGCCAAAGAAAGAATAGAAGAGAGAAAGAAGAGAAAATAGGAAAAAAGTGTCGGTTCGAGTGGCCAAAATCGTTGAGGAGCGAGTCAAATCGAAGCCCTTGTCGTTGTGCTCGTTTGTAAGTTCTAGGACCCCACTTTTACTTGTTTTCAACCGATTTTGGGGCTGGAAAGCATCAAAAACCCGTTTTGTTATGTGTGTGTTTATGACCCATTTGGGTGTGTTGAGTGTGATGCGTTTAGAGTTTGTTTCCGGGCTTGTGTGTGCTTGTATGGTGTTGTGGTATGCATTCCTAAGGTCTAAGATGTTTGATTTAGGCTTAGAATGGGTTTGGATGAGCTTGGAGGCTTAAAATGGCAGATTGGGTTCAGGATGAACTCCTTTCTGCATCAGCTAGGGCTAGGCGACCGAATGGGGGCCATACGGCCGATTGAGAGGCGATTGAGGTTCATTCGCATGATTGAGGGTTCATTCGCACGATTGAGGATTCATTCGCACGATTAAGGTTCTAATCGTACGATTGGGAGTCCAGTCGCATGGGGAGTCATACGACTGAGGGTCCAGTCGTATAGGTGCTTAGTCGCATGAGTCCATTCGCATGAGGTCAGTCGCATAGGTGCTCATTCGCATTAGTTCCATCCGCATGAGGTCCATACGCACGACTGGGTGTCCATTCGCATAGATGTTCTTCCACATGAGTCCAATCGCATGATGTTCAGTCGCATGGAGGCCATGCAATTGAAGGGTGTCCATACGCCCGAATAGGGCTGTTGCACTCGAAGGAAAGTGTAGTTCGACTTCTGACTTTCGGGGGAAAGTGCAGATGTAAGTTTTGACGTAAAGGTTCCTGTAAGAGCATGTAAGATGATTGTTATGACTTTAGAGAGTATGTTGGGCATGATGATGATGATGTTGCATGTTTATGCATGTTATGTATCTATGATGTTGCCCTGTATGATGATGATGTCTATGTATGATATGTTCCTTATTATGATGTATGTTTATCTTTCTTGTGGCTTTACGTATCATGTTAATGAATGAATGAAGTATTATGTAATGTAAAGTGAAAGATAATGAAAGAGGAACATGAAGTAAGAATGCATGCATTAATGAATGATGAATGAACGAAGGAAAGGCTTGCAAGCACATTTATGAGGTGAGCAACCCCGTTGTTGCAAGAGACTCGGATAGCGTGCTATCGTTGATATTGCCATGAGGTGAGCAACCCCGTTGTTGCAAGAGACTCGGATAGCGTGCTATCGTTGAGATTGGCAATGAGGTGAGCAACCCTACGGTTGCAACTGACTCGGATAGCGTGCAATCGTTGAGGTTGCTAATGAGGTGAGCGACCCTGTCGTCGCAACAGACTCGGAAGAACGAACGTATGAAATGAACGAAAGTGAACGAATGTAATGAAAGATAATAATGATATTATCTATGTATACGTATGATGTATGATCGCATGAGAAAAGGAATAGTTCTAATGAAAGTAAAGTATGTTTTATTATAAAACTAGAACTCACCCAGCAACGCTGACTTTTTATGTGTTTCCAGTTGGCAGGTAATGTTGCTGAGGATGGCGCTGCGAGGCTACTCAGCTCTTTTTGATGGCATCCATTTATATAGGGCTTTTGTGATGTAATGCAACAATATATTTTATAATTGATTAATTATGTTTTATTTGGCAAAAGCTTTTATAATGTAATGAGATGTCTATTTTGATAATTCCGCTGCAATATTTTATGAAAGTTAAATGTAATTATTTGTTATATGTGCGATGATTGACCAACTGTAGGCGTTCCGGGAACGGGGCCTTACATAACAATTCGCATTCGCAATTAGGCTATGAACCAAAACAATACGTTGCTTTTACCTACGGTAATACAAGTATTATGTTGTTATTGTAAAAGGTTTTTACACCTTTGTTAATTCATTTTATGGTACTCAACGGTTTTCTATATAACATATTTTATTTATTAAGAGCTTTACTATGCTTATTCCGTATCCATGTTTTAGCATATTCTAACTTTTCAATTATTTTGATTTATTTATATGTAATATTTTTCAAATACTGAAAAAATACACTTGACCATAAACATATGTTCAAATATTGCTTTAAACAACAATAATATCATATGGCCGGTTACAAAAACTCTAAGATTCTTTAGTGACTGTAAAACATTTTAATACATTACAAACATTCATTTTATTGTACTTAACACTTTTAACAAATGGATAAATTTTTTCAATGGAATTATAATCTATAATCTAACACTAATACATTTTGTTCCTATAGCATTTATTTTAATAATATATACCTCTAATTATACAAAACTCTATCATATAGATGACTATTCATATATGAATTTGTATCATTCATACACGAAGATACTAAACATGTTCAAAAGATCAAGCGTACATATTTCGGCGTCCCCAACAACTTGTAACAATGAACACCGTTGTCATAGTAAGTTACTAAAATTTATTTCTAATGATATTTGAAATGTTATATAGAAAACGCAAAATGATTTACTTTTATTAGCGTAACTTTATTAATATTATCGAATATTTGATAATTTTAATTACTATAACTCATATCTATAGATATTAATAAAAGAAGATTTCTTTTGCCACATGTCATATTTTTAAACCACCTTTTTGACACTTGTCATTTTTTTAAACATCCTCACTTTATTTTCCCTCCAAAAGGGTATTAAAGTAATTTAAATACTTAAACAATTTCTCTCTCTTCATAAAAATTAATTTGGTCAATTAATATATTTTTCTCTCTCATCTATATTTTTTTAAAATCAAACTATGTTTTTAAAAATAATTTTTATTAAGAAAATTAAAATTCATATATTTTTTGAATAAGTCCTTTTATAGAGTAATTATAAAAATATGGAATTTTCTAAAAGTAGTTTTATTAAAACAACAAGAATAATTAGAAACTTGAGGCTTTAATAAACAAGATTTTTATAAACAATAAATTTGTATAATAAAATCTTAAAATAAATATTTAAAAATGAAACTATTTAGATAACAGATTTATAAATAGTATAATTGTTTTATGCAGGACCGTTTAAGGGCTTAACTACAATTACAACACAACCACACAATGAGGAGAATAACTAATCTCTAATCAAACAGTGAACTGGGTAACCAAAGTGAAGCTAAGAACACAAGTAAGTAAAGAGACAGAACAAGAGAATTGGGTTTCAAGGAGGCAGTATATTGCTTTCTCAAGTTCTCTTACAAGTGTTACAAAGCATTAAGAAAAGATACAAGAACTTGAAATACTTATACTACAACCTACAGCCGGCCATACTTTGAAGGCCAGCTGGATACAATTGACTAGACACTAACAAGATCAATTGTAGGATCAAAAGGCATATCTGCCTTTTGACCTTGTGACTATGACATGCCATAGCTCACATCCTTTTACAATACAAAAAGGATAAAGTACATAAAGTGGAAAGTTACAGACTCAAGACCTCAATGTACAGTTACCAAAAGCATGACCCTTTTCACCAACTCATGTAAGTTGGTGACTTTACAGAGATGCAGCGGAAAAGGTGCTTTATGGAACAGTACATCAGATAAAGCATGTGTACTAAAAGTCTTCGGAAGAAATCTGTCTTCATAGGATGAGGCTTCGGAAGACTTTGTCTCTGAAGCTTCGGAAGACTTCATGTTTGGCTTCGGAAGATATTGGTCTTGGCTTCGGAAGATTTTACACTTAGAGTATTTTCTAATGCTTTGTGTAAAACTTCCGAAGCATTCTTCACTTCAGTACTTAGTGCATGTTTGCTGAGACACTTAAGCTGTTTTGGGTTGCATCAGACTTCAGGAATCCTTACAAACTCCCCCTAGGCTGATGCTACCAAAACACTTAGAAGATCTTCAAATGTTGGTAGTCTTCAGTACAATCAGGACCATTCCTTTCTTCATGAGATGGTCAGGATCATCAAGACTTTCATAGTATCTTCTCATCTCAAAGAGATCATGCAGAGGTAAGTTGATTATGTCTTGCCATGAGTAGACATTTCAACACCTTGATCTCTTATAACAGTCCATCTCTCTGGATTGGTAGAGTATGTCCAGGACAAGATGGGTGTCTCACTAGTTAGAGGAGCCACTTGAATAGGAGTTGATTGGGCTGCCTCATCATGCACTTCCTCAGGTTGATCTGATTCAGCCTGAGGTGCAGAGGTAGATGACTTTGGCTTCTTCTTCTTTGTCTTTGGTTTAGAAGCCATCCTCTTCTTCCTCTTGGTTGTCTTTAACTGAGAAGACTGGTCTGCAGCACCAGGTTGATCATCAGTGTCTTTCTCAGTTGGGTGTTCCTCCCTCACAGGTTCAGAAGGAGAGGGAGTTTGACCCTGCCTAGGATCAGAAGATGAAGCTTGCTGGGGCTCAGCTGGAGGTGCTGGTTGAGGTGTCTCTGGTTGCTCAAACTTGACCTCCACTTCAGGTGGGACTTGACTTGGAAGAGAGTGCAAGTCAATAAGTTCTCCACTCTTAATCTTCTGCTTGATCACCCTAATGTGCTCATCCATAGTGGATAGAGACATGGGGCCAAGTCTCCTTCCGGAGAATCCATACAGCTTCAAGAAGCTCACCATTCTTTGTCTGTCAGCAGACTTCTTTGCATTCTTTTGAATGGTGGCCCTTGACTTTGCAGCTTCTTCCCTTAGTTTCCTTTTGGTTGTCTTTCTTTCTTTGACTAACTCAAGTTCAAGTTGCTTTAAATACTCAAACTCAATGAAGTCATAGGATAAAGGGAGAAGTGCATCTGCCTGATAGAAGCCTGTGGCACTCAGGTAGTTGATCATTTTGATCCTATCTTCCTCTTTATCTACCTGAGGTTCTTGTGGAGCCACATCTTCCTGTGCAGGACTTTCTTGAACTGGTGAGAGAGTAGGAGCATGCTTGTATAGTCTTTTCTGTCTCTTCTCCTCTTTGAGTTGGAGAAGTATCATTGCATCCTCTTTCTCCTTCAACTCTCTTGACACTTCTCTGTCAGCCAGTTCATTCAGTTCTTCTAAGGGGAGGGAGATGATCTCATCAATATCATAGTTCCTGGTCTGTAAGTAAGTTATCCTGACTGCCCTTAACTCATCATCCTGAGTATTTGGTCTGGGGGCAGCCCTGATTGCAGCTTGCATGAAGCTAGATGACCCAGTGGAACTTTCTCCCCTTAGTCTCCTTTTCCTCTCTCTCTCTTCCTCCTCAATTTCCTCAGGAGTCATTATCCTTTTCCCTTTGTCACCAACAGACCTTTGTGACTCAGGGAGGATTGAGGCTTGGCCTTCATTGCTTGGAGCTTCCATGCTCTGGCCAGAGAGAGGCTGAGAAACACCTTCACCAGCAGGTGTCTCTGTTGGAGTTTGGACCTCAGCAGCAGTTGTTGATGATGAGACAGGGGTCTCAGGTTCTGTCACTGGGCCTTCAGTCAAGGTTTCCCCTATGAAACTAATCTTAGGGTCCACCTCAACATCCAGTTGACCGATGACATTGCCTGATTCCCTAAGTCTCCTTCTTAGAGAAAACTCTGCCATGATCCTGTCTTGGATTCTTTGAGCCAGCCTATCAGCTTGTCTTGAATTGCTTGGATTGACAAGTGGTAGGTTGACTAAATCCAGTCTTTCATAAAAGCTCAGGCTTTGAAATTGAAAAACTTCTTGTTGGCCTTGAACTCTTTGAAGTATGAGGGCTCTTCTGTCATCATCATACCTCCACCTTATGATTTGATTGTTAGTTCCCAGTGGTGGAGATGAGACAGCCCTTGGTATGCCTTCCTCAAATAGACTCCTGATGAGAGAGTCTATAGAGTCCACATTAATGTGAACTTGAGGAAGTTGCTGAGAATGCACAACAGCAAGTGAGGATGGTGAGTCCTCTATGTCCATTCTCTCTGAAGAACTCCCAGGTTCTGTGGTTGTAACAACTTTCTCCCCCTTTTTGGTAGCATCACCCACTTGCATAGGTGAGCTGGAGGATAAGTCAATCACTTCCACAGGTTCTTGTGTTCCTGGTTGAGCTCTCTTAAAGGTCTCCCAGCTAGTTTTTCCTGCAGATATGAAATCTGGAGTTGCTGATCATTGACCCTGTTTTGTAAGGTAGTCACTTGAGATTCCAAGTGACTAACCTTAGAGACTAAATAGGTGCATGTTTTTGACAGTTTTTGCACCTTTAGCCTCAAATTCCCCTCATCTTCATCAGAAGATTCATTGGGGGATGAGATGATTGGACCAAAGTCCTCTCTCTCACCACCAGCTTGAGTTTCTTGGCTGCTGGTTTTCCTCTGCTCACTGGCAGCCTCAGTTGAGATGCCAATGGGCTGAGTTGCCATGGTTGAGGTCTTAATGATGTAATCACTTTCAAAAGTGAGAGCCTCTTCCATATGGACATCCTGAACAGGTTCAGAAGTGTCCACCTCAGTAACAGGTGACTGATGGGGGATAGACTGAGGAGAGTCAGAGGTACTCATCTCTCTTTGAGTAGGGGAGGAGAAGAGAGACTCATGGTACTCACTGAATCCTAAGTCTTCATCAGTGTAAAAGGATAGGTTGGGAATTGGTTGGTTGAGATCCAAAGGCTGGGGATGGTAGCTGTCCCCTGAAGGTTGTCCACTTGAGTGTTGAGACTCAGAGTGAAGGCTTAAGGTTGTTGGGCTATTGAGCTCATCAGGGTGAGCTTGAGGAACCTCAGCCCTGATAGGTGAAGTAATGGGAGTGGTTTGCTCCTCAGGAGAAGTGGGAGCTCTAGTGTCCACTTCTTCCTGTAAGGTTGAGTATTTGGGGGCCTGCACAGACTCAATAGTCTGAGCAGGGGTTCGTTTGGATTTTCTTTGGTAGGTGAGGGTGATTTCTGGTCTTTTTAATGGTAGGGACAAAAGAGGTGTGGGTTCAACACTAGCTTGTGTTGCTAGGTTGTCACCTTGAGCAATGAGCTCTAACATTTTTGGGACTAGGGCTGTTTCTACCCCAGAGAAGCCTACAGTTGGCTTCTTCATTATTTTAAAGATGCCGGGCTTCATCTGTCCCAATTTAAGAATATTACCTGTTTCCCTCAACTGTGAGCCCAGTTCACAGTTGAGAATGTGTTGAACATATCTAGGAAACATGTAATACTCTAAGGAGTCTAAGTTTGCAAGTAAATTAGTATATACAAATTGTGAATACCTGAACTTGACCCCTTGAACCATTCCATGAACAATGAAGGAGAGATCCTCAGGAATCTGGTCCCATCCACCATGCTTGTTTGACAAGCTGTGGATAACCACATGGAGCAGGAATTTCCATTGGGATGAGACCTTCCCTTTCCTAAAGGTCTTTACAGAGAAATCTCCTCATAGCCCATCTGCTCAAAAGAATGATTTACAGCTTCTTTTGGAAGGACACCTCACCTTCTTCATCATCCAGCTGTAGATGTTGGTTAATGATGGCCGGAGTGATGAAGACTGTCCTCCCTGCACTGTGGCAGACAGTGCCTTCTCCCCATCCATAATGACCTCTTGGCAGGTCTTCCAGAATTCAAGCAACTGATCCTCATATAGAGGAGGATCAATGGTCAGGGAGGTGAAGTAGTTAGATAGAGTCAAGAATTGGCAAATCTCTGAGAAACTTGCATCTTTCTCAGAGCTTAACAGAGCAACTTGATTATGTTGCCTGTGTAGTTGCATGGAGAAATCAGGGTTGTTTCTGCGGTTAAGGTTGGCCATTTTAGAAGCTTAAGGGTGAAGAAAGGTAGAAAGCAAAGGCGGTTTAGAGAATTAGGTTAGAGAAACAGTAGAATTGAGGAAGATAGTGGGAAAGAGGGGGAACCGTTGGGTATTTATATGAAAAGGGATTTGAACCAAAGTTAATGAAAGAGGATAAACTTTGAAATCCGAAAGTCGGTCCCACCTCTGAAAAGTAGTTTACTTTTGCTCAAAAAGTAGTTTTCTTGGAATTCGAAAAGCTTCCGAAGTTTATTTGTCTTCGGAAGTTTTGATTTAAAAAGCTTCCGAAGCTAAAATGGCTTCGGAAGATTTTCCTGAGAGTCTTGATAATTTATGCTTCGGAAGAGAAATAAACCCTTGAATGCTTTGTATGAAAATAAACAAAGCTTCCGAAGGTTAATTTTGCTTCGGAAGGAAAAGGTTCTTGAAAATAGATAAGTGTCTGAGATAAGAATTTTAAGCTTCGGAAGATGAACTTTACTTCTTCCGAAGGTAAAATCTCTTAGACAGTTATTTATTTTAAAGACATGTTTTTCTTCCGAAGATAAAATTTATCTTCCGAAGTATCAGAAATTTTCAAGAATCTAAGGAAAGTCTTCAAAAAGAATTTTACATCCAAAGAAAACATGAGCTTATGAAAGTGATGAACTAGACAACTTAGGACACACATATTTTAAGAAGAAATAATTAGAATTAGTTTTAATAAAAAGTCTACTCAAAGTTAATCATCCCAATAGCTGATATCAGATACTTAAATCTCTGTTCATCAAAAGCTTTGGTGAACAGATCAGCATATTGTTCATCTGTATGAACTTTGACTAGTTTAATTAATCCTTTTTCATAGTTATCTCTTATTAAATGATACCTGATGTTGATGTGTTTGGTCCTTGAGTGCTGCACAGGGTTCTCAGTGATAGAGATAGCACTATTGTTGTCTATGTGGATAGGAGTCTCTTGAAGTTAAATCCATAGTCCAGCATCTGATTTTGAATCCAAAGCACTTGAGCACAGCAGCTTGCAGCAGCAATGTATTCAGCCTCAGCAGTTGATGCAGACACACAGGATTGTTTCTTGCATTGCCATGAGACCACCCTTCCACCAAGGAATTGACATCCCCCAGATGTAGACTTTGCAGTCATATTGCAACCACCATAATCACTATCTGTATAGGCATACAGATTGAAATTTGGATTCTTTGGATACCATAGACCAAGTGTTGAAGCACCTTTGAGGTATCTTAAAATCCTTTTCACAGTGATTAAGTGAGACATCTTAGGGTTGGCTTGATATCTTGCACAAATACATGTAGCAAACATGATATCAGGCCTGCTAGCTGTAAGATACATAAGAGACCCAATCATAGCCCTGTATAAGTGTTCATCTACACACTCCCCCTCAAGATCTGGACCAAGGGAGTGGTTTCTGGCTATGGGTGTCTTAGCAATCTTACAATCAGTCATATTGAACCTCTTGAGTATGTCTTGAACATACTTTGACTGACTTATGAAGATGCCATCTTCAACTTGCTTCACTTGAATTCCCAGAAAGAAGTTGAGTTCTCCCATTGAACTCATCTCAAATCTGTCCTTCATCAGCTTCTCAAAGTCTTTGCAGAGCTTTGGATTAGTTGAACCAAAGATGATGTCATCAACATATACTTGAACCAGCAATAAGTCATTTCCCTGTCCTTTGATGAAGAGGGTTCCATCTATAGTACCTCTTCTGTATCCATGCTTGCAGAGATACTTAGATAGTGTCTCATACCACTTCCTGGGTGCCTGATGCAGCCCATAAAGAGCTTTGTCAAGCTTGCAGACATAATCAGGATGATCAGGGTCTACAAAACCAGGTGGCTGTTTGACATAAACCTCCTCATCAATCACTCCATATAAGAAAGCACACTTTACATCAAGTTGGTAGACCTTGAAGTTCTTGGATGCAGCAAATGCCAGGAATATCCTAACAGCTTCTAGTCTTGCTACAGGAGCAAAGACATCAGTGTAGTCAATCCCTTCTTCTTGTGTGTATCCTTGAACAACTAGTCTTGCCTTGTTCTTGATGATGATTCCCCTATCATCCTTCTTGTTTCTAAAAACCCATTTGGTTCCAATGGTAGTCTTCCCATGAGGAAGAGGACAAAGGTTCCAAACTTTCTGCCTTTTGAATTGAAGCAGCTCTTGTTGCATAGCTTCAACCCAACTTCCATCCTTTAGAGCTTCATCAACTTTCTTGGGCTCTATCTGAGATAAGAAACAAGAGTGAAGACAAACATTTGCTTCATGGGTTTGTCCTCTTGTTCTTACCCCTGTGACAACATCTCCAATGATGTTTGTGGTGGGGTGAGACTTGTGGATCCTTAGCTGAGGGATCACAGCAAGTTGCTGGGAAAGATCTAAATTTGAGAAATTTAAATCTGGTCCTGAAGATTCACCCTCCACATTATCACACTTATCAAGATTAACTTGATCCAATGAGTGTGAGACATCATTGATGTTGTCATCTATGGTGTGGTTATTAGCATCAAGAAATTCCTGATCACTATCACCATCACCATTGTTGTCTTCTACAAGTGAGGTATCTTTATCTGGTTGAGAGGCCTCTGAGCTGGAATTTGAAGGCATGCCAGATGTATCAGCTGAATTTGTCATTGTTGTGCTGATAGAAACCTCATTTGCTGAAGTAGTTCCAACTGGAGCTGAAGATGTATGAGTTGAAGATCTTCCTAGCTCAAATCTTGGATCAGGATCACCTGTATTTAGATTTTCTGCAGATCCTGAAACATGCTCACAAGATTTGTTAAAACAGTTGGTAACTAAATCAAGATCAAACAGCCAATCCGGACCAGAACCAGCCACACAGGGAGTGTGCTCATTGAAAGTCACATTGGCTGACTCCTCAACAATTCTAGTTCTGAGATTGTATACTCTATAAGCTTTAGCTTGAGAAGAGTATCCAATGAAATGTCCATCATCTGATTTCTCAGCAAACTTGGCAATTTGATCTTTGGTATTCAAGATGGTGCAGGGACATCCAAATGACCTGAGAAAACCAATGAAAGGTTTCCTCTTGTGCCAAAGTTCATAAGGAGTCTTACCATGTGTCTTAACTACTAAAACTCTGTTTTGCACATAGCAAGCAGTATTGACTGCCTCTGCCCAGAAGGTGATAGGCAGTTTAGAGTCAGACAACATAGTTCTTGCAGCTTCAATAAGTGTCCTGTTTCTCCTTCAGCAACTCCATTTTGCTGAGGAGTCCTGGGAGCACTATATTGTCTTGTAATACCTTTTTCATCACAAAATGCATCAAGGATTTGGTTCTTGAATTCAGTTCCTTGATCACATCTTATGGTTTTGACCTTGTGATCACATTGATTCTCAACTTTTAAGATGAAATTCTTCAGAATCTCAGGGGTTTCATCCTTAGTTCTAAGGAAGAAGACCCAAGTGAATCTTGTAAAATCATCTGTGATCACCAGACAGTAAGAGGTCCTTCCTAAACTCATTACACTGGTGGGGCCAAAGAGATCCATATGTAACAAGTGTAGGGGAGTAGTGATGGAGTTCTTTTCCTTAGGCTTGTGAGATACTTTGTGTTGCTTCCCTTTCAGGCATGCCACACAATGATCATCACTAGTAAACTCTTTCTTTGGCATTCCAGTTACCAATCATGTTTAATTAATTTATTCATGTTCTTAAAGTTTACATGGCACATTCTTTTATGCCATAGGAAAGACTCATCACTATTTGCTTTAGATAGAAAGCATGAAACTTCTCCTGAGGGAGATGTTTCTTGCAAATCCATCTTGTACATGTTCCCTTTCCTGGGGGCTCTGAGCAGGATATGCTCATGAGGAATGACCACACCAGGTTTGAGAACAATGCACTCATGCTCAGTAAAGAGCATGTTATGACTCTGATCACAAAATTGGGATACACTCAGAAGATTGTACCCAAGCTCCTTAACAAAGTTTACCTTCTCAATGCTGAGCTTACCATTTGTGACCTTGCCCCTTCCAGAAATGTAACCACCTTCATCTCCTCCAAAAGCAACTGGTCCTCCATCAATCCTCTCAAAATTATGGAGTAGAGACCTATTGCCAGTCATGTGCCTGGAACAGCCACTGTCAATTATCCAAACATTCCTGTTGGTCTTGAGCTGTTCCTGCACAGAGAAGATGATTAGTTACATTTGGAAACCCAAGCCTTACTTGTCTTGGGCTCATTAACAGTAAAGAAGGTAATGCAACAGTAATAGATCCTATGGTTGTACTATAGGGATCTTCAGCTGTTGTTGATGGAGAAACCTCAGTCATTTGGTCTTTCTTAGACTTCCACACCACCTTTGGAGTCTTGGACTTGACCTTCAAAACCTTAGAAGCTTTTAGAACTTCATAAGTTTTGATGACTGATCCTTCGGAAGAGTCTACAGTCACTGCAGCAGACTTTAGTGCTTCGGAAGAATTCCTTTCTTCCGAGACCAACTTTGCTTCCGAAGGTAATTTTCCACTTACCTCCTTCTTTGATTTGGAGCTTCCGAAGGAAACAGACTTTCCTTCCGAAGCTTGAGATTCTTGAGACTCTTTGAAGTCTTTGTTTTAGTCATGTGGACAGTACTTTTAGGATTGTATGGGCAATCCTTAGCAATGTGAGAAGTACTTTCACACATAACACATAACATTTTCTTCTTCAAAGAAGTCTCCCTTTGAGAACAAGACTGACTTTGGTCACATCCCTTCTCCATCTTCATCTTGGTAGATGCTGAGACAGTTCCCTTGGGCTGTGAACTGTTCTTGGAGTTTGATGGTCCAGGCTGTGCAGCAGTGGTACACAGCAATCAGTCTTCTTCTTGGTACTGAGATGATTTGAACAAGAACCATGACTCTTAGCTAAGGAGTCTTGGTTGATGTCTTCAGTCCTTACTACTTTGAAACCTGCAGAGATAAAAACTTGTTTCTGCTTAGCATCAAAAGTAGCCTTGATTTCTTGAGCCTTCTTTGCTTTTCTTTTGCTCTTTCTGATCAAGTTCTTTCTTTTGGACTTGGTCATCACAGTTGATTTCTTCTCCTCAGAAGGATAGTGGCCCTTGGAAGAATCCTCTTCTTCACTCTTCTCAGAGGAATTCTTCACTATCACTTCTTCATCATCCTCACTTACAGGATCTATGAGAGGAAGCTCATCTTCACAAGTTCCACACCTAGGAGATCTTACAGACAAGATTGTGTGTGGAGGAGCTATCTCATTTGATCCTAGTCCCTGTCTATTTTGATAACAAACTTTGTTGTGCAGGGATGAGGATATCATGTTCTTGAAGGTCTCTTCTTCAAGAACACTTTTCTCTGCCTTGGCTTTGCTGATCACAAGCTCAGCCTGGCACTCAGTTAACTTAGTGATGAGATCTTGGATCTGAGTTCTGAAATCTGTATGTTCATGTTTTAGTACTGAAATGGTTTTCTCCAAGTCTTCTATCTTTAACTTGTAATCATTTTCAGACTTTCTAAAATCAGATTTTAATATGTTTAATGACTCAAGATCAGATCTCATCTCTAGGTTATAGGACCTGTATCTATTTACTTTAGCAATGCATTCAGGGGAGCAAAGATGTTCCAATACCTTGGCTTCATCATGGTCAGCCATCAGTGCTTGGTTTGGAGAAGCATCCTCCACCTGAAAACTCCAGTCAAAGCCTCCTTCTTCAACAGCAACAGCAGCATGTTGCTTTGTCTTCTCAGCTTGAGGAGCTTTGTCAGCAAAGTTTGGTCTGGGTTGTGTTTGGCCCCCATTTGTTTTAGGTGCCTTACACTCCCTGGCAAAGTGACCCATAAGGTTACAGTTGTAACACTTAACTTTGCTTTTATCCAGCCCAAACTTGCTGCTGGTAGCATTGCTTGGAAATCTTCTTCCTGTCCTCTTGTAGAACTTCTTGGCTCTGTGAGTGAGGAGAGCCATCTGCTGAACTATCTCCATGTATTCCAGGTCATCTGGATGGATACAGTCCAGGTCTTCAAGAGTGAAGAGATAATTCCCACAGCTTTCATCTGCAGACACAAAGGCTTGAGAAGAACTTGTCTCTTGGAATGGGCTTCCTTGAGTAAAGTTCTCCCTTGGTGTCTCCGGGAAGGTGATGAAAGGACCCTTTTGTGAGTTGTCAGGGTAGCATAAGAGATGATGCTGAGGTTCTATGCTGTCCCTTTCAACCACATGAAGGGCTGAACCCATTTGATTGTTGGAGTTGCCAGATGAACCTTGCATGTTCATCTCCATCTGGTATCCACTGAGAATCCCATACAACTCTGTAAGAGTAAGAGTCTTAAGGTTCTCAGTCCTCTTGATCACCACACAATAGTGTGTCCATTGCCTAGGAAGTGAGGACATGAACTTCCTTACAATGTCCCTGTTCTCAAGAGGAACTCCTCCATCCACTAGGGTATCCACAATCTCAACATACCTGAAGTATTGTTGAGTCATGGTCTCACCTGCTTTGAAGGTGAAATTTTCAAACTGCTGCTTCAGAAGATCTTTCTTGTTCTCCTTGGCTTCAGAGGAGCCTTCATACATCAGCTTCAGTGCATCCCACAGCTGTTTGGCTGTCTTGCACTTCTTGAAGCCTCTGTATACAGAGTTTGGGAGAGCAGTCTGAAGAGCAGTCATGGCCTTCCTATCAATCTCTACTCTTTTTCTATCTTCATCTGAGTAGTTGGCCACATCTTTAGGAATCATACCAGCACCAGTAGCAGAGGGGGTGCTGGGTATGAAAGGTCCATTCTCAACAGATTCCCACATTCTTGAATCAAGAGACCTGATGAAGCCTTCCATCCTCATGCACCAGGTGTCAAAATCATCAAGAGTGATCAGTGGGGATTTGTTCATGGTTCCAGTCTCCATATCAGTCTTAGAGATGGCAGCCATTTGAAGAGTTTAGCTTTTGTGTGTTGTGAGGGATCTTAAGATGGTTAGATCTTATATCAAGAGCCTGGAAAGCTCTGATACCAATTGCAGGACCGTTTAAGGGCTTAACTACAATTACAACACAACCACACAATGAGGAGAATAACTAATCTCTAATCAAACAGTGAACTGGGTAACCAAAGTGAAGCTAAGAACACAAGTAAGTAAAGAGACAGAACAAGAGAATTGGGTTTCAAGGAGGCAGTATATTGCTTTCTCAAGTTCTCTTACAAGTGTTACAAAGCATTAAGAAAAGATACAAGAACTTGAAATACTTATACTACAACCTACAGCCGGCCATACTTTGAAGGCCAGCTGGATACAATTGACTAGACACTAACAAAATCAATTGTAGGATCAAAAGGCATATCTGCCTTTTGACCTTGTGACTATGACATGCCATAGCTCACATCCTTTTACAATACAAAAAGGATAAAGTACATAAAGTGGAAAGTTACAGACTCAAGACCTCAATGTACAGTTACCAAAAGCATGACCCTTTTCACCAACTCATGTAAGTTGGTGACTTTACAGAGATGCAGCGGAAAAGGTGCTTTATGGAACAGTACATCAGATAAAGCATGTGTACTAAAAGTCTTCGGAAGAAATCTGTCTTCATAGGATGAGGCTTCGGAAGACTTTGTCTCTGAAGCTTCGGAAGACTTCATGTTTGGCTTCGGAAGATATTGGTCTTGGCTTCGGAAGATTTTACACTTAGAGTATTTTCTAATGCTTTGTGTAAAACTTCCGAAGCATTCTTCACTTCAGTACTTAGTGCATGTTTGCTGAGACACTTAAGCTGTTTTGGGTTGCATCAGACTTCAGGAATCCTTACATTTTATCTCTTGAACAAGTACGTATATATAATTTTCATATCTTATATTAAAATATCGTACTATAACTTTTCGTGTTTATTATTAACTATAATCCGTTTAACTAGGCTATCTATTTATCATATATCTATCTGTCTATAATCTATATATATTGTTTATTTACTTGAAATAGCTATTCATATGCAATTATAATCATATTTTATCTTCAAACATGGTTTTATAATTCATAAATTTTTATTACTATATTTATTATTTTATTTATTCAACCCGTGTAATACACGGGATACTAACCTAGTAATATCAATAATATAAAAAGTAATCATGTAATAACAATCTACACATACAACTACTTTATGTGTTACAAATATTATTTTATATTCATTTTCCTAAAATGTATTAGGGAAATTAATTATGAAATATGTATTATACCTTTTTCACAAAAAAAAAAGTTACAGGAATGTCATTTATTTATAAACACTAATTTTCAACTTTTAAAAGGTTTATCAAAGTTTTTTTTCCAACCTTCATATGTTCACAAATTTTAATATCACAAACTATCATGTCGCCCACATTACTTTATAAAAATACCAATCAAATTATAAATAATAATTTTTATTGCATATTACTTTATGTGTTTCTTAATATCAATATGAGGTCATAAATAACTTTTTTATTTAAAAACAATAGGTCGCCAAAACTCAAACCAAAATAACCCTACTGAAAGAAGAAAAATTAGAAAATTATATTTGGACAACAAGAGATCAAAAAATGTTACTACAACGAATATACAAAACATGTCCGGAAGTTCAAGCATACATGTTTTGTCGTCTGCAACCTCTTGTAACAACGCCCACCATTGTCTTAGTAAGTTAACAAAACCCATGATTATTTCCATTTTTTATATCCTTATAGACTATAAAATATAATTAATATGCCTTCTCATTTTTATTTTTGTTTATTATAGGTCAGCTGGAAAAAACAACATTATCTAACGTTTCAAATGGTATTTTTAATGTTACATACAGAACATTCATCTTATTGGATGTTTTAAAATTTTGTTATATCATATTAAATAATATCAATAATATTATAGCAATTAATATAATTATAAAATCATGTATGAAAAATCAACACATACAACTACCTTACATGTTACAAATAGTATTTGATATTCATATTCATTTCTTAATACATATATATAAGTTCTAGCTGACATTTTAAAAAAAAATAACTATATGTAGGAACTAATTATTAACCAATAATTTTGATTTTCATGATACTTTACATTTTTTTATATCACAATGGATTTATAAATATTTTATTTTTCCAATTTCCAATACAGTTGGTGGTCAGAATTCTAGTCAGCATAATTCTGTTGAAAGGAGAAAACTTAGAAAATTATTTTTGGACAACAAGAGATCAAAAAAAAATTACTACATCGAATGATGTTTCAAATAATTCACCATCTTTTACGGTATTCGCATCAACTCCATCCAACATTCCTAATTCAATACAACCATCAAACACAAATTTCCAACTCACAACAATCACATGTAGGCAACCGTTGGGGAATATAACACCAGGTACATTCTTTATTAATTCAACCCGTCTAATAACCAATTTAATTATTCTAACAAAACCATATTATTTTCAGGGTCTTCTCTCAATAAGAATACCAATTCTGGTACATCATTATGTACTAACATATATTCTATATCATTGCCTGTCTTGCCATCCACATGTACATCAACAGTCACACATATATCTTCTCTAACGAGGTTGTCATCAGGAAAACGTAACTTATTAAGTAAATCAAGGATAACATCTCCGATACCAATGTTTGATTTGACATCTGATCATGAGGATGAAGCAAACACGTTTCTTAAAGACCCATTTATAGGAATCTCTAAAGGTATTTTTAAATATACAATCATATTCAAATTTCCCTTACTAAATTTATTTAATAATGTTTATAATTTCTTTTATATATACATAAAAATTATTACTAACATTATATTTTCTCTTATGACGCTGATCACTATTTATACATCAGATTACTTAGACCATGGAGACCAAACACTTGTATGTGAGTTATGTAAGGCTAAACTGTGGAATCAAAGAAGGAAAAAATTCAAGAAAACATAACGGTGTAAACACTTATTGATATGTTGTTATTATGGAAAAGTGGAGCTTTCGGATTACAAACAACCAAGAGAAAGTTATGAAAATCTTTTTCAATGTATGGATTCTAAAAGCAAGTTTTTCATGAATAACATTAGACGCTACAATTCAATGTTTTCTTTTACTTCAATGGGTGGCAAGATTGACTTATCGATTAATAGAGGTAACGCTCCATTCATATTTTGACTAAGTGGTCAGAACTATCATAGTATGGGTAGTCTTCTACCACAGAGTGGATCAAGACCAAAGTTCTCTCAGTTGTATATATACGACACTAAGAATGAGGTGGTGAATAGAAGAATGATATTTGGGTAAGTTATATGTTACAAATTACTTTACATATTTAAAACTTTCATTATGTTATCTTTAAATGTATACTAAGTAATGTACACATTTCTTTCGGTGAATCATCCAAAAAAAAAATACATCCGCTCAAGATGATCAAGATCTCCAAATTATACATGAACTTAAGGTTATGCTAGATTCAGATAACCAATTAGTTAAGGTTTATAGGATGGTAAGAGATTCTTTCAATAACAATCCCCATGTCAACCTAAAGCTGCAACTAATTGGTAAGATGAACAAAGATGGTAGGACATACAACATACCAACTACATCTGAGGTTGCAGCTTTGATTATCGGTGACATTGGTGATTGTATCGATAGGCATGACGTTATCGTTGAAACTCAAAACGGAAATCTAAGACGTATCAGTGAGCTTCATCCTTCATACCTTCCTCTACAATATCCCTTGCTTTTCCCATATGATGATGATGGTAATTGGGTAGATATACTTCATAGAAATGTTGGAACCTCAAACAATGAGAAAAGGGAAAGGTTATCAATGAGAGAATTTTTTTCATATCATGTTCAGGATCGTGTTAAGAAATTCTCATTGATACTAAATTCTAGAAGACTTTTCCAACGGTTTTTAGTCGACTCGTATACAATGATTGAGAGTGAAAGGTTAAACTTCATACGTAATCAGCAAAAAGTCCTAAGAAGTGAATCATACGAATTATCTGCAAAGAACGGAACAAAGGAATTGAAAATATGGCTGGCGTCGGTAAACGTGTTATCTTACCTTCATCTTTTATAGGTAATGCGCGGTTCATGATGCAGAATTATCTTGATGCTATGTCTCTTTGTAAGTGGTACGGCTATCAAGATTTTTTCATCACTATTACATCTAACCCGAAATGGCCAGAAATTAAAAGATTTCTTAAAGACACCACACTCAACCCCGAAGATAGACCTGACATACTTTGTCGATTGTTTTGACTTAAACTCAACTCAATTATTAAAAGCCTAAAGGATAATTCAATACTCGGCTTTGTTTCAGCAGGTATTTATTTTTATACTTGTATTTTATAATTATTTATTAGCGTATATATATATATATATATATATATATATATATATATATATATATATACACACTTCATATTATGGCTTGATTTTAGAATAATAATGTTTGATTTTTTGTTTCTTCTTTACATAAAAATGCTTAATTTTTCAACTAAATTCTTTTCTTTCAAAACACTTGTTTACACAGATGAATTTCAAAAACGTGGCCTGCCTCATGCACATATATGTCTATTCATGAACGTTCAACATAAACTTCATACGGTTGATCATATCGATAATTTTATATCTGCTGAAATTCCTAACAAGAATGAAGATCCGGAATTATATGATCTTGTATCAGACTTTATGATACATGGTCCATGTGCTAATCCTAAGTGTCCGTGCATGGTAGATAAAAAGTGCTCAAAAAACTTTCCAAAGAATTTTAACCAAAACACGTCTACTGATTCAAATGATTTTCCGTTGTATAGAAGAAGAGATACATGACTTTTTGTTGAAAAATCAGGTGTCAAGTTGGACAATAGGAGCGTTGTTGCATACAACAAACACCTGCTAAAAAGATATCAAGCACATATAAATGTTGAATGGTGTAATCAGGCTGGATCAATAAAGTATCTATTCAAGTATATTAATAAAGGACCTGATAGGGCTACTGTTGCTGTCATAGATCCGAACACTAATCCTGACCAAGATAATGGTAAAGATGAAATTAAAGAATACTATGATTGTAGATACATTTCAGCTTGCGAGGCTTCATGGAGAATTTTTGGTTTTGATGTACATTACCGTTATCCATCGGTTATCAGGTTGCCTTTCCATTTGCCAAACCAACAACAAATCGTGTATGGTGTTGACGATGATATAAACAACGTACTAAGTAAACCGTCTGTTGCCTGTACAATGTTTTTATCTTGGATGGAACGTAAGCATTGCGACCATGAAGCACGCAAGTTAACTTACGTTGAGTTTCCAACAAAATTTGTTTGGAAATCTGACCAAAAATGTTGGTCTCCAAGAAAACAAGGTTTTTCAATTGGTCGAATTCATTCCGTATCTCCATCTGTCTGTAAAGCCCCGTTCCCGAAGACCTCCCAGTTGGTCATTCACAGCCTTAATTGCATTAACATTATAAATTTACAAGCTTAAGCAGCGGAATTATTTTACCAAAAACCATTCATTTCATTAAAACACTGTTATTGAGCAATACACTATTGTTTAACCGATTACAAAAGAATTGTTTAATTGCATTACAAAACAACAACTATAACAAGTATGAATGGATGTCAGTCTTTCCCTGCCGAGTAGCTTCACCCTCGTGCCATCCTCAGCAATGATTACCTGCCAACAGAAAATGTATAAAAGTCAGCGTTGCTGAGTGAGTTCTAGTTTTAAAAGTAATAAAATACTTTCTGTAAGGTATACATATGAAAATACTCTTTTTATGAAAACTTCATCTCTTTATACATGAGCACGCATTAACTATACAATCAGGTATTGCTTTATCTCTTTACTGTATGTCTTGATTACTCTGTACTCTTTTATCTTTATCTTTCACTGTCTATATGCACCAATGAGCAATACCCTACAAGGCTGACCCAGACACCTAGGGTATGCTGCAAAGGTTCGCCAGTCTCAATTGACTGGCCCCGTGTGCATTTGAAGGTAGCTAACCTGCATCACAGTTGAGCTAACGACCTCATGGCCGTGACCCTCCTATAAGCTTGCAAGACTTGTTAAAATTTTAGTTAAGTTCCACTTCTCTTCTTTATTACTCTTTCACTTTATCATTAGTAATAGTTTACATTACAATAATAAACACACCTCGTAAAGTCACATACTAATAATAATAATAACAATAATAAAAATAATAATAATAATAATAATAATAATAATAATAATAATAATAATAAGAAGAAGAAGAAGAAGGAACAATCATATAACAATCATAATTATGCATGAAACTCATCATTAATAAGCCCTAGTCAAACCTCGGTCAAAACCCTAAAGCACAGACTCCCAAAAATTCCGTAATAAATTCTAAGTGTTGGACGCTTAGACACTATTTGGGCGCATGGGCCCTGTTTAGGCGTTTCAACACTATGCAGGCGCATTTAGCCAACACTTAACTCTTTCATCACTCAGGCGCATGAGCCATCTCAGGCGTATGGAAACTTAGGCGCATGGACACCTAGTCGCATGGCCATTCGGACGCATGGACACTATTAGGGCATATGACCCATTCGGTCGCATGGACACTTAGGCGCATGGGACACTTGGGCGCATGGGCTATACTTGGACATTTCTAAGGCAATCTCAGGCGCATGGGCTACTGTTCAGGCGCATGGGCTATACTTAAATTCTTCTAAGGCATTTTCAGGCGCATGAGCCTTATCTAGGCGCATGAACCTTCTGTGCAACATGTTTCTAGCATGAATTTGAACCCGTTCATCATACCTATCTGTTCTAAGCTTAACATGGCTATTCTAAACATGAAAAACCTATAAGCATCTAAGAACCAACATCCAACAAGCATAATACATACGAGTAAACATACATAAACATTGTAAAAACGTTTTAATACATTTTCAGCCCCAAAGAGAGTTTAAAACAAGTAGAACCGGGGTCTAGAAACTCACCTGGTGCAACTTGGGTGTTTCTTCCTTCTAACCCGCTTGCAAAAGAGTTCAAACACCTAAGAACACACCAAAACACACACACACACACACGGACACACACAAGCATATAAGCACATAAGCATGTAACCGAGACAAAAACCCAACATGAACACTTAAAAACCGCGAATTCTTACCTTGAATTCAATCCTCTTCTTCTCTTCTTCTTCAAAACCGAGAGTGTTTTCTGCCCTCTTCCTTTCTCTCTCTAAAATGACCGAAGATTTGGGTGTAGGAAAGGTGATGGGCGGCCATGCCACCTTTACACCAACTTTTTTCCTCATCTCCTCCTCAGTCTCCCATGTAGATTCGGATCCCTTCCTGTGCTTCCACTGTACACGCACAAGAGGAACCACTTTATTCCTCAACCTCTTCTCTTTACGATCGATGATCGCCACTGGTTGCTCCACATAATTGAGCCTTTCGTCTATTTCGATATCCTCCAGTGGAACAATCATGTCTTCATCAGCTAAGCACTTTCTCAGATGAGATACATGGAATGTCGGGTGAATTCTACTTAACTCATCTGGTAACTCCAATCTATAGGCCACCTCTTCTACTCGAGCATTGATCCGGAAAGGGCCTATATACCTTGGGCTCAACTTGCCCCGCTTCCTGAATCGGATAATACCCTTCCAAGGTGAGACCTTAAACATAACCCGGTCACCCACCTAGAACTCCGACGGTCTGCGTCGTTTATCAGCATACGACTTCTGTCTATCTTTGGCGGCCTTCATAAAGGCTTTAATATTCTCAAGCTTCTCAGTCGTAGCCTCGATTACCTCGACGCTCCCCAATTCCTTCTGACCAATATCACCCCAACAAACGTGTGTTCTGCATCTCCTACCGTATAGCATCTCATATGGTGGCATACCAATGCTGGCATGATAGCTGTTGTTGTACGAGAAATCGGCTAACGGTAACTGGCATCCCAACTTCCCCCAAAATCAATCACACATGCCCGAAGCATGTCTTCCCGTGTCTGAATGGTCCTTTCTGACTGACCATCAGTTTGGGGATGATAAGCCGTGCTAATATGTAACCTCGTCCCCATGGCATCGTGAAATTTCTTCCAGAATTCGGATGTAAACCGAGTGTCACGATCAGACACGATAGACACCGGCACACCATGACGAGTTACGATTTCCTTGATGAACAGGTCAGCCAACCTCTCAGATGAATATGTCTCGCGGATCGGTAGAAAGTGGGCACTCTTCGTCAGACGGTCAACAATCACCCATATGGCATCGTATCCTTTCGGAGTACGCGTCAGCTTTGTAATGAAATCCATGGTGATGTGCTCCCACTTCCATTCCGGTATATCCAAAGGTTGAATCTTCCCATACGACTTTTGGTGCTCGGCCTTCACTTGTAAACAAGTAAGGCACTTACTCACATACTCCACCACATCACGCTTCATACCCGGCCACCAATAATCTTTCTTCATATCTTGATACATTTTTGTGGCACCAGGATGAATGGAGTATCGAGTCTTGTGAGCTTCATCCATAATCTTCGCCCGTAGATCCCCAAAACGAGGAATCCACACTCGTCCAAATCGGGTTTTAACACCAAGTGTGTTTTCACCCAGTTCCCCAACCAGACCTCTCATTCTTTCCGAGTTAAGATGATTTTCTTGCAATGCCTCATCTTGAAACTCTTTAACTTGCTTCATCACATTGGAGGTCATGATTAGTTGATAAGCTTTCACCCAAATCGGCTCGGGCCTCTCTTTTCGGCTAAGGGCATCAGCCACCACATTGGCTTTACCCGGATGGTAGTGGATCTCGCAATCATAATCTTTTATGAGCTCTAACCACCTTCTCTGCCTCATGTTCAGATCCTTTTGCTCAAAGAAGTACTTCAAGCTTTTATGGTCAGTGAATATGGTGCACTTCGTCTCGTAGAGATAGTGCCTCCAAATCTTTAACGCAAAGACCACCGCCGCTAACTCCAAGTCATGAGTAGGGTAATTGACCTCATGCACTTTCAATTGTCGAGATGCGTAAACTATCACCTTACCTCGCTGCATCAACACGCAACCTAACCCCGAGTAGGAAGCATCTGAATAGACCACCAAATCCTCGCTTCCTTCGGGTAATGACAAGACAGGGGCTTGGGTCAATCTTGCCTTCAACTCCTCAAATGCCCTTTCTTACTCTTGACCCCACACAAACTTCACATCCTTACGGGTCAACTTGGTTAGTGGAGAACCGATCTTGGAAAAGTCTTGGATGAATCTTTTGTAATAGCCCGCCAAACCCAAGAAACTACGAATCTCGGATGGCGTCTTTGGCGACTTCCATTGCATCACTGCCTCCACCTTTGCGGGGTCTACCATAATCCCCTCGGGATTTACCACATGACCTAAGAATTGAACTTCGCGCAACCAGAACGCGCACTTGGAGAATTTGGCATACAACTTCTCCCTCCTTAAGTCTCCAACACCTCCCGAATGTGACCGGCATGCTCTTCTTCGCTCTTCGAGTAGATCAGGATATCATCAATGAACACAATCACTAATCTATCCAACATCGGTCGGCACACTCGATTCATCAAATCCATAAAGGCAGCTGGCGCGTTAGTTAGACCAAAAGACATAACGAGGAACTCGTAGTGTCCATAACGCGTGCGGAAAGCTGTCTTAGGAATGTCTTGTTCCTTCACATTCAATTGATGGTAGCCAGATCGTAGATCTATTCTCGAGAACCAACTGGCACCTTGGAGCTGGTCGAACAAGTCATCAATCCTTGGTAACGGGTACCGATTCTTCACCGTCAACTTGTTCAGCTCTCGATAGTCAATGCACATTCGCATACTTCCGTCCTTTTTCTTTACAAACAATACCGGAGCACCCCATGGAGAGATACTCGGTCGAATGAATCCCTTATCCATTAACTCCTGCAATTGGCTCATGAGTTCCTTCATCTCAGTCAGAGCTAATCGATATGGTGCTTTAGCGACGGGTTGAGCACCGGGTATCAAATCAATTTGGAACTCAATCTCGTGATCCGGTGGCACGCCGGGTAAGTCTTCCGGGAATACGTCCGGAAAGTCACACACCACAGGTACGTCAGGTAGTTGTGGTACCGACGCATCCACATCTTTTACGTAGGCCAAGTAGGCACTACATCCACGTTTCATGCACCTTCTCGCCACCGCCATCGAAATCACCTTCGGGATCGTAGTAACATGATCTCCATAAATCGAAACAAACTCCCATCGGGCACAACTAATCGAATCATCTTCTTGCGACATACGATGTTTGCTTCATAGGTTGTTAACCAATCCATCCCTAGTACTACATCAAATCTACCTAGGGGCATCACGTGTAACCTAGCAGCAAACCTATGACCTTCTAGTTATATGGCACAATCCTTTATCACATCAGTAATTCTAGTGGACTTACCAATAGCGGTTTCTACATCGAATGGTTCACTGACACTCCTACTACTAACATGAAACTTAGCACAGAAAGTAGTGGAAATGAAACTCCTACTAGCACCGGAATCAAACAATACAGAGGCACAAGTTTGGTTTACTAGAAACATACCTGACATGACATCGAGATCAGTTCTGGCTTCCTCCCGGGTCATAGTGTAAGCTCTAGCACTTGCCTTCTGCCCTCCTTCCTCCGGCTTCTTCTTCGCTCCAGAGCTCTCCGCTCTCAGCTTCTTACAGTTTTTGGTCGCGTGGCCCTACCCGCCACAGTTATAGCACTTCAACACCCTACAGTCTCTAGCGATGTGGCCAGGCTTGCCACACCTGAAGCATACATTCAGTCCCATCCTGCACTCACCGGTATGCTCCCTTCCACAACTACCACACTTATTCCGTCCTGATTTTGACGACACCCCACAGTCGTACACCTTCATCTTCTTGTTGTTTGGAGTGAAACCACCACGTCCAAACCTCTTTCCATTCCAGTTCTTACCATCCCCACTCATCTTCTTCGCCTCCGCCACAGTTTCCTCTCGCTCATCATACAATCTACCCGCCAAATCCACCGCTGATCGAAAGGTACCTGGCTTAGCAGCAATCAGGTGTCTGCGAATATCAGCCGGCAGTCCCTGGATGTACCTCTTGATCTTCCTCGACACCGGCGTCACCTGATCCGGTACCAGCCTCGCCATCTCGTTGAATTTGGTGGTGTACTGCTGGTGGGTCATGGTTCCCGCTTCAAGTTGCAAAAACTCCCTCTCGATTTTATCGAGTTCCGTGTGAGGACAGAATTCCTCGATCACCAACTGTTTAAACTCCTTCCATCGCATTTTCCCGATGGCTCTGGCACCCTCAGGTTGGACAAGGTTGTCCCACCAACACAGCGCTGAATCAACGAAAGAGTGACTCGCGAACTTCACCTTCTGGTCCTCGCGACACTCACTGATTTCCAAAACTGCCTCCATCTCCCTCACCCAGCGGTGAGCGGCAGCAGCATTGCCATTGCCATCAAAAGTCGGGGGCTTACACCTTTGAACGCCCCATAACTGCACCCTCTGGTCGCTACCCCCACTACATCATCCTCCTCCTCATCGGACAACACCGTCTCAGGCTCCGGTTGTTCCTCCTCCCCTCTGCTTCCCCTGCCCGATGATCCCTTTCTAGTCTCCTTCTCCTTCCTCTCCTCGCCTTTCACAGCCCTGATGACTTCAGTCACCACAGATGGTAAAACTGTCTGCATGACCTGGTGTACTTCATCAGCAATCGCCTCCCTAGCTGAGGCATTCAAACTAGCATTCTCATTCTCTTCGCTCCGGCCATGAACCTCAGGGTTCTCATGGGTCGTCTCAGGAGCCTTAGCACTGCTCCTAGTCACACGCGGACGGCCTCTGCCTCTAGGAGTCTTGGAAGATTTCTCCCAGCCATCCTCTAACACACTATAAGATTCAAACACCAACATGGTCACTCAAGGTAATAACTCAGTTTATGTCAAGTATAGTAAGTCCCTAATTACAGTGGCCAGTTGTGATTAGCCACTTACTTTACTCTTCATACCCCAAGCATTTCCTATCCTGACTTAATCACAGTCCCTAATTTGTTTCTTCTTTACATAAAAATGCTTAATTTTTTAACTAAATTATTTTCTTTCAAAACAGTTGTTTACACTAATGAATTTCAAAAACAAGGCCTACCTCATGCACATATATGTCTATTCATGAACGTTCAACATAACCTTCATACGATTGATCATATCGATAATTTTATATCTGCTGAAATTCCTAACAAGAATGAAGATCCGGAATTATATGATCTTGTATCAGACTTTATGATACATGGTCCATGTGGTAATGCTAATCCTAAGTGTCCGTGCATGGTAGATAAAAAGTGCTCAAAAAACTTTCCAAAGAATTTTAACCAAAACACGTCTACTGATTCAAATGATTTTCCGTTGTATAGAAGAAGAGATACATGACTTTTTGTTGAAAAATCAGGTGTCAAGTTGGACAATAGGAGCGTTGTTGCATACAACAAACACCTGCTAAAAAGATATCAAGCACATATAAATGTTGAATGGTGTAATCAGGACGGATCAATAAAGTATCTATTCAAGTATATTAATAAAGGACCTGATAGGCCTACTGTTGCTGTCATAGATCCGAACACTAATCCTGACCAAGATAATGGTAAAGATGAAATTAAAGAATACTATGATTGTAGATACATTTCAGCTTGCGAGGCTTCATGGAGAATTTTTGGTTTTGATGTACATTACTGTTATCCATCGGTTATCAGGTTGCCTTTCCATTTGCCAAACCAACAACAAATCGTGTATAGTGTTGACGATGATATAAACAACGTACTAAGTAAACCGTCTGTTGCCTGTACAATGTTTTTATCTTGGATGGAACGTAATCATTGCGACCATGAAGCACGCAAGTTAACTTACGTTGAGTTTCCAACAAAATTTGTTTGGAAATCTGACCAAAAATGTTGGTCTCCAAGAAAACAAGGTTTTTCAATTGGTCGAATTCATTCCGTATCTCCATCTGTCTGTAAAGCCCCATTCCCGGAGACCTCCCAGTTGGTCATTCACAGCCTTAATTGCATTAACATTATAAATTTACAAGCTTAAGCAGCGGAATTATTTTACCAAAAACCACTCATTTCATTAAAACACTGTTGTTGAGCAATACACTATTGTTTAACCGATTACAAAAGAATTGTTTAATTGCATTACAAAACAACAGCTATAACAAGTATGAATGGATGTCAGTCTTTCCCTGCCGAGTAGCTTCACCCTCGTGCCATCCTCAGCAATGATTACCTGCCAACTGAAAATGTATAAAAGTCAGCGTTGCTGAGTGAGTTCTAGTTTTAAAAGTAATAAAATACTTTCTGTAAGGTATACATATGAAAATACTCTTTTTATGAAAACTTCATCTCTTTATACATGAGCACGCATTAACTATACAATCAGGTAATGCTTTATCTCTTTACTGTATGTCTTGATTACTCTGTACTCTTTTATCTTTATCTTTCACTGTCTATGTGGACCAATGAGCAATACCCTAAACTATGTACGCGGGGGAAATGGCGTTGGGCCCTCTTTTTCCCACAAGGGGCTCTACATATTGTATACAAGGCTGACCCAGACACCTAGGGTATGCTGCAAAGGTCCGCCAGTTTCAATTGACTGGCCCCGTGTGCATCTGAAGGTAGCTAACCCGCATCACAAGTGAGCTAACGACCTCATGGTCGTGACCCTCCTAAAAGCTTGCAAGACTTGTTAACATTTTAGTTAAGTTCCACTTCTCTTCTTTATTACTCTTTCACTTTATCAATAGTTATAGTTTACGTTACAATAATAAACACACCGCGTAAAGTCACATACTAATAATAATAATAATAATAATAATAATAATAATAATAATAATAATAATAATAATAATAATAATAATAATAATAATAATAAGGAACAATCATATAACAATCATAATTATGCATGAAACTCATCATTAATAAGCCCTAGTCAAACCTCGGTCAAAACCCTAAAGCACAGACTCCCAAAAATTCCGTAATAAATTCTAAGTGTTGGACGCTTAGACACTATTTGGGCGCATGGGCTCTGTTTAAGCGTTTCAACACTATGCAGGCGCATTTAGCCAACACTTAACTCTTTCATCACTCAGGCGCATGAGCCATCTCTGGCGTATGGAAACTTAGGCGCATGGACACCTAGTCGCATGGCCATTCGGACGCATGGACACTATTAGGGCGTATGACCCATTCGGTCGCTTGGACACTTAGGCGCATGGGCCACTTGGGCGCATGGGCTATACTTGGACATTTCTAAGGCAATCTCAGGCGCATGGGCTACTGTTCAGGCGCATGGCTATACTTAAATTCTTCTAAGGCATTTTCAGGCGCATGAGCGTTATCTAGGCGCATGAACCTTCTGTGCAACATGTTTCTAGCATGAATTTGAACCCGTTCATCATACCTATCTGTTCTAAGCTTAACATGGCTATTCTAAACATGAACAACCTATAAGCATCTAAGAACCAACATCCAACATGCATAATACATACGGGTAAACATACATAAACATTGTAAAAACGTTTTAATACATTTTCAGCCCCAAAGAGAGTTTAAAACAAGTAGAACCAGGGTCTAGAAACTCACCTGGTGCAACTTGGATGTTTCTTCCTTCTAACCCGCTTGCAAAAGAGTTCAAACACCTAAGAACACACCAAAACACACGCACACACGGACACACACAAGCATATAAGCACATAAGCATGTAACCGAGACAAAAACCCAACATGAACACTTAAAAACCTCGAATTCTTACCTTAAATTCAATCCACTTCTTCTCTTCTTCTTCAAAACCGAGAGTGTTTTCTGCCCTCTTCCTTTCTCTCTCTAAAATGACCGAAGATTTGGGTGTAGGAAAGGTGATGGGCGGCTATGCCACCTTTACACCAACTTTTTCAAAGATTTTGTCCTTTTGGACACTTTTAGTCCCTCTACTTGGGCTTTATTGCTTTTCTTTCTTTTATTCTTCATTTCTTGTCTTTGTTTTGCAATAACCGGGTGTTACACTGTCGGTGAGGCTTATTATATACGGATTCTTCTAAACAAATTCAAAGGGCCCATGTCGTTTAATGATATTAAAACCGTTAATGGTCAAACATTTCCAACATTTAGGGATACATGTTATGCCCTTGGTCTTTTAGATGATGACGCCGAATATATTGATGCAATTAAAGAGGCGAGTCATTCAGGTTCTGGATATTATCTCCGTACTTTGTTTGCCACAATGTTGTTATCAAATTCTTTATCGAGACCGGATTATGTATGGAATAGTACGTGGGAATACTTATCTGATGGCATTCTTTACAAATAACAAAAAATATTGAGGTTGCCAGGTATTATTACACATCTTTTAATTTTTTATTTAATAAAAATCACTTATTATATTTATTGATATTTAATTATAATAATTTGATACATTTCATAATACATTTTAGCATTTTGACATCACACTCAATGTGTAACTAATTATCCGTAATATTTTTTATAAATTTTCAGCTTTGTCCCTTACAAATAGTCAAATAAAAAATTTGACGTTGTATGAGATTGAAAAGTATTTACAACGGAATAATTCAACACTAAAGTCATTTACATGCATGCCTTACCCGAACAATGATTGTCTGTCTTCATCAAATAATCGTTTAATTAGCGAGGAGTTATTGTATGATGTTGCAAATGAGATTACTGAATTTGAAAAGCTTATGAATTCTTTAACGGACGAACAACGATATGTTTTTTATGACATCATGACTGCTGTTGAAGTTAATAAAGGCGGAGTTTTTTTCGTTTATGGATATGGCGGAACCGGCAAAACATATTTATGGAAGACATTGGCGGCAACAATAAGGTCCAAAGGTGAAATTGTATTAAATGTAGCATCCAGTGGAATAGCATCTTTGTTGCTTACCGGAGGTCGTACTGCACACTCACGATTCCATATTCCATTAAATGTAAATGAAGATTTAGTTTGCCATATAAAACCAACAGTGAAGTTGCTCAGCTATTAAAGCAGACAAAATTGATAATTTGGGATGAAGCACCCATGACTCACAAGCATGCATTTGAAGCATTGGATAGGACGATGAATGATGTATTACCTAAACATACTTCTGTAGCTTCAGATATGCCATTTGGTGGTAAAGTTATTGTTTTTGGTGGCGATTTTAGACAAATTTTACCAGTGGTTCCAAACGGTAGTCGACAAGATATTGTTAATGCGTCGTTTAAGCTCATCCTACATTTGGAATAAATGCAAGTTACTTACTTTAATAAAAAATATGCGACTAAAAGCCGGGGGACAACCTTCTGACAATGAAGTAATTGAAAAGTTTGCTAAATGGCTTCTTGATATAGGAGAGGGCAACGTTGGTGGTTATAATGATGGTGAGGCAACTATTACTATACCTGATGAACTCCTCATCAAAGACTCGATCAATCCTTTATCATGTTTGATCGAATTTGTTTACCCATACATGTTAGAGAACTATTCGTGAGAGAGCAATTCGGGCACAAAAAACGAGGTCGTTCATGAAATTAAAGATCGTTTGCTTTCAATTTTCCCTGGTGATGAGATAGAGTATCTTAGTTCGGATAGCATATGTCAAACGGAACATTTTAATATTCCGTTACAGGAAAATTTGTACTCGCCTGATTTTCTAAATGGTCTTAAAATATCCGGATTGCCAAATCATAGGTTAGTATTAAAAGTTGGTGTTCCGGTCATGCTTCTACGTAATATTGACCAACAAAATGGTCTTTGCAATGGTACTCGCCTACAAATCATATCTCTTGGAAAACGGGTTATTAAAGCTGAGATAATATCTGGAAGTAATATTGGATGCCGAACATTTATTCCAAGAATTAATCTCGTGCCATCTGATAAAAAAATCCCTATTAAGTTCCAAAGAAGACAGTTTCTGCTAACTGTTTCTTTTGCAATGACGATTAACAAGAGTCAGGGACAATCATTGTCAAGCGTTGGTTTGTATTTAAAAGAGCCAGTTCTTACTCAAAAGCAGTTATATGTTGCTTTGTCAAGGGTGAAGACTACAAACGGGGTAAAATTACTCATTTTAGATCAAAATGGTAACATTACCAATGAGACTCAAAACGTTGTATACAAAGAGGTGTTTACACATCTACAAGTTTTTAGAGTATGAATGTTTTTCAATTCTATTTTCAAACTTTGATATTTATTGTTTTGAATTTTTCATAATGTTTATTATGTAATCAATGTTTAATGGAAGTCATATTGATTAAATCATCCGTGTATCACACGGGTTCTAACCTAGTAAAGTATAATATATTGTTTTATAAGTTTCAAGAATTTAAATAAAAGTTTAAGGAATAAATGTATTAACTATTTATGATGTAACATGGTTAAATAAATCATTAAATAATTAATTATTTAAATAATTACTTAAATAATCATTTGTATAATTAACTATTTTAAGTATTTGTAATATGTAGGTTTAAAGTGTTTTTGAAATAATCTAAATTTATGCTATAATAAATTTATAGCATTTGAATTACATAAAAGAATTAATGATGTTTTTGTAACCTTTGTTTTTCTTAAAAAATAATTAAATTTAAAATCATAAGTTTTAAAACCTTTAAAATTAATTTTATAACTTCTGAAATGTTTTAGTTAACAAAGTACTTTTTTATTTTGATTTTATATTATAATAATATTCTTTTTGAATTAAAAATGTAAAAAAACAATTAAAACAAACATGGCAGAGGCAGGGTTCGAACCCCTAACCTCCTGCTTATGTTTGTTACATGTTACCAGTTGGGCTAAAGCCCATATCTGGTTCTATTTTGAAATTAAAAAGCAAATAGAGTTTCTAAGAAAAATCTCCAAATCCTACGTAAACCCTAGAATAGATTTGATCCAACTTGAGCAACAATTCGTGTATGTTAATCGAATTAACATTAGGGCTTTTAATCCCTAAATGAAATCGAGTGTGTGGGTGTGTATAACTTACTTGATTACGAAAGGATTGATGTAATTATGCATGGTATAGCTTCGATCAACTCGTGATGAACAGGGCTACTTAAAATCGATGTTTGAGTGGATTTTCGAGCAATTGAAGGTACTGGAAGTTGAAAGAGATCGAGTGGAACATTTCCCCTTATTATATAGTCTCAATTCAACTGTTTCATGTCAATCATGTTATCAATTTTGGTTGTGAGTTTCGGGTTCAAATTTTCGAGCATTAACCTAAATTAATCGCAATGATTGATACGTTAGAATCAGAATTTAACTCAGAAGCGTTTCGGGTTGGTTAATTCACTCTTTTGATCATGATTCTAGTTGTAATGGACTCGAGAGGTACCGGTTTTGGATTTAAATAATCTTAATAGTCGTGATAATCGATTTAATGCATGGTTGTGGGTTCGATTGAGGTTCACGAACGGTTTACGGTTGTTAAATCAGGTTCTAATCGATAGATTTGAGTGTTTGACACTCACCGGAGCTTGGCCGGGAAGAATGGCCGGAAACGGGGATGGGGGAGTTTGGGTGGTTTGGGGTTTAATCAATTTACAACTTTGGTCCCTCTATTTTAATAGTTATTATTTTATGTCTAATTCTTTTGAAATAAAGTTTCAGAAATTACAAATTTGGACCCCAAACTTTATAACTCAACATGTAACTAGTTACTCAAATTATTTATTTAACAACTTTATAAAAATTATAAATCTTGTAATTTTTTTATAATTTAATTATTAAGATAATTAAAACCTTGTAATTGATAATAGTCTTTATAACCCTTTTTAAATTTTTAAAAAGAAAGTTTTACAATTTTATTATTTATTATATCTTTAATTAAGACCATAATTAAGAATAAACTCTATTAATATTTGTAAAAACGTGTGAATTGAATTGTTTGAAATTAAATGGTTTAATTCTCACAATCATTTATGAAACCTTATAGGTTTTGCAATAAATTTCACTACATAAATTATAAAATTTAAATTGAATATAAATGGTATACTCATTGTATTTGAAAGATTAAAGTAACTTAAATAGCTGACTTATGACTTTGTTTTCTAAAATTGACAAACAGGTTTGGGTCATATTTTCAAAATGGGCACATGTTACAATTTTACCTGCATCGACCATCCATTTGATTTACATTTTAAACTATGGTATTATTTTTATTAAGGAAAGCTTTATATTCTTGTTTTTTGTAAAGTTTTTTTTTATTTTTATATTTTTATTATTTCACTATTAATATGTTTATTGTAATAAAATACGTTTTAAATACACGAATAAATTTTTAATTACATATTTTATAAAATGTTAGCTTTTTAACGTGTTTAAATCATCTGTTTTCAAGATTTTTCCGTAAAACCGTTTGATAGTTTAAACATTTTCTAAAACTACTTGGTTTTCTAAATTTTTTTCTTAAACCATTTATTTTTTAAAGCATCTTTAAAAACAATCACTTTTTAAACATCTTTTTTAAAAACAATTCATTTTCAAACGACATTTTAATTTTTTTAGACATTCAATAAACCAATAGTTTTAAAAATAATATTTACAAAATGAATAGTTATAACAATTACATTTAAAAAACTGAATGGTTTTAAGAAAAATGATATTGCTTTTAAAAAGTACCTTTAAAATTATTAAAATATTTTAAGAGAGACATTTAAAAATCAAAAGTTTTAGAGAAACATTTAAAAACTTAAACATTCTACAAATGACAATTTTAAATATGAAAAATAAATTACATTGATGATCTTTGTAGGTAAAATAGTCATTTTGAATAATTTAACATAAGTAACTAAACTAAAAGAATAAGGATTGTTAATGAAATACAAATATAATATTAGGGACTATATATGAAATTTTAACAATTTAAAGACCAAATCCAAAATTTTGACCAATTCTACAAAAACCATCCATGTGATTTACTCTTTAAAACAAATGAAAACATAATTATCAGTTACTAGTAGTAAGCTTATAATATATACGCATGTGAAGGTCGATTCAAGTAAATGTGTATACATATAAATTAATAGATATAATTAAATACATAGAAAAACAATATTAATGTTTATAATTATCTAAACACATTTTTGTATCAACTTTTTTATCATATTTAGTCAATAACTTTTCAAAATTAAGTAATCATCTTTTTAAAATATTCTCTTGTATTGTAGTGTTCTGTAATTAAAAATGTAAAAAATTAAAGATGTATAGCAAATATGTTTTATAAGATAATAATTAAAAGAATAACATAGTAATTCGATTAGTTGAACAATACATCATTCTCAACCACAATAAACTCAATAGAGTAAATTTCTACTGGATTATACATTGGCTGCCTCCATAAACAAATCACGTCGTGATATGTCAAGATCCTTTAAAAAGTTACTTCTGATACTAACAATGTCCTGTTAAAAAGTAACTTGATGGTTTATTAATAACGTATAAACCAATAATTATAAATAAAAAAAATGAATGAAGTGAAAGTTACGATCACATGACAAAAAAAAATAAGTATTTAGGTTTATCATTAAAAACTTATTTTTTAAATTCAAGTATAAATATTGTAATTGAATGCAATACGAAATGAGTTGAATATATAATTGTGTGAATAATGAAGAAGTAAGAGGAGTTTTTCATGCAAAATACCTGAAATCTTTGATCATAGAAGAAATTATATTGTAAATTTCTGAAATATCTTTGATAGTGGAAGAACAATAAACAGAAAAAAGTTGTTGTATATATATAATAAAATAATGGTATTATATTATATAATGCAAAACGATATTATTAATGTATAAAAAAATTTCAATTTTGAAATTATTAACCCAAAATACTCGGATTGATTGTTACCATTATAATATAAATTTTGTGAACTACATATGCTCCATTTAAATATTCAAATTGTTAGTTTTAAATTTTAAATTTTAACTAATTTAGTTACTTATATTTAGATAAAATCTCGGATTGTATTGCACATTGAATTTGAAATTTAAAGTTTTTAAATTTATGTTTCAATCAATAAATTTCAATATTAATATTAGAATATTGGTTAGTTAAAGATTAAATAATATTTAACATTTTCTTTTAAAATCATATTGCTAATAAAACGTCACATGGCAATTGTATAATGTGAATATGTCATATGTGCAGGACCGGTTAAGGGCTTGAACAATTACAACACAACAACACAAAGAGGAGAATAACTAAACTTGATCAAACAGTGAACTGGATTAACCAATATATTGATACAAAGAACACAAGTAAAGTAAAAGAGACAGAACAAGAGAGTTGGGTTTCAAGGAGGCAGTATATTGCTTTCTCAAGTTCTTTTACAAGTGTTACAAAGCATAAAGAAAGATACAAGAACTTGGAATACTTATACTACAACCTATAGCCGGCTATACTTTGAAAGCCAGCTGGATACAATTGATTAGACACAAACAAAATCAATTGTAGGATCAAAAGGCATATCTGCCTTTTGACCTTGTGACTATGACATGCCATAGCTCACATCCTTATCTATTACAAAAAGGATAAAGTACAAAAGTAGAAAGTTACAGACTCAAGACCTCAATGTACAGTTACCAAAAGCATGGACCTTTTCACCAACTCATGTAAGTTGGTGACTTTACAAGATGCAGCGGAAAGGTGTCCAGCTTTATGGAACAGTACATCAGATAAAGCATGTTACTAAAAGTCTTCGGAAGAAATCTGTCTTCATAGAGTGAAGCTTCGGAAGACTTTGTCTCTGAGGCTTCGGAAGACTTCATGTTTGGCTTCGGAAGATATTGGTCTTGGCTTCGGAAGATTTTACACTTAGAGTATTTTCTAGTGTATGGTGTAAAACTTCCGAAGCATTTCTTACTTCAGTACTTAGTGCATTTGTTGCAGAGAGACATTGGATGTTTTGGTTTGCATCAGACTTAAAGGAATCCTTACAAACTCCCCCTAGGCTGATGCTACCAAAACATTTAGAAGATCTTCAGATGTTAGTGGTCTTCAGCACAATCATGACCATACCCTTCTTCATTAGATGGTCAGGATCATTCAGACCTTCATAGTATCTTCTCATCTCAAAGAGATCATGCAGAGGTAAGTTGATTATGTCTTGCCAAGTATAGACATTCTCAACACCTTGATCTCTGATTACATGCCATCTTTCTGGATTGGTAGAGTAAGTCCAGGACAAGATGGGTGTCTCAGCTGTCAGAGGAGCCACTTGCATTGGAGTTGATTGGGCTGCTCATCATGCACTTCCTCAGGTTGATCTGACTCAGCCTGAGGTGTAGAGGTAGATGACTTAGGCTTCTTCTTCTTAGACTTTGGTTTAGAAGCCATTCTCTTCTTCCTCTTAGATGACTTTAACTGAGAAGACTGGTCTGCAGCACTTTGTTGATCATCCTTGTCTTTCTCAGTTGGGTGTTCCTCTTTCACAGGTTCAGAAGGAGAGGGAGTTTGACCTGCTTTGGATCAGAAGATGAAGCTTGCTGAGGCTCAGCAGGAGGTCCGGGTTGAGGTGTCTCAGGTTGTTTAAACTTAACCTCCACTTCAGGTGGGACTTGACTTGGAAGAGAGTGTAAGTCAATCAGTTCACCACTCTTAATCTTCTGCTTGATTACCCTTATATGCTCATCCATTGTGGATAGAGACATAGGGCCAAGTCTCCTTCCGGAGAATCCATATAGCTTCAAGAAGCTCATCATCCTTTGTCTATTAGCAGACTTCTTCATACTCTTTTGGATGATGGCTCTTGACTTTGCAGCTTCTTCCCTTAGCTTCCTTTTAGTTGTCTTTCTCTCTTTGACTAGCTCAAGTTCAAGTTGTTTTAAGTACTCAAACTCAATAAAGTCATAGGACAGGGGAAGAAGTGCATCTGCCTGATAGAAGCCTGTGGCACTCAGGTAGTTGATCATTTTGATCCTATCTTCTTCTTTGTCTACCTGAGGTTCTTGTGAAGCCACATCTTCTAGTACAGGACTTTCTTGAACTGGAGAGAGAGTGGGAGCATGCTTGTAGAGTCTTTTCTGTCTCCTCTCCTCTTTGAATTGGAGAAGTAGCCTTGCATCCTCTTTTTCTTTCATCTCTCTTGACACTTCCATGTCAGCCAGTTCATTCAATTCTTCTAAGGGGAGGGAGATGATTTCATCAATATCATAGTTCCTGGTCTGTAAATAAGTAATCCTGACTGCCCTCAACTCATCATCTTGAGTATTTGGTCTGGGGCAGCCCTGATTGCAGCTTGCATAAAGCTTGAAGACCCAGAGGAACTTTCTCCCCTTAGCTTCCTTTTCCTCTCTCTCTCTCTCTCCTCCTCAATTTCCTCAGGAGTCATAATCCTTTTCCTTTGTCACCCACAGACCTTTGTGACTCAGGGTGGATAGAGGCTTGGCCTTCATTGCTTGGTGTAGCATCCATGCTCTGGCCAGAGAGAGGCTGAGAAACACCTTCACCAGCAGGTGTCTCAGAAGGAGTGTGAACCTCTGCAGCAGTTGTTGATGATGAGACAGGGGTCTCAGGTTCTGCCACTGGGCCTTCAGTCAAGGTTTCCCCTATGAAACTAATCTTAGGGTCCACCTCAACATCCAGTTGACCGATGACATTGCCTGATTGCCTAAGTCTCCTTCTTAAAGTAAACTCTGCAAGGATCCTGTCTTGGATTCTTTGAGCCAATCTGTCAGCCTGTCTTGAGTTGCTTGGATTGACAAGTGGCATATTGACTAGATCCAATCTTTCATAGAAGTTCAAGCTTTGAAAATCAAATACTTCTTGTTGCCCTTGAACTCTGTGAAGAATAAGGGCTCTTCTGTCAGCATCATACCTCCACCTTATGATGTAGTTTGAAGTTCCTTGAGGTGGGGATGACACAGCCCTTGGTATACCTTCCTCAAAGAGACTCCTGATGATAGAGTCTATAGAGTCCACATTAATGTGAACTTGAGGAAGTTGCTGAGAATGCACAATTGCAAGTGAGGATGGTGAGTCCTCTATGTCCATTCTCTGTGAAGAACTCCCAGGTTCTGTGGCTGCAATAACTTTCTCCCCCTTTTTGGTAGCATCACCCACTTGCATAGGTGAGCTGGAGGATAAGTCAATCACTTCCACAGGTTCTTGTGTTCCTGGTTGAGCTCTCCTTAAAGGTCTCCCAGCTAGTTTTTCCTTAAGATATGAAATCTGAAGTTGCTGATCATTGACCCTGTTTTGTAAGGTAGTCACCTGAGATTCAAGGTGACTAACCTTAGAGACTAAATAGGAGCATGTTTTTGACAGTTTTTGCACCTTTAGTCTCAAATTCCCTTCTTCTTCATCAAAAGAATCATTGGGGGATGAGATGATTGGACCAAAGTCCTCTCTCTCACCACCAGCTTAAGGTTCTTGGCTGCTGGTTTTCCTCTGCTCACTAGCAATCTCAGTTGAGATGTCAGTGGGCTGAGTTGCCATGGTTGAGGTCTTAATGATGTAATCACTTGCAGAAGTGAGAGCCTCTTCCATATGGACATCCTGAACATGTTCAGAAGTGTCCACCTCAGTAACAGGTGACTGATGTGGGCTAGCAGAGGTACTCATCTCTCTTTGAGTAGGGGAGGAGAAGAAGGACTCATGGTACTCACTGAATCCTAAGTCTTCATCAGTATATAAGGATAGGTTGGAAATGGGTTGATTTAGATCTAAAGGCTGGGGATGGTAACTGTCCCTTGAAGGTTGTTCACTTGAGTGTTGAGACTCAGAGTGAAGGCTTAAGGCTGTTGGGCTTGTGAGCTCATCAGGGTGAGCATGAGGAACCTCAGCCCTGATAGTTGAAGAAATGGGAGTGGTTTGCTCCTCAGGGGAAGTGGGAGCTCTAGTGTCCACTTCCTCCTGTAAAGGTGAGTATATGGGGACCTGCACAGACTCAATAGCTTGAGCAGGGTTCGTTTGGATTTTCTTTGGTAGGTGAGGGTTATTTGTGGTCTTTTTAGTGGTAAGGAAGAAGAAGGTGTGGGTTCAACACTAGCTTGTGTTGCTAGGTTGTCACCTTGAGCAATGAGCTCTAACATTTTGGGGACTAGGGCTGTTTCTACCCCTGAGAAGCCTACAGTTGGCTTCTTCATGATTTTAAAGATGCCGGGCTTCATCTGTCCCAATTTAATATTACTTGTTTCCCTCAACTGTGAGCCCAGTTCACAGTTAAGAATGTGTGAACATATCTAGGAAACATGTAATACTCTAAGGAGTCCAAGTTTGCAAGTAAATTGGTATAAACAAATTGAGAGTACCTGAACTTGACCCCTTGAACCATTCCATGCACTATAAAGGAGAGATCCTCAGGAATCTGGTCCCACCCTCCATGCTTGTTTGACAAGCTGTGGATAACCACATGGAGCAGGTATTTCACTGGGATGAGACCTTCCCTTTCCTGAAGGTCTTTACAGAGAAATCTCCCTCATAGCCCATCTGCTCAAAGGAATGATTAACAGCTTCCTTTGGGAAGGACAACTCACCTTCTTCATCATCCAGCTGCAAATGATGGTTGATGATGGCCGGAGTGATGAAGATTGTCCTCCCTTGCACTGTGGCAGACAGTGCCTTCTCCCCATCCATAATGACCTCTTGGCAGGTCTTCCAGAATTCAAGCAAATGATCCTCATACAGAGTAGGATCAATGGTCAGGGAGGTGAAGTAGTTGGATAGAGTTAAGAATTGGCAAATCTCTGAGAAACTTGCATCTTTCTCAGAGCTTAACAGAGCAACCTGATTGTGTTGCCTGTGAAGTTGCATGGAGAAATCTGGGTTGTTTCTGCGGTTAAGGTTGGCCATTTTAGAAGCTTAAGGTTGAAGAAAGGTAGAAAGCAAAGGCGGTTTTGGGAATTAGGTTTGAGGATAGTGGAATTGAGGAAGATAGTGAGGAAGAGGGGGAACCGTTGGGTATTTATGTGAAAAGGGATTTGAACCAAAGTTAATGAAAGAGGATAAACTTTGAAATCCGAAAGTCGGTCCCACCTCTGAAAAAGTAGTTTACTTTTGCTCAAAAAGTAGTTTTCTTGGAATTCGAAAAGCTTCCGAAGGTAAATTATCTTCGGAAGTTTTAATGAAAAAGCTTCCGAAGCTAAAATGGCTTCGGAAGATTTTCCTGAGAGTCTTGAAAATTTTGCTTCGGAAGAGAAATAAACACTTGAATGCTTTGTATAAGGAACAACAAAGCTTCCGAGAGTTAATTTTGCTTCGGAAGGAAAAAGTCCTTAAAAACAAATAAGTGTCTGAGATAAGAATTTAAGCTTCGGAAGATAGATTTAGACTTCTTCCGAAGGTAAAATTTCTTAGACAGTTATTTATTTTGAAGACATGATTTTCTTCCGAAGATAAAATTTTATCTTCCGAAGTATCAGAAAATTTTCAAGAATCTAAGGAAAGTCTTCAAAAAGAATTTTATATCCAAAGAAAACATGAGCTTATGAAAGTGATGAACTAGACAACTTAGGACACACATATTTTAAGAAATAATTAGAATTAGTTTTAAGAAAAAATCTACTCAAAGTTAATCATCCCAATAGCTGATATTAGATATTTAAATCTCTGTTCATCAAAAGCTTTTGTAAACAGATCAGCATATTGTTCATCTGTATGAACTTTGACTAGTTTAATTAATCCCTTTTCATAGTTATCTCTTATTAAATGATACCTGATATTGATGTGTTTGGTCCTTGAGTGCTGCACAGGGTTCTCAGTGATAGAGATAGCACTATTGTTGTCTATGTGGATAGGAGTCTCCTTGAAGTTAAATCCATAGTCCAGCATCTGATTTTGAATCCAAAGCACTTGAGCACAGCAGCTTGCAGCAGCAATGTATTCAGCCTCAGCAGTTGATGCAGACACACAGGATTGTTTCTTGCATTGCCATGAGACAACCCTTCCACCAAGGAATTGACATCCCCCAGATGTAGACTTTGCAGTCATGTTGCAACCACCATAATCACTATCTGTATAAGCATACAGATTGAAGTCAGGATTCTTTGGTACCATAAACCAAGTGTTGAAGCACCTTTGAGGTATCTTAGAATCCTTTTGACAGTGATTAAGTGAGACATCTTAGGGTTGGCTTGATATCTTGCACAAATACATGTAGCAAACATGATATCAGGCCTGCTAGCTGTAAGATACATAAGAGACCCAATCATAGCCCTGTATAAATGTTCATCTACACACTCCCCCTCAAGATCAGGTCCAAGGGAGTGGTTTCTGGCTATGGGTGTCTTAGCAATCTTACAATCAGTCATGTTGAACCTCTTGAGTATGTCCTGAACATACTTTGACTGACTTATGAAGATGCCATCTTCAACTTGCTTCACTTGAATTCCCAGAAAGAAATTGAGTTCTCCCATTGCACTCATTTCAAATCTGTCTTTCATCAGCTTCTCAAAGTCTTTGCAGAGCTTTGGATTAGTTGAACCAAAGATGATGTCATCTACATATACTTGAACTAGCAATAAGTCATTTCCCTGTCCTTTGATGAAGAGAGTTCCATCTATAGTACCTCTCCTGTATCCATGTTTACAAAGATACTCAGACAATGTCTCATACCACTTCCTGGGTGCCTGATGCAGCCCATAAAGAGCTTTGTCAAGCTTGCAGACATAATCAGGATGATCAGGGTCTACAAAACCAGGTGGCTGTTTGACATAAACCTCTTCATCAATCACTCCATATAAGAAAGCACACTTTACATCAAGTTGAAAGACCTTGAAGTTCTTGGATGCAGCAAATGCCAGGAATATCCTAACAGCTTCTAATCTTGCTACAGGAGCAAAGACATCAGTGTAGTCAATCCCTTCTTCTTGTGTGTATCCTTGAACAACTAGTCTTGCCTTGTTCTTGATGATAATTCCTCTATCATCCTTCTTATTCCTAAAAACCCATTTGGTTCCAATGGTAGTCTTCCCATGAGGAAGAGGACAAAGGTTCCAAACTTTCTGCCTTTTGAATTGAAGTAGCTCTTGTTGCATAGCTTCAACCCAACTTCCATCCTTTAGAGCTTCATCAACTTTCTTTGGCTCTATCTGAGATAAGAAACAAGAGTGAAGACAAACATTTGCTTCATGGGTTTGTCCTCTTGTTCTTACCCCTGTGACAACATCTCCAATGATGTTTGTGGTGGGGTGAGACTTGTGGATCCTTAGCTGAGGGATCACAGCAAGTTGCTGAGAAAGATCCAAATTTGAGAAATTTAGATCTGGCATAGATGATTCACCCTCCACATTACCACACTTATCAAGATTAACTTGATCCAATGAGTGTGTGACATCATTGATGTTGTCATCTATGGTGTGGTTATTAGCATCAAGGAATTCCTGATCACTTTCACCATCACCATTGTTGTCTTCTACAATTGAGGTATCTTTATCTGGTTGTGGAGCCTCTGAGCTGGAATTTGAAGGCATCCCAGATGTATCAGCTGAATTTGTCATTGTAGTGCTGATAGAGACCTCATTTGCTGAAGTAGTTCCAACTGGAGCTGAAGATGTATGAGTTGAGGGTCTTCCTAGCTCAAATCTTGGATCAGGATCACCTGTATTTAGATTTTCTGCAGATCCTGAAACATTCTCACAAGATTTGTTAAAACAGTTGGTAACTAAATCAAGATCAAATAGCCAATCAGGACCAGAACCAGCCACACAGGGTGTGTGTTCATTGAAAGTCACATTGGCTGACTCCTCAACAATTCTAGTTCTGAGATTGTATACTCTATAAGCCTTAGCTTGGGAAGAGTATCCAATGAAGTGTCCATCATCTGATTTCTCAGCAAACTTGGCAATTTGATCCTTGGTATTCAAGATGGTGCAGGGACATCCAAATGACCTGAGAAAACCAATGAAAGGTTTTCTCTTGTGCCAAAGTTCATAAGGAGTCTTACCATGTGTCTTAACTACTAAAACTCTGTTTTGCACATAGCAAGCAGTATTTACTGCCTCTGCCCAGAAGGTGATGGGCAGTTTAGAGTCAGACAACATAGTTCTTGCAGCTTCAATTAGTGTCCTGTTTCTCCTCTCAGCAACTCCATTTTGCTGAGGAGTCCTGGGAGCACTATATTGTCTTGTAATACCTTTTTCATCACAAAATGTATCAAGGATTTGATTCTTGAATTCAGTTCCTTGATCACATCTTATGGTTTTGACCTTGTGATCACTTTGATTCTCAATTTTTAAGATGAAATTCTTCAGAATCTCAGGGGTTTCATCCTTAGTTCTAAGAAAGAAAACCCAAGTGAATCTTGTAAAATCATCTGTGATCACTAAACAATAAGAGGTCCTTCCTAGACTCATTACACTGGTGGGGCCAAAGAGATCCATATGTAACAAGTGTAGGGGAGTAGTGATGGAGTTCCTTTCCTTAGGCTTGTGAGATACCTTATGTTGCTTCCCTTTCAGGCATGCAACACAATGATCATCACTTGTAAACTCTTTCTTTGGCATTCCAGTTACCAAATCATGTTTAATTAGCTTATTCATGTTCTTAAAGTTTACATGGCACATTCTTTTATGCCATAGGAAAGACTCATCACTATTTGCTTTAGATAGAAAGCATGAAACTTCTCCAGAGGGAGATGTTTCTTGCAAATCCATCTTGTACATGTTCCCTTTCCTGGGGGCTCTGAGCAGGATATGCTCATGAGGAATGACCACTCCAGGCTTGAGAACAATGCACTCATGCTCAGTAAAGAGCATGTTATGACTCTGATCACAAAATTGGGATACACTCAGAAGATTGTACCCAAGCTCCTTAACAAAGTTTACCTTTTCAATGCTGAGCTTACCATTTGTGACCTTGCCCCTTCCTGAAATGTAACCACCTTCATCTCCTCCAAAAGCAACTGGTCCATCAATTCTCTCAAAGTTATGGAGTAGAGACCTATTGCCTGTCATGTGCCTGGAATAGCCACTATCAATTATCCAGACAAGCCTGCTTGTCTTGAGCTGTTCCTGCACAAAGAAAATGATTAGTTACATTTGGAAACCCAAGCCTTACTTGTCTTGGGCTCACTAAGTATAATAGAAGGTAATGCAACAGTAATAGATCCTATGGTTGTACTAGGGGGATCTTCAGCTGTTGTTGATGGAGAAACTTCAGTCATTTGGTCTTTCTTAGACTTCCACACCACCTTTGGAGTCTTGGACTTGACCTTCAAAACCTTAGAAGCTTTTGGGACTTCACAAGTTTTGATGACTGAACCTTCGGAAGATTCTACAGTCACTGCAGCAGACTTCAGTGCTTCGGAAGAACTCCTTTCTTCCGAGACCAATTTTTCTTCCGAAGGTAATTTTCCATTTACCTTCTTCTTTGATTTGGAGCTTCCGAAGGAAACAGACTTTCCTTCCGAAGCTTGAATCTTCTTAAACTCTTTGAAGTCTTTGTATTGGTCATATGGATAGTACTTTTAGGATTGTATGGGCAATCCTTAGCAATGTGAGAGGTACTTTCACACATGACACATAACATTTTCTTCTTCAAAAGAGTCTCCTTATGAGAGCAAGACTGGCTTTGGTCACATCCCTTCTCCACCTTCATCTTTGTAGATGCTGAGACAGTTCTTTTGGGCTGTGAACTGTTCTTGGAGTTTGATGGTCCAGGCTGTGCAGCAGTGGTACACAGCAGCTCAGTCTTCTTCTTTGTACTGAGATGGTTTGAACAAGAACCAGATATCTTAGCTGAGGAGTCTTGGTTGATGTCTTCAGTCTTTACTACTTTAAAACCTGCAGAGATAAAAACTTGTTTCTGCTTAGAATCAAAAGTAGCCTTGATCTCTTGAGCCTTCTTTGCTTTTCTTTTGCTCTTCCTGATCAAGTTCTTTCTCTTTACTTGGTCATCACAGTAATTTCTTCTCCTCAGAAGGATAGTGGCCCTTAGTAGAATCCTCTTCTTCACTCTTCTCAGAGGAATTCTTCACTATCTCTTCTTCATCCTCTTCACTTATAGGATTTATGAGAGGAAGCTCATCTTCACAAGTTCCACACCTAGGAGATCTTACAGACAAGATTATGTGTGGAGGAGCTATCTCATTTGATCCCAGTCCCTGTCTATTTTGATAGCACACTTTGTTGTGCAGGGATGAGGATATCATGTTCTTGAAGGTCTCTTCTTCAAGAACACTCTTTTCTGCCTTGGCTTTGCTGATCACAAGCTCAGCCTGGCACTCAGTCAACTTAGTTATGAGATCCTGGATTTGAGTCCTAAAATCTGTATGTTCATGTTTTAGTACTGAAATGGTTTTCTCCAAGTCCTCTATTTTTAACTTGTAATCATTTTCAGACTTTCTAAAATTAGATTTTAATATGTTTAATGACTCAAGATCAGATCTCAATTATAAGTTATAGGACCTGTATCTGTTTACTTTTGCAATGCATTCAGGAGTACAGAGATGTTCCAATACCTTGGCTTCATCATGGTCTGCCATTAGTGCTTGGTTTGGAGAAGCATCTTCCACCTGAAAGCTCCAGTCAAAGCCTCCCTCTTCAACAGCAACAGCAGCATGTTGCTTTGGCTTCTCATTCTGAGGGGCTTTGTCAGTGTAGTTTGGTCTGGTTTGTGTTTGGCCACCATTTGTTTTAGGTGCCTTACACTCTCTAGCAAAGTGGCCCATTAAGTTACAGTTGTAACACTTGACTTTGCTTTTATCCAGCCCAAACTTTCCACTGGTTGCATTGCTTGGAAACCTCCTTCCTGTTCTCTTGTAGAACTTCTTGGCTCTATGAGTGAGGAGAGCCATCTGCTGAACTATTTCCATGTACTCCAGGTCATCTGGATGGATACAGTCCAGGTCTTCAAGAGTGAAGAGAGAGTTCCCACAGCTTTCATCAGAAGACACAAAGGCTTGAGAAGAGCTTGTCTCTTGGAATGGGCTTCCTTGAGTGTAGTTCTCCCTGGGTGTCTCTGGGAAGGTGATGAAAGGACCCTTTGGTGAGTTGTCAGGGTAGCATATGAGATGATGTTGGGGTTCTATGCTATCCCTTTCAACCACATGCAGGGCTGAACCCATTTGATTGTTGGAGTTGCCAGATGAACCTTGCATGTTCATCTCCATCTGGTAGCCACTGAGAATCCCATATAACTCTGTCAGAGTAAGAGTTTTGAGATTCTCAGTCCTCTTGATCACCACACAGTAGTGTGTCCATTGCCTAGGAAGTGAGGACATGAACTTCCTTACAATGTCCCTGTTCTCAAGAGGAACTCCTCCATCCACTAGGGTATCCACTATCTCAACATACCTGAAGTATTGTTGAGTCATGGTTTCACCTGTTTTGAAGGTGAAGTTTTCAAACTGCTGCTTCAGGAGATCCTTCTTGTTCTCCTTGGCTTCAGAGGAGCCTTCATACATCAACTTCAGTGCATCCCACAGCTGTTTAGCTGTTTTGCACTTCTTAAAACCTCTGTACACAGAGTTTGGAAGAGCAGTTTGAAGAGCAGTCATGGCCTTCCTATCAATCTCTACTCTCTTCCTATCTTCATCAGAGTAGTTGGCCACATCTTTTGGTATCATACCAGCACCAGTAGCAGAAGGAGTGCTGGGTATGAAAGGTCCATTCTCAACAGATTCCCACATTCTTGAGTCTAGAGACCTGATGAAACCTTCCATTCTCATACACCAGGTGTCAAAGTCATCAAGAGTGATCAGTGGAGATTTGTTCATGGTTCCAGTCTTCATATCAGTCTTTGAGATGGATGCCATTTGGAGAGTTTAGGTTTTGTATGTGTGAGGGATCTTAAGATGGTGAGATCTTATATCAAGAGCCTCAAAATGCTCTGATACCAATTGTAGGACCGGTTAAGGGCTTGAACAATTACAACACAACAACACAAAGAGGAGAATAACTAAACTTGATCAAACAGTGAACTGGATTAACCAATATATTGATACAAAGAACACAAGTAAAGTAAAAGAGATTGAACAAGAGAGTTGGGTTTCAAGGAGGCAGTATATTGCTTTCTCGAGTTCTTTTACAAGTGTTACAAAGCATAAAGAAAGATACAAGAACTTGGAATACTTATACTACAACCTACCGCCGGCTATACTTTGAAAGCCAGCTGGATACAATTGACTAGACACAAACAAAATCAATTGTAGGATCAAAAGGCATATCTGCCTTTTGACCTTGTGACTATGACATGCCATAGCTCACATCCTTATCTATTACAAAAAGGATAAAGTACAATAATTAGAAAGTTACATACTCAAGACCTCAATGTACAGTTATCAAAAGCATGGACCTTTTCACCAACTTATGTAAGTTGGTGACTTGACAGAGATGCTTTGGAAAGGTGTCCAGCTTTATGGAACAGTACATCAGATAAAGCATGTTACTAAAAGTATTCGGAAGAAATCTGTCTTCATAGAGTGAAGTTTCGGAAGACTTTGTCTCTGAGGCTTCGGAAGACTTCATGTTTGGCTTTGGAAGATATTGGTCTTGGCTTCGGAAGATTTTACACTTAGAGTATTTTCTAGTGTATGGTGTAAAACTTCCGAAGCATTTCTTACTTCAGTACTTAGTGCATTTATTGCAGAGAGATATTGGATGTTTTGGTTTGCATCAGACTTAAAGGAATCCTTACAATATGTCAGTGCATTAGCTAAAATCTTGTCACATGGCCATGTGAATCCAAGGATCGTCAACAGGAATTATCAGTATCGGTTGATGGCAAGTCAACGTTTGCGGAATCAACGTTGATTTGGTTTAATTGTTTTAAATAACTTTAAATATCAATAAATGATCAAGAACACACGTAACAAAACACAATTAATGATTAATCAGTATTTCATTAAAACATGTTAACGATTACATATATAATGAATAAATGACATCAAAGTATGTTATGATGTGACGGCTGCTACGGTTTGATTGAGAGACTTTGAAGTGATTGTCGTATTGCTATTGCTGTTGTCGATCAATCGGTCGTTTAACGCAATCGTCCTTGAATCGAAACCTAGGATCCATATATATAGACAGTGATGTTTCAGTTATAGGAAACACCGGATCTCTTGAGATTTGATTTGTTTCAGTTAAGGAATCATCGGATTTCTCGGGATTCGCATAACTGCCTTGTTGACTTGTTGACTTGTAACACTTGTATTATACAAGTGTTTGGACTCCGCAGGAACAGTGTCTTCAGTAGGAATTTGTTCTTCCTTAGATGATTTGTTCTTCCGTAGAAGTATTGTTCTTCCGAAGGAAACTTCTTTTCTGGTTGTTCATCCGCAGAAGATCTTCGGATGTAAAATTACTTGTAAGAAATATATCTATGGAAGAACAAAATGTTCATCCTTAGATGTTTCTTAGCACAAGAGTTATCACTTTCATTGTTTGAAATAAATGCACTTCCAACATTATTTGTTTCTTTGAAATGATAGGGTGAGACATGAGTTCTCACACTCTTGTTTCTTGATTTTTCGTCCATTTCAAGAGCTTCCACTTTTGCAACCAGAGTATCTAGACCAGTTGATTTCAGATCTATAGTGTTCTTGAACATGGATACAGTATGCTTCCAACTTTCTGGCAAAGTGTGGAGCATTTTCTTGTTTAATTCCTCACTGGTATACTTCAACTCCAGAATATTCATCTCAGTTACCAACTTCATGAATCTATGGAGTTGTTGAGGAATTGATTCACCCTCAATATGATGAAATGTTTCATATTGCGACCTGAGGGTGTCTCTCCTTATGCTTCTTATCTCATCACTCCCTTCGCAGAGAGTGTGAAGTATCTTCCATAAGGAGTGTGCTGTTTTATAGTTCTCACACCTGATCAATATCTCTTCAGGTAAAACCATAATAAGCAAACTGTATGCTTTTATATCAACTTTAACCTCTTTGACATCATCAGGTGATAGATCTTTGGTACTGATTGGTTGATTTTTGTCATTATAATCCGGCCCAAGAGTGGGTGGAATATAAGGACCTTCAGTAATGGATACTCATAAGTCAGAATCAGTATAGTTTACATGATTCCTAAACTTGATTTTCCATGACTTGAAGTCTGCTTTTGTTTCCAACTTCGGAGGTTGGTAAGATGATCCACTGAAGTTGCTCATGATGTTAATTGATGAAATAATTAACAAGATCTGCTATTCAATTGATTTGAATATAGAAACAAGTTAATTAAATCGATTGCGGTTAAACGACAGCCGTAGATCTAATCAGAAAGAACAGACAAATCTTACGAAATTAAACTCAATTAAACACAACTAACACTGATAGACCAATCGATCTAAATCAATGAGCACTTGGCTCTGATACCACCTGTGAATCCATGGATCGTCAACAGGAATTATCAGTGTCGGTTGATGGCAAGTCAACGTTTGCGGAATCAAAGTTGATTTGGTTTAATTGTTTTAAATAACTTTAAATATCAATAAATGATCAAGAACACATGTAACAAAACACAATTAATGATTAATCAGTATTTCATTAGAACATGTTAACGATTACACATATAATGAATGAATGATATCAAAGTATGCTATGATGTGACGGCTGCTAGGGTTTGATTGAGAGACTTTAAAGTGATTGTCATATTGCTATTGCTGTTGTCGATCAATCAGTCGTCTAACACAATCGTCTTTGAATCGAAACCTAGGATCCATATATATAGACAGTGATGTTTCAGTTATAGGAAACACCGGATCTCTTGAGATTTGATTTGTTTCGGTTAAGGAATCATCGGATTTCTCGGGATTCGCATAACTGCCTTGTTGACTTGTAACACTTGTATTATACAAGTGTTTGGACTCCGTAGGAACAGTGTCTTCAATAGGAATTTGTTCTTCCGTAGATGATTTGTTCTTCCGTAGACGTATTGTTCTTCCGAAGGAAACTTCTTTTCTGGTTGTTCATCCGCAGAAGATCTTCGGATGTAAAATTACTTGTAAGAAATATATCTACGGAAGAACAAAATGTTCATCCGTAGATGTTTCTTACACTTGGTCAATTTCATAAATTGACCAAGTATAATGTTTGTACCTGCAACCATACATAAATCAACACACACATAAATGGGTTAACCTATATATTTAATGCATACACAATAATGAATTACAAATATTCATTACAGATATTAATTCAAGTACTAAGCCTATACATAATGAACTAGATCTACTGATCCTAGACCTAAAAATACTCCCCCTTAGGCTTAGATACTTGCAATCAGTTCTTCAAAACTGAAAGTTCCTTGACTCTGGCAATGATTTTGTTATAGAAGTAAGACACAGCAGTCTTCTGATCATCATACTTGTAGTTGATCTTCATCTTGCTGAACTTCTTCAGAGTCTCAAAACTGATCCCTAGAACATCTTCCTCAGTAGTGAGTGTGTCTAACACATTGTTGTTATTCACCACTTCTAGCTCATCTTGCTCTGAAATTCTGAGTTCTGTTACTTCATCAAAAGTTTTTCCCTTTAGCAGTCCAGCATTGAATCTTCTTCTTTTGTAGGCTTTGGCATGTAGTTTGTCAATCACTTGGATCACATGGACATGCAGGAACAAATCATTTTGGGCTTTTTCATCAATCATTTTGGGCTTTTTCATCAGTCAGCTGGGGTGGAGTAATCTGATTTCCACAGGATCAAAAATCCTGATCCTGTCAGCTTTCTTGTTTTCAGCATTTCTTAGCAAGACCAACTCCTTTGTCTTCTCAACATAACCCCATTCAGTGATAGGGTATGTGAATTGAGTCCCTTCAATGCATTTGATTGCTGCTTTATTTCTACTTTTGTAGCCAACCCTCTTTAAGAATTCATCATCTACATGTTCTGAGGCATTGGACTTGTATCTTTTGAGCCCTTTGATTCTCTTCTGATGCTCTATATCTTCTCTTTTAGCTTCTATCAGGACATCATCTTTAAATTTAGTCTTCAGCTTTCCCACTAGAGTTGAGAAGTCTCTTCCTCTAGGGTGAATTGGATAATTGCAGATGATCAGACTTTGAAGATCTTTGATGTCATTCTCTGGCAGACTCACCACTGAGAGTACATCATGGAAGTATTCAACTCTTCCAGATGTTCTTTTAATAATGGCACAATCCCAGTCTGGATCATATTTCCAGGCCATGATCCTGTTTTCTTCCACAGAACTGGGAGTTGTGAGGTGGTCTATTAGTTGTATCAGAGTGGACTTCTGCTCAGTTATCTCCCTCACTGTAGTCCCAAGTGGCCATACTTTGCCAGGTATTACTTCTCTTGGCTCTCTGATCAATTTGTCCTTCCCTTTGTGCTGATCTTTAGATTCAACTGTTATAGGTTCAGCAGGAAGTTTGCTTTGTTGCACATAAGATGGATGTGGAGCTTCAGTTCTGAATTTTACACCAGTATCCAGCTCAACTTACATCACATGCTCCATCATCCTTCTAAGTTCTCCTACTGATCTTCCCTTAAGCTCATGTGGTTTGTAATTATGGCCTTGTAACCAGCAAGTCATGTTGTATTTGCTCAGCTTAGCTGTGTCACAATGTCCCAACTCCTTCTTTGTCTTCTGAATGGATTGAAAGGTGCTGAAAGCTTCATAGTCACAATTTGGAATCATAAAGCATGCAAGCTCAAATTCTTTCAACAGATTCTTCATCTCAGCCATGTTTAGCCTCTCAACCATGTCATAAGGGAAACCATGGTTTATAAGTGTCATGAACATGGTTGATTCAGCCTCTCTTCTAATATGTCTTTTGTAGTCAGAAGATCATCAGCCTTTGAGACTTCTTGTTCTGGTGGAGAGTCTTCATTGATCAGCTCTTTCCACTCTTCATCACTATCATCATCCTGGTGAGAGATAGACTTCACAGTAGATAAATCTACTGAAGGTGTGTGTTCAGGAGATGTGAGCTTTTGTTTCTTGGAAGTACTTTCATCAACAGTCATCTTCTTCTCTGCAGTACCAAGATACTTTCTCTTTCTTGAGTACAGAATCAGCTCTTTTGATGCCTCAGTAGATTGTTTTGTTTGAGCAGTTGAAACATTAGCATTAGATTCTAATGTACAGATCTTCATTTTCAGCTGCTCAATCTCTTCTTCTTTTCTTTTAATCACATTTGACTGAGCAGTCATAGTGCTATTTGCTTGTTCAAACTTCATCATCATCCTTTCCTTTTCTTCCTTTTCAGTTGCTGCTGACTCTTTAAGCTCAGCTTCCTTATCAAGTAAAGCATCAATGACTTCCTTATCGCATTGAGCATCTTCTCTCAGCCTTTTTATTCTAGCTTGTTGTCTCATCAACTCTTCATCCTTTTCTCTTATCATTCCCTTCAGCTCCTGTATTCTTTGCTTTCTTTTGTTTGATTTCAGCACTAGCTTGTTATACTCAGCAACCAGATAACTCTTGCTGACAGGGATATCATTATCACTTAGATCATCTTCATTGTAGGCAATAATATCAACATAGTTTGCTTCTACACCTTCTTCCTGATGTTGAGAATCAATCTCATCATCGTTAACTTCTTCCGATCAACACTTGCTGAGCTTGAACTGTGCTCAATGGCTTGATCTACAAGTTCTTGATGAGGTTGTTGTTGTTGTTGATGATCAGTGACTGGAGAGACTTGTTCAGTTTCATTTGAGAGTACAGGGGATTCAGTTTTGGATGATGACAGTTTAACTGTACTTGCTGGAGAGGCTAACTCTGTCTCCCCAGTGTATATGCTCTCAGTGGCTGAATTTTCTGGATTTAGAGAGATTGGTTCTGTGTTTTGGCTGGCTGGTGATTGTTGTTGGGGTGTTTGTTGTTGATTTGGTGATTGATGGTGGATAGGTGAGATTGGTTCTGTGTTTTGGCTGGCTGGAGATTGCTGATGTATGGGTGATGTATCTGGTGAGTGAGTGTCTTGAGCAGAGTTGGTTGGAGAGTTTTCTTGTTCACCTTCCCACACAAGCTCTTGAGGAATGTTTGCAGTAGCATCCACCACATGTGCAAACATGTCCATGTCACCTCCTTCATATTTCCCAGAAATTTTGTTCAAAACAGATCTGCCAAGGTGTGCTTGAATAAACACACCACCCTCCACAGAAGTTCCAGGCAAATCAGCATTAATGATTAGTTGAATAAACCTTGGAAACATATACATCTTATCAGCCTTCTGTACTTTAATGTGATCACATAGACAGTTGAAGATGTACTTTGAGTAATTGTAGGTTCTTCCCTCAAAAATACCAATGATACCAGAGGATATATGTCTTGAAAATCTATCAAGCCCAGATTTTCTGTTTGAAATGCACTTCAGATAAGTGTGACACAGAAATCTGTATAGTCTTCCCTTCTTGATTTCTCCCTTTTCAAAATCACCATCATACCCCATTATGAGAAAAACCTTTTCTATGTATTCGTTTTCGAACACATCAGGGTGTCCGGCTTCAACATCTCCCAGTTCAAAAACCCTTCTTAATGTTTGTTCATCAATTCTCAGCCTTTGATTTTTAACATCAGCAACAATACCTTCACCATCTTCTTCTACATATGCAGAGTTCCAGAAATCAGTGATATGTGATCGATAAATCACAGGCTCTGCTGATAGGGCATAGAACAGCCTCGATCTTCTTTGATATCTGATAATTTTTTGACACCCTTCTGAAACAGGATCATCAGGGTTTAAGAAGGCACACACATTGTGTTCTCTCGCAAATCGATTATCCATCTGTTCATAAGAAAAAGACTTCGTTAAAATCACATTATTGATATGAGAATACGAACAGTTGTGAGATAAAAATCTAATGGTTCATTCTTGAATATTACGACATGTTTTACCTTAATAACAGCGGATTAAGAACACAGATATATGTTTGTTTAAGGTTTTGATTTGGTAAAATTTGAATGCTGAGGAAGTGGGAAAATATTTGAGTGAGTTTTTCTAGGTCTGAAAAGTGAGCTGAAAAAGCGAATAATGAATTTGAGAAGTCAAACCACATTATTTATACTCTCAGACACATTAATTTTATTAGTGGGACCCTCAATGTATTCTTCCGCAGAATTAATTTATCTCATTTATTAAGTGGGACCCTCAATGTATTCTTCCGCAGAACATCTACGGATCAACAACATCTGCTGATGATGTGAAATTGTAACATTTACATTTGTTGATCTTTATTCATCCGTAGTTTACCAATCTACGGATAAACATTTAAGATTGATTTCCACATTGTAGCTTCTGCTGATGCTTAAAGTAGCACAAAGCAGAGAAATATTGTTGTATGTATGGCCCAACTCCATTGGTTAGAACCATTTATTGCTTTAGGACCTTATTGGCTTAGTATACATGGCAATTTAGTACAAGAAAGTTTAAAATGATTTTTACTAAAATTTTCATGTATCCAGAAGCTAAGATGATGCTCAGATTCCAATTCCTTCAAATTGATAATGATATAGACATTGCTGCTGCTGATTGAGACACTTTTTCATGTATTTTACTCCCCCTAAAAACTTAAGCATTTATCATAAATTTCTTTAAGAGGAATAACATGATTTTTTTTATTTTAACTGTATGATAATGAGCAGAAATATATACACATATGATGGGATCATACTATAATACTAAGCCTCTTCCTGATGAGTTATTTTGTTGATTTGATTACCTGAACAAGTTCTGATTGCAAGTATATTGTCCACATAAATCCATACAAGAGCTCATGTATCAACTAGGCATGTGTTTATCATGTTTTCATATTGATTTGGAAATAACTGTTATGGGCTTCACATTCAATTCACAAAGGTTTTGTCCTCCCTTTGCAAGTCAAATCATCACTTTTTCACACTTAAGACTATGTACTTTAAGTTATAAGATCTATCTTGAGATGCATTTGGCATCTCATTGATGCATTGATGTAAAAGCTCAAGATAATATACAGTTGATCACATAGGATTCTTTTGAGAGCTTTAGATATGATCATCATCAGGTCACCAGGTCTTTACTCACGTAAAACAGAGGTACCTTTAACCCCTGTCTTTGTTCACACAAAACAGGGCTATGAGGATCATGATCTTTTCACTTTTGCAACTGATATTCAGTAGGGGATCATACACCCAGGTCTTTGTTCACACAAAACAGAGGGGAGTATTGTTTGCAAAGATAGATATTATAAAGTGTTTTACATAGTGTGTTTAGATGAGTTTTTGGTCACATTAGAATAGACTCACTTTGTATTCTCAAAATGAAGTTTCCCACAACAAATTTTAGCATTATGTTTGGCACTGCACTCAGTTAGTTTCCACTCAAGATGAATCTACTCACATATCAAGAAAAACTTGCGAGATATATTGTTATTTATTTATTCAGGAATAGGCAAAGCTATAGTGTACTATCATTTCCCATACATATTCATGCTGATGCATCATTACATACGTCTTTTGTTTGTTAAACTTGATTACTCTAAGTTAATCATGCCTAGAGACTCAACCAGAAAAATTAAATCTGACTGAATCAAAGCTTTATTAGTGAATAAATCAGCAAGCTGATTTGATGTATCCATTTTGACTAACTTAATCATCCCTTTCTAAGCAATCTCTCAGAAAATGATATATTCAGTTTTGTTTTACTATGTTGCACAGGATTAGCAGTGATAAACATAGCAGCAGAATTGTATATATAGATTGAAGTTTGAAGAAGTTGTAACCATAGTCAAGCAATTGGTTTTGCACCAAAGAACTTGAGAGCAACCAGCTGAACAGCAATGTACTCAGCCTCAACTGTGGATATAGAAACACTGGTTTGTTTCTTGCACTGCCATGATACTAGCCTTGTCCAATGAATTGGCATCCACCGGTTGTTGATTTTCTGTTACTGTTACATCCACCATAGTCACTGTCTGAGTATGAGTAGAGTGTAAAGTCTCCATCCTTTGGATACCAAAGACCAAGTCCTGGTTTTCCTTGAGGTATCTGAAAATTCTTTTACACAGCATTGAGATGTGACTCCTTGGGATCAGATTGGTACCTAGCACATACACACACCGCAACATATATCCGGTCTACTGGCAGTTAAATACATAGAGAATCTATCATTGATCTATATAATTTTTGATCATAGATTTTCTAGAGGGATCAGGAGCAATCTTATCAATTGTTGATGCTGGTGTTTTGCATGAGGATACTTCAGCAAGATTGTATTTCTTCAGAATTTGATGTATGTATTTCTCTTGGTTGATGAATATCCCATCTGATTTTTTGATGAACTTGAAGGCCAAGGAAGAAGGTTAATTCACCATTGACTGAAATTCAGATTTCATCAGCTCTTCAAAATTCACACACAATCTCTTATTAGTTGAACCAAATATAATGTCATCAACATATACTTAAACTACTAAGAGATCTTGATGTTCTTGTTTGAGAGAAGAGTGTCTGATCAATAGTTCCTCTTTGTAGCCATGCTTGAGTAAGAAAGATGATAGTGTTTATACCATTTTCTTGGTGCTTGATGAAGACCATACAAGGCTTTATCTAGTTTGTATACCCTATGAGGATAATGAGGATCTTCAAAACCGGGGGGTTGTGACACATAAACTTCCTCATCAATCTTCCCTATAAGAATGCACACTTGACATCCATCTGATACACAGTAAAACTTCTTATATGATGCATAAGCCAAAAACACTCTTATGGCCTCAATTCTTGCAACTGGTGCAAAAATTTCATCATAGTCTATTTCCTTCTTCTTGAGTGTAGCCTTGTGCAATCAACCTTGCTTTGTTTCGTACATAATCCCTCTATCATCCAGTTTGTTTTTTGTATAGCCATCTTGTTCCAATAGGATGTTGACCTTCAGGCAAATCAACAAGAGACCACACTTTTTGCTTTCTGAACTGTTGAAGCTCTTCTTGCATAGCTTCAATCCAGCTATTGTCTTTTAAAGCAGCTGTGATGTTTGGAGGCACCACTTGAGAAAGAAAACAGTTAAAGAGACAAAGGTTGGCTGTACTACTTTGGCTCCTTGTAGTTCTCCTTTCAGGATTTCCAATGATGTTGTCAAGTGGATGAGTCTTATGGATTCTCATTGAATGAGTTGATTTATCTGGAACAGACGATTCCAGGTTAGTCATTTCCATTGCCTCAGACCGATTCAGCTCAGGTTGAGAATTTAAGAAATAGTCAAAATGTTCAACGGGAGTTGAATGATCATGAGAGTCTGTTGTTTGGGATGCAGAAGTCTCTCCAGTTGTGTTTTGTTCTTCCGCAGGAACTTCTTCGGAAGCATTTTGCTCTTCCGTAGGAACTTCTCCGGATGCATTCTGTTCTTCCATATGTACTTCTCCGGATGCATTTTGGTCTTTCGTAGGAACTTCTCCGGATGCATTTTGGTCTTCCATAGGAACTTCTCCGGATGCATTCTGTTCTTCCATAGGTACTTCTCCGGATGCATTTTGGTCTTCCGTAGGAACTTCTCCGGATGCATTCTGTTCTTCCATAGGTACTTCTCCGGATGCATTTTGGTCTTCCGTAGGAACCTCTACTGAAATGTTTTCATCCGAAGATGGGCGTATCCTTGGAGGATCAGCAGATAAGGTTACTTCAGTCATAAGAGGTGGAACAAATGGATAACATACTTCATCAGATCCTGCATTGTTCAAATGATCATAGTTAAATGATTTGGATAAAGCATCTATGTCAAATAACCATGATGAACCTTTAACTGACTTTGTAAATACAGTTTCATCAAAAGATACATTAGGAGTCTCTTCCACAATGTTATGTTGTGGAATATACACTCTATATGATTTTGATGTTGAAGAGTATCCAACAAAGAAACCATCATATGCTTTTTCTGAAAATTTTCCCAATGACTCTTTTATGTTCAAAACAGTTACATGACATCCAAAGACTCTCAGATATCCTATGTATGGTTTTCTTTTAAATAGGAGCTCATAAGAGTTTTGTTATGTTCTTTGACAATTAATGTTCTGTTTTGAACATTGCATGCAGTATTCACAGCCTCAGCCCAAAAAGTGATAGGTAGTTGTGAATCAGCTAGCATGGTTCTTGCTGCTTCAATGAGAGTTCTGTTTCTTCTTTCAGCAACTCCATTTTGTTGTGGAGTCCTTGGTGCACTGAATTGTCTTGCAATACCTTTGCTCCTGCAAAAGGAATCCAGTTCAAAATTGACAAATTCAGTACCATTGTCACTCCTAAAAATTTTAACTTTTGTATCAAGTTGATTCTCAATCTTGATCACAAAGTCCATTAATGTTTCTGATGTTTCATTTTTTTTGTTTTAAGAAAAAGACCCATGTGAATCTTGTGAAATCATCAACTATCACCAAACAATATTGCCTTTTTCCAATGCTCATTACATTGGTAGGACCAAACAGATCCATGTGAAGCAATTTGAGTGGTGTAGTATTAGTATTGATAGTTTTGGATTTATGTGACACTCTATGTTGTTTTCCTTTGTAACAAGAAGAACAGTGAGTTGAGCAATGAAACTCTTTATTTGGCAATCCAATGACCAGGTCATTTTTCACCAATTTATTCATGTTCTTCATGTTAGAATGTACAAGCCTTCTATGCCATAATTGAGACAAATCTTCTGAGAGTTTAGATATAAGGCATGTTTCATGTTTTGTGAGTGAAGTGTTGTTCATATCCAAAACATAAGTGTTTTCTTTTCTTGCTGCTTTGAGGAGGATCCAATCTTCTGGAACAATAAATCCTGGCTTAAGAATGTAACAGTTAGTATCATCAAACAATGTAGTATAATTTTGATCACAAATTTGAGACACACTAAGTAGATTATACTGTAAATTTTTACAGTAATTACTTTATCAAATTTGAGTACACCATTTGTTATCATCCCTTCACCAACAATTTTACCTCTCCATTTTATCCCCACCAAATGCCACATAAGAAGCATTTTTATGTTTGAAATCATGGAGAAGAGAACAGTTTCCTGTCATATGCCTGGAACAACCACTGTCAACATACCACTTGTTGTCAGCTCTCCAATATTGTTCCTGCATTCAGAAAAGAAAATCAGTTAGAAGTGACAACCCAAGTCTTAGTGATCTTGGGTTTGTCAACAGGGTCTAAAACAGTTACTCCTTCATGAATAATTTTTGAAGTTTCAGTTTTAGATTTGGTTGATTCATTCTGATTTGATTTAGATGAGGATGATTCTGCTGAATGGGATGTTGATGAAGTAGATTCTTGTTTCTCAATTTCTGCTTGACTCAAATCAACTTCATTTGTTTGAGTCTTTTGTTTTGATAATGAACCTTTAAATGTCTCACTATCTTTTGTTTTTGAAAGAGGTATTTGAATTCCCTTTTCAAATTTATCAAAAAATGAATCATCATCCTTTGATTTCTTATCTGTCAAATCTACCCTTTTGTGGGGTGTTTTTGACTGCTCACCAGCTGTTCTTTTCTTCATTGGATGAACACTTGATGATATTTTATCCTTTAATTTTGACTTTGATTTTAGATCAGGCTTCTTCAATTTTGACCCTTTTTCACAGTCAGTATCAGTTTCAGACTTATCTGACTCTTTCTTCTTTGTGCCTTTTGCTTTGTTCTTTTTGTTGAAGTAACATTCCTGAGTGGAATGATTATTTTTGTTGCAGATGCCATAATGTTTGTGAAGTAACATTCCTCTGTCATGTGATTGTTCATATTGCAAATGGAACAGTAGCTACTGAAGTAACATTCTTCAGTATTGTGATTTTTCATGTCACACCATTTGCAATATTTTCCATCTGATTCTTTTTCAGAATCATTCTTATGGTTTGCCGACTTTTGATGTTTTTCTTTCTTCTTCAGCTTTGGATGTGCTTCTACTCTTTCAACTTTATGTTTCTGATTGATTGATTCCGAATTCCTCTTCCGTAGATCAGCAGCTGAAGTTTTCTTTTTTAGTTGATGATCTGCTGATACCTTTTTCTTTCCTTTTTCCTTGAATCTCTCTTTTTCCTCGGTGATGAAAGATTCATCATTCAATTTCTTGGAGGAGTCTTGTTGTTGACTTAGTTCTTAAAGACCTTCATTCAATTGAGCTATTCTCTTGCAGATGGTCTTCAGCATGTTTCTTTGTTTAGGAGGATATGGCAACTTTGTTTCTTCAAGCACTTTTGGAATATGTGTTTTAAGATGAACATTCTTACTAGTGGTTATTCGATCAACATCATGTTCATCAGAATCATCCAAGTCATCACAATTATCATAATCAAATTCTGAATCATTTTGATTTAAAGATTCTGATTCAGAAGATTCAGTTTCACTCACCTCAGCTTCATCATTAATTTTGATTTGAGTTGAATCTTTTTCAAACTTGGTGCTAGGCACAAAATGATTTGACAGAGTGTTGGTCATTGTTGTAGGTAAAGAAGTGTAATTATCATTTATAGGTGGTGCAACCGCATTATAACCCAACCCAGACCTTTTCTTTGATTCAATATGAGAATTTAGTAATTTCTCATATTGCTAAGATGATAATTGAAACTTCTAAAGTTTCACTTCAGTTGATGCATGATCAGCCATGGATTTTGTTAAGGAAGTGGTCAGATGCTCAACTTGGGATTTTAGGCTATAATTTTCAGAAACAAATTTTTCTAAATCCTTTTGCAAAGAGTTAATTTTTATTTGATACAATTTATGTTCGCTAACATAGGATTCATTCAAAATCATCGTTTCTTTTACTTTGTCAGTCAACTATTGAGCATGGACTCTATATCGTTCAACTTCATCAACACATGTTGATGAACACAATCTTTCTTTTACCTCTCTTGCCATTGGTGGAACTGTTTGATCCATATGAGCCATCAATGCTTGATTCTCTTCCAAAACTTCCTTTTCATACACACTCCAGTTACACGTTCCATCTTGAAGTATGATCAGCCCTGACTCCTTTGAGTTGCTAGGTCCAGCTGATTCTTTGGTGGCTGGTGGGGATGCATTGATCAGTTGAGATTGTTTGTGCAGAGATCTTTGAGAAGTTGATTGTTGATGAGCTTGAGTCTGATGTTGCTGATGCTGCTGATGTTGTCTCATCTCTGGATATGACTGTTGATTGCATTCTCTTGAGAAATGTCCATAGAGATTGCATTTGTAGCATCTTACTTTTGATTTGTCAACGCCAATCTTTGATGTTTTGCTTGTTAAAGCCAAGTTCTTATTTCTCCTGAGATATTGCTTTGCTTTATAAGCAATCATGGCCATCTACCATTGTAGATCCATTCCTTCCACTACATCAGGAGGCAGTTCTTCTAAGTCTTGTTGGTAGATATTTGCTGAAGTTAGAGAGCTTCCCAGATATGCTTGAAAACTGGAACTAAACGTTGCAAAGGCTGCTCTTTGTTCTTCAGAGTCCAATATCACAGTTATTGGTTCTAACTGATTGGCTGAATGTGAAGACTTAACTGTTGCTGCAGTTGTATCTTGTCTATCAGCAGTTCTTCCTTTAATCTTTTGATTCTTATCTTGAGATGATTTCTTTGAAGGTTTAGAAGCATAAAAGCTAACTTCCTCCTCATCATCACTCCTAGCACAAGAGTTATCACTTTCATTGTTTGAAATAAATGCACTTCCAACATTATTTGTTTCTTTGAAATGATAGGGTGAGACATGAGTTCTCACACTCTTGTTTCTTGATTTTTCGTCCATTTCAAGAGCTTCCACTTTTGCAACCAGAGTATCTAGACCAGTTGATTTCAGATCTATAGTGTTCTTGAACATGGATACAGTATGCTTCCAACTTTCTGGCAAAGTGTGGAGCATTTTCTTGTTTAATTCCTCACTGGTATACTTCAACTCCAGAATATTCATCTCAGTTACCAACTTCATGAATCTATGGAGTTGTTGAGGAATTGATTCACCCTCAATATGATGAAATGTTTCATATTGCGACCTGAGGGTGTCTCTCCTTATGCTTCTTATCTCATCACTCCCTTCGCAGAGAGTGTGAAGTATCTTCCATAAGGAGTGTGCTGTTTTATAGTTCTCACACCTGATCAATATCTCTTCAGGTAAAGCCATACTAAGCAAACTGTATGCTTTTATATCAACTTTAACCTCTTTGACATCATCAGGTGATAGATCTTTGGTACTGATTGGTTGATTTTTGTCATTATAATCCGGCCCAAGAGTGGGTGGAATATAAGGACCTTCAGTAATGGATACCCATAAGTCAGAATCAGTATAGTTTACATGATTCCTAAACTTGATTTTCCATGACTTGAAGTCTGCTTTTGTTTCCAACTTCGGAGGTTGGTAAGATGATCCACTGAAGTTGCTCATGATGTTAATTGATGAGAATAATTAACAAGATCTGCTATTCAATTGATTTGAATATAGAAACAAGTTAATTAAATCGATTGCGGTTAACGACAGCCGTAGATTTAATCAGAAAGAACAGACAAATCTTACGAAATTAAACGCAATTAAACACAACTAACACTGATAGACCAATCGATCTAAATCAATGAGCACTTGGCTCTGATACCACCTGTGAATCCAAGGATCGTTAACAGGAATTATCAGTGTCGGTTGATGGCAAGTCAACGTTTGCGGAATCAACGTTGATTTAGTTTAATTGTTTTAAATAACTTTAAATATCAATAAATGATCAAGAACACACGTAACAAAACACAATTAATGATTAATCAGTATTTCATTAGAACATGTTAACGATTACACATATAATGAATGAATGATATCAAAGTATGCTATGATGTGACGGCTGCTAGGGTTTGATTGAGAGACTTTAAAGTGATTGTCGTATTGCTATTACTGTTGTCGATCAATCAGTCGTCTAACGCAATCGTCCTTGAATCGAAACCTAGGATCCATATATATAGACAGTGATGTTTCAGTTATAGGAAACACCGGATCTCTTGAGATTTGATTTGTTTCAGTTAAGGAATCATCGGATTCTCGGGATTCGCATAACTTCCTTGTTGACTTGTTGACTTGTAACACTTGTATTATACAAGTGTTTGGACTCCGCAGGAACAGTGTCTTCAGTAGGAATTTGTTCTTCCGTAGATGATTTGTTCTTCCGTAGAAGTATTGTTCTTCCGAAGGAAACTTCTTTTCTGGTTGTTCATCCGCAGAAGATCTTCGGATGTAAAATTACTTGTAAGAAATATATCTACGGAAGAACAAAATGTTCATCCGTAGATGTTTCTTACACTTGGTCAATTTCATAAATTGACCAAGTATAATGTTTGTACCTGCAACCATATATAAATCAACACACACATAAATGGGTTAACCTATATATTTAATGCATACACAATAATGAATTACAAATATTCATTACAGATATTAATTCAAGTACTAAGCCTATACATAATGAACTAGATCTACTAATCCTAGACCTAACAGGCCAAGCCTCTTTTCGTTTGTTATATTGAGATTGGTCATCGGGCCTATGAGAATATGTGGTTGATGATTTAGTATCTGGACTTTTGGAACTAAGTTGGAAACGCAATTTAAGATTCAATGAAAAATGAAGACAAAAGCCAATTAGAACAATCTTACTTCTTACTATATTAATATACAAAAATCTAATATGTCATATGGCACTCTTAAAAGCCTTCTGACACATGTCAACAGCATAGAGCACCTCTCCAATGCTCTATTTTTAGTAAAGAAATTACACGCGAATCCTTGATCCTGTTCAAATACAAACTTGTTTTTTTTTCAAATGGATCATATATATTTCTTATAACATGAATACAAACCCTAAATCTCCCAAAACTCTTCGCCGATTGACTACGCTTTCTTCTCATCTCTTTCGACTGTACATCGTACTGTTGATGTTTACATTCGAAGATTTTGTTCATCGTATGGCGTCATCAGATCGTTGTCCTCATCAGATTTCTTATCCTAACATTTATGCTTCATTTTTCAAATGATCGAACCATCTGTTCATGTTTTATTCTTATTTATGTGTGTTTGAGTTGTTAGATCGTCTTCCTCTTCTTTGTTATATGATTTATTTTCAAGATAGTTCTGTTTTTCAACCAATTTTTGTTATTTTTTTAATTTTTTAAACTATCGTAACGTTTATGCTTCTTTTTAGGGTTTGTTGAACCATTTGTTCATGTTTTGTTCTTATTTATGTGTGTTTGAGTTGTTTGATCGTCTTCCTCTTCCTTGTCATATGATTTCTTTTCAAGATAATCCTCTTTTACAACCAGTTTGTGTTATTTATATATTAATTTTTCCACCATCTATTTATATTTTGAAGATCTGTTAAAGGGTTATATGCTTTTCAGTTAGAATTATTTTTCAAATGGTTGAAACAACCATTATGGAATTGTTAATATATTTTGTCTATTTCATATTGAATGATTTTCAAATGTTTTGAAGGTTCCTTATTTAAATTTATTGTTCTTACAAGGTCTGTAAAGGGATTTTATGTTTTTTAGCTTCAATTGTTTTTCTATTTGTTCCAATATCTGTCAATGGATCTCTTGATGGATTTTGTGACTTCCAGTTTAAATGTATTTATTAATGTTTTGACTACCTGTTGATTATTCTGTTTATGGATTTTATGTGCTAAACAATTCAATTAATTTGCGAATGTGGCACAGATCTATTAATGGTTCTTATTATTAGATTATGGTTTCTTGCAAACTTTTAAATATGATTATTATGTTATGCTCATCCTTCGATTGAACTCCCACCAGGTTTTTTTGAACCGCATATATATACATCTCCAGCTTACTTGGTGAGTTTAATTAGTACATATATACTATTCTTTGTTTTATAACTTACTTATTACATACTCATGTATGTTATGGGTTTTAATTAAGCCCATATTTGTGGAATGGGTGAAATTCTTCTTCCAAGATGAGGTTACACTTTCTGTAACCATAAAGTGTGAAGATGACACAATATGGATTGCGCGTATTGAAAGACGATACAATATGTACCGCCTTACTAAAAGATGGAAAATGGTCGATATAAAATATTGAAATTGCATATTTCTCTCCCCTTATTTTTCTCTCAATCAAATATCCATGCATATTTGCATGCTCATTTACAGCCATGTATTTTGGCTACCATTCATTATGTTTCCATTTTTGCATTTCTTGTATTGCCTATTTAGGCCTGTATCTTCTTGTTCATTGTATCCGAAAGATACACAGTGAATAAAACAAAACCTTTGAACCATATTCTTTATGGTATCAGAGCGGTAATCGTTACGCTCGATCCAAACCCGAATCCTAAAGTCTTTCTTACCATCTCACCAATATGGCAGAAGGTGCAAACAAAGATCTTGTCAAGACCGATGCTAACAGCCCAGACCACAACTCGCCATACTATCTCCACCCCTCCGATTATCCGAGGCAGATGCATGTCAACGACGCCTTGACTGACAACAACTACCTTGATTGGGTCTAAGAGATGGAGAATTTCTTGTTCGCCAAGAACAAGATCGACTTCATCAATGGAACCATCAAAAGGCCAGAAGCGGACGATGCTAGTTATATGGCATGGATGCGATGCGATGCGATGATTAAAGGGTGGCTTACTACAGCCATGGAGAAAGAAATCCGAGGAAGCGTGAAATACGCCAATTCGGCGTCGGAAATCTGGAAGGATCTTAAAGAACGATTCGGTAAAGAAAGCGCACCGCGCGCGTATGAATTGAAGCAGGCTATCTCGAACACTAGACAAGAAGGGATGACCGTTTCAGCCTATTACACGAAACTGCGTGGACTATGGGATGAGATGCAGTCCTTCTTGCCTGCTCCGGTTTGCAAATGCAATGGATGTACCTGTGGCATTGGAAAATCTCTTAGAGAACTCAGGGAAAAAGAGCAACTCTATGAGTTTCTTATGGGTCTAGATGGTGAGTTCTCCATCATTAGAACCCAAATACTTGCCACTAAACCAACCCCATCTCTGGGAAATGCATACCATCTCGTTGCCGAGGATGAGCAGCAAAGAACCATAGCCGGCGGGAAGAAAACTGTGAATGAAACGATGGCTTTCCAAGCCTCCGCAAAACGTAGCGGGACCACGAACCGGGTCGGCCAGAAAGAAAACAAAGGCCACTGTGATCACTGTGGCAGAGACGGACATACACGAGACGGTTGTTTCAAGATAGTCGGCTACCCGGAATGGTGGAACGTGAAGAATAAACGAGAAAAAGTGAAGCCAAAGGCGGCCTGCGCGGAAACGGAACCGGACTTGATTACGAACCTGACAAAAGAACAATACGAGCAGTTCCAGAAGCATTTCGCTGCTGAAGGTAAACCGGCACATAGTGAGCCTCCACGTACCGCAAATATGGCTGGTAAGTTTAGACACAATGATAAATGGATAGTTGATTCCGGATGTACGGAACACATAACACACAGGTCCGATGCTCTCGACAATCGAATCGAATGTAGAGACGAACCACCTGTAATCATACCGAATGGAGAAAGCATACCAGTCGAAGGAAGGGGCAGCCATACTTTACAAAATGGGACAAAAGTGCAAGATGTGTTGCATGTTCCACAATTTACTTTTAATCTCTTGTCAGTAAGCAAACTCACAAAGGATCTAAGTTGTGCCATAACCTTTTTTCCAAATTTCTTTGTTATGCAGGGACTGCGTTCGAGGAAATTGATTGGAGCGGGTAGGTGCGAAGATGGTCTATATCAAATGGGGATGCTTGGGACTAGGAGGAAGGCAATGGTGGTGACTAGTGATTTATGGCATAAACGTCTCGGACATGCGGGTGATGAGAAGTTATCCCAAATAAAGTTTCTTAGTAATTTTTTTTAAGAACAGTAACAATGTTTGTGATTCTTGCATGAAGTCTAAATTTACTAGATTACCTTTTCCCACTAGCATGACCAAAACAAATGCTTGCTTCGAACTCATTCATTGTGATATATGGGGTAAGTACTGTACGCCTTCGTTTACAAAGGCCAACTATTTTCTAACAATAGTTGATGACTATAGTAGGAACGTATGGGTCTACCTTCTCAAACATAAACATGAAGCAAGCACGTGCATAACACATTTTTACGAGATGGTCAAAACACAATTTGAAAAGAAAATAAAAAGAATAAGGTGCGACAACGGTGGGGAATTCATTTCCAACCGAATGATGAACTTCTTTGAGGAACGAGGAATCATGTTGGAAACAACGTGTCCACATACTCCGCAACAAAACGGAATCGTAGAAAGAAAACATAGGCACTTGCTTGATACGGCGCGTGCCCTCATGTTCGAAGCAAGTCTCCCGAAAAGATTTTGGGGGGAATGCATCTTGACCGCAACATACATCATAAATAGGTTACCCTCAAAAGTCATTGAAGACAAAACTCCATACGAGTTGCTACACGGCGAGAAACTGAACTACGACCACATGAGGGTCCTAGGTTGTCTGGCATACTATCGAAGCGTTGAAACAAATGGAGACAAATTTGAGATAAGAGGGAAACCGGGTGTATTCATGGGGTATCCTAATGGAACAAAAGGATACAAAATTTATGACCCAAAAGGTGGTAAAATTATTACTTCAAGAGATGTTCGATTTGCTGAAAAGACTTTTCCATTTGCCACAAAAATCAAACAGGTTAAATATGAAGAGGAGGATGTTTTTACCATGTTCATAGATGAAGAAGATGGGCCCAGCAGGCCCAACGAAGCAAGCATCGAAAATTTGAATTTAGGCAATCCAGAAGACCAACATAATGAAGAAGAAGAACTAGAAGTGCCAAACCAATTTAGCCCAAGTGATGGTGATACTGGGCCGATTCTTGATGGGCCAAGTAATACCACTCCTCAAACAGAAACAACAAATGAGCCTTCTGTTAGTGAAACCCAAAATGAATATGGTGAAAATGTCGCACAAGGAAGGGAGAGACAAACTCGAACTAGACCCGCACGACTTAAAGACTATGATGTGAAGCTTCCGCCATCTATAGACCATCCGCCCCCCGCCTCCGATCAAGAACCCTCAATAGTATGTCCCATTGCCAACTTTGTTTCGTATGAAAATTTTTCGAAATCTCATAAAGCCTTCCTAGCAGCCATCACTGAAAATGATGAGCTTAAGAGTTTTAAACAAGCCGTACAGGACCAATGTCACACCCCAACCTTGACGGCGGAAACGTCGAGGAGTGAGAGTTAAGATCGTTCACAGCCACATAACGCTATTGATGATTCAAATATAATTTAAACATAAGTTTCAGTTGTCACATTACATACATAAGTCTCATAAAGAATAAAAGCATAACATAGAATGTACAAATGATTCTTATTTTATTTATTTATCTAGGTCCATTCCTAGATGTACAAGCTTCAAAGAGTAGATCACACACTTGAGGTATTCCTGAAACATGTTAAAAATAAAAGGGGTCAACATAGAAATGTTGGTGAGCATTCCATAGTTTCAATACATAAGTATATAAAAGATGGCAATTCAAGTCATAAGTTAGTGAATAAAGTGATTAGGGATGTTATGAACAATGCAACAATCAAACCTCGACAAAAGTTTTACAAGTCTCAAACGTTAAAAGTATATACGATCAGCTAAGTGTACTTGGATCAACCAAGCAGGCTTGTCTTACCCATAGATCTATGACTTCGCTGGGCTAGCAATAGTTAATGATTGTACATATAACGCCATAACATGGTAACCACAAAAGTTCAACTAACTACAACTTTACAAGATGAATTGCCATAGGTTTACAAGTCTCAAATAAGTTTACAAGTGCAATAGTATAAGTTAACATGTTTCACCCCAAAGTGTGAAAATAAGCAAAAGGGGTATGGAAATACTCACATGATATAATAAGATGATAATAAGAAATTAAACGAGGCTTCAACGATTTCCTTTACAAGTTACCTAAACGTGTTAATTTCAAGGTTAGGTTAAATAATATGTTTAACAATTTGACGTGATCTAGGGTTTCAATTGGAATTTGGGGTTTTAATAATTAGGGTAAATAAAATAATATAGCTAATTATATTTTATTTTCATAAAGATGAATGATTATAATTGAAATAATAATAATCATTAGCGAAATTGTACAATAAGCATTACTTAAATATTAGCATTGCGAAAAGAAATAATAAACCTAGAGATTAATTATTTAAAGCTTATTCAAAATAACTAATTGAGTAATTAATTATTTAAAGCTTATTCAAAATAATTGATTGAGTAATTAATTATTTAAATGACTTGCAAAAGGTAGTTTAGAGTTATTCAAAATCATTTTATAAAGTTTTTAAACTTTTAATTGATTTTTATAAAGGTCTTATAATATCAAAGCCTTAAATAGAAAATGCTATTATTTTATAAATTCATAAATTTTAATAAGAGTTTAAGAAATAAATTTACTAACTAATTATGATATAACACAATTAAATAATAGATGAATAAATAACTACTTAAATAACTATTAAAATAACTATTTCAATAATTATTTATTTAAAACATGTAGATTTATAATGTTTCAAATAATCTACATTTGAACCAATATAATTTTATTTAAATAAAATAACTAATAATATATTTTTATTATTTTTTTTACCTTTTACAAAGTAATTAAATTTAACAAAATAAAACATAAGTTTTTAAAACCTTTTAAAAACTTAGTTTAATAATTTCAGAAACCCTTTTGATAACAAAATAATTTTTCTTAGGTTAATTAGTATAAAAATAGTTTTTAGAATAAAACAAATGTAAGAAAATAATTAAATAAAAGAAATTAGCAGAGGCCCGGTTCGAACCCGGGACCTCCTGCCTAGAGTGGGGTGTTGTTACCGGTTGGGCTAGAGCCCCAATCTGTTTGGTTTTCGAAAATAATCTTATACATCCATTAATTAAGAAATCCCCCAAATTGATATAAACCCTAGAAACGAATTGAATCCAATTGAACATCAGATGATTATGATAATGAAATTGATATTAGGGCTTTGTTTTCCCACGTTAAACCGAGTGTAATGATGTACGAAACTTACGTTGTTGAATTCGAATTGATGCTCTCGGGTTTACGAACGAGTCGCGAGGGTGGAACTTAGTTGGTGGTGATTCGAGTTGATCATAATCAAATTCGTTTCGTGTGAAGCTTCAGAGAGTGTTTATGATTCGAAGCCCTCAATCAATTTTAATTCAAAACACACAGAAGACGGATTTCAACTGAACTGTAGGTCGAAGAAGATGATGATGGTCGATCGCGGCTGCAGGTGTGTTTCAGATGGAATTGAAGGTGCAGATGGTTCAAGGATTTGATTCAAAAGTTTTAATCTGATTATCTTGTCTTGATTTCGTATGTTTCATGTCGAACAAGTAAAAATTTTAAATGATAGTTTCGGTTTCAAAGAAACATCACTATAACCGTCGAATAACTCCATTAAAACGGGTCCTTGAGTTCGAAGTAGGTCCACGAGCGGTTTAATATAGTTTAATTGCGTTTTAATAGGACGTTTTTGGTTTGAAAAGGGTCGCCGGAGACGGTGGCCGGCGGTGGCCGGAGAAGTACTCGACGGGGATAGGCGACGGGTGTTTGGGACTTTTTAGAAGAAATTACACATTTGGTCCCTGAGGTTTCCAAGGGTTTTTATTTGAGTTTTAAAGTTTTGTATTAGTTGTAAATAATTTACACTTTAAACCCTGAAGTTTAAAATGGTATTATTTTATGCTGAAACTAGTTTAAATACAAGTTTTAAAATAATAGAACTTATATTATTATTTTTTTTTATTTATCTCAAAGGTTAACACTTATTATTCTTTGTTATTGTTATAATTATTATTATTATGATTATTATTGTTATTTATATTATTATCATTAATATTATTATTAAATAACAATTATAATCTTTCGAGTTTAAGGATTAAAAGACAAATTTAAAGTTATGAGTATAAGTAACCCATGAGTTCCATATTAGGCAATAAAGGCCCTTACAACATAAACGATATTAACTTTTAATTAACGTAAAAATACTGGATGTTACAGTCTCCCCAACTTTAAAGAATTTCGTCCCGAAATTAAGAATGAACTTAGATGTACAAAAGGAACTAAAATGAAAGGTAAGTGTTCAACGAACAGTGGTTGACGTTTGATTATAGGTGGAACGCTTCACTTTATGTAATCTTACAAGATCCTTAACATAATAAACGCGAGACGTTTTGAGATGAAACGTTGAAAAACGATAACAAGCTACCGTGGTACCTTAGATTCATAAACCACAACTTCTAGAATGAAATTTCGTAGTAATTTGATGTCTAGAAATCAATAAAGGACCAACAAAGATAAGAAAGGTTAACCGTCAGGATTTAAGAATCCCAAACGTCACTATATGAAACGATCTTAACGCATATCTTGTGAATATGTATCTCTCCTTTGACAAATCATCGGTCTAAGAGTAATACGGTATGCAAAGATTTTGGAATAAGTACACGACTATGGTTAGGAACATTATTAAAAACAGAAAATGATTTGATCATCCAAATTAAAGATCGATGTTTAACGAGATACCACGATATACGACTATTTGAGATAGATACGAGCCAATTTCTCGACTCGTTAACCCACATGAGTCAATATGAAATTTGTTAATCGGTCTATAATGCACCATTTGTCATCATGGCATCTAAGATAAGAGGCACTTAGTGATGAAAAGTTAAACAGGAGATTCACATGAACACGAATGTTAGGTTTTTGTCATATGTGAAAGTAAGACACTTGGACACATGCCAAGTTATGTCTTTTCTTTTATGCCACACATATGACTACAACTTACGAAATTTTATGAACCCTTATATCCACATCGCAATGAGGATAATAACGAGTCTTGTTGTTCAAAACCAAGATAAAATTTCATTGATTTTCAAGGTTAAGGGTTCAAAAGCGATTCAAGAAATGACGCAAACATTAAGAAAAGTATTTGTAAACATGTTTTGCAAGATACCAAGTTTCCAAGTATAGATTGTATACGTAGTTCATCAAACCCATAAGTATAGTCGAGAACATTCGTATGACTAGAAAGACATAACCACAAGTTGATAATGTCTTTATTTAGTAGAAAGATTGTTTAAGAAGACTACCATCACACAAGCATGTGTTGATGATATCTCCAAAATGAAAGTTGATAATAGGGAATAAATGGTTCGATATAGCTAGATCAAATCAAAACATAAGGATAAAGAGAATGAAATCAATTTAAGAATTTAAATGCTCCAAGCTCGAAATCAAAATCAACCTAGAGTGATCGGGTCTCCTTTCAAGTTCAGAAATCATGCTTTGGCTTGATAGGTCCAAACGCTAACATTGGTTCACCCTTCAAGTTACTACATGTTTCTTGTCACTTGATTAAAACCTTGGTAAGTTGGAAATCAAGAAATAAGAATAGTCATCAAGGTGCGGTTTTCACTCCTAACTTGATGGTGCATTCCCAATGTATGACCGCTAACTTACCAATTAAAAAGTTCGATCCCAACTCCTGGTTGAGGATCCACAAAAATAAGGCGAGGTAACTTACCATTAAGGTAAGGGAAGTCACTCCTATCTTAACGGTGAAGTTTTACGAAAACAAAATATAATGAGATGAACTTCTTCATCAAAATCCAGAATTCACTCCTACTTTGATGAAGTCGTCCCATTTGAACAAATACAATTCATAAAGATGATATTATCATCAAGGTATGGAATTCACGCCTATCTTGATGATTGAATTTCATAATAGCAAGAAAACAATCGAAAAATCGACATTTGTCACCAAAGTACGGGTTTCAATCCTATTTTGGTGAGTTCATGTCATTTGTGAAATGCCATTCCAAAGAAAATAATTGAAGTCAATCCTTGGGATAAGGAAATCATCCCGACCCAGAGGATGAAATTTTATAAATCACGATTGGAAACCATTTATCGAAACGATAGAGAATCATCAAAGTAAGGGAATCACCCCTGTTTTGATGTGTTGGAATCATTTAGGAGATACGGGTGTTCTTAGTCATAGGTTGACTTGCAAACACTTGCATCTCTCACAGTGCAGACGGTACGGAGTTTGACTTAACGACGAAAGGAAAATAATATCAATTAGAAATTCGGAAAATTTCAAGTTGCATCGATGTAACAAAAGGAAAAAAAAATCATGCTTACAAGCTTAAGATCAAAGTTCAAGATAACAGAAGTTGTTGTGATGTTCAAATCTTGGATGGTTTCAATCGGGAAAACGAAATTAAGGGCAGGAAATTATTCAACGCCACAACGAGATGTGAACGTTCGATTCACAATCGAAAGGAATACACGAACTTCTCAAGATATGAGGTCAACCATAGTCTTATTGAAGACACACGTACTTATAAGTGATCATTCGTCTCAAGGGTTTCGATTCATGTAAATGGATTCAATGATCGAGTCAAATCACCATTTACACTTTGCCTAGATAAAGTATCTCGAAACGTAGGAATTCCACCTATAGCATTGCATGTTCTTAGTTATGGGACACATCCTTAGGAAGACTTGAGAACCATAAGTAACGGTTTAAAGTTTTTTTAATGACCATTGGGTTTAGATTCCCAATATCTTAGGGTATATTAAGATTCATGTTCACGTTGGTCAAAGTATAGAAATAGTTTCGTGAAACGCTCAACGTATAACGGTGTTTAAATGTAAGAGTTGAAATGTAATTTAGGTTCAATATTAACAGGAACAGTATGTATGAAGAGATACCAGTTCAAGGAATCAAAGATTTTTAAGATACAAGAGGATGGTTCCATTTGGTAACGCATTACCATTTGGAATCATTGACACGTCAAGGTAAGTTGACCCATTTGCCATAGAGACTTGTGTATGTTGACCATAGTTTATCACTCATCCCAGAAATCCCCAGGTAAGCATAACCGGTCTCACAATGAGATTTATACGATATGCTCGCCTTAGCCCGAAGGCCTTTTGCCAGGAAATCCAGAATACAGGTGTCTATGTGTCACACAAATTTCTTTGGTTTATGAAATCAAAACCTTGATGAGATTTTCAAAGATTAGACATAGAGTCTAAGGAATTAAACTCACAATGATAAGTGTAGATTCCACACGTCGTTGAGAATAGATTTAGGAAGTTCATTTGTCGGGGAGAATCAAAGAGTTAAAGTTAAGTTTAGGGAGACAAGTAACTAAGTTTAAGCATACATAAGGCAATCCTATGCTAAGGCATCAAGTTGCACAAAAGGCATAGCATCATGTAGCATGCAAACAACATGTAAGCACAAAGGTATAAGAATCCTTCTATGAGGTTCATGCAACTATAGTCTAGGTCACCATTTCTAATAACCTAAATCCCTATAGTTATGGGCTCTGATACCAATCTGTCACACCCCAACCTTGACGGCGGAAACGTCGAGGAGTGAGAGTTAAGATCGTTCACAGCCACATAACGCTATCGATGATTCAAATATAATTTAAACATAAGTTTCAATTGTCACATTACATACATAAGTCTCATAAAGAATAAAAGCATAACATAGAATGTACAAATGATTCTTATTTTATTTATTTATCTAGGTCCATTCCTAGATGTACAAGCTTCAAAGAGTAGATCACACACTTGAGGTATTCCTGAAACATGTTAAAAATAAAAGGGGTCAACATAGAAATGTTGGTGAGCATTCCATAGTTTCAATACATAAGTATATAAAAGATGGCAATTCAAGTCATAAGTTAGTGAATAAAGTGATTAGGGATGTTATGAACAATGCAACAATCAAACCTCGACAAAAGTTTTACAAGTCTCAAACGTTAAAAGTATATACGATCAGCTAAGTGTACTTGGATCAACCAAGCAGGCTTGTCTTACCCATAGATCTATGACTTCGCTGGGCTAGCAATAGTTAATGATTGTACATATAACGCCATAACATGGTAACCACAAAAGTTCAACTAACTACAACTTTACAAGATGAATTGCCATAGGTTTACAAGTCTCAAATAAGTTTACAAGTGCAATAGTATAAGTTAACATGTTTCACCCCAAAGTGTGAAAATAAGCAAAAAGGGGTATGGAAATACTCACATGATATAATAAGATGATAATAAGAAATTAAACGAGGCTTCAACGATTTCCTTTACAAGTTACCTAAACGTGTTAATTTCAAGGTTAGGTTAAATAATATGTTTAACAATTTGACGTGATCTAGGGTTTCAATTGGAATTTGGGGTTTTAATAATTAGGGTAAATAAAATAATATAGCTAATTATATTTTATTTTCATAAAGATGAATGATTATAATTGAAATAATAATAATCATTAGCGAAATTGTACAATAAGCATTACTTAAATATTAGCATTGCGAAAAGAAATAATAAACCTAGAGATTAATTATTTAAAGCTTATTCAAAATAACTAATTGAGTAATTAATTATTTAAAGCTTATTCAAAATAATTAATTGAGTAATTAATTATTTAAATGACTTGCAAAAGGTAGTTTAGAGTTATTCAAAATCATTTTATAAAGTTTTTAAACTTTTAATTGATTTTTATAAAGGTCTTATAATATCAAAGCCTTAAATAGAAAATGCTATTATTTTATAAATTCATAAATTTTAATAAGAGTTTAAGAAATAAATTTACTAACTAATTATGATATAACACAATTAAATAATAGATGAATAAATAACTACTTAAATAACTATTAAAATAACTATTTCAATAATTATTTATTTAAAACATGTAGATTTATAATGTTTCAAATAATCTACATTTGAACCAATATAATTTTATTTAAATAAAATAACTAATAATATATTTTTATTATTTTTGTTACCTTTTACAAAGTAATTAAATTTAACAAAATAAAACATAAGTTTTTAAAACCTTTTAAAAACTTAGTTTAATAATTTCAGAAACCCTTTTGATAACAAAATAATTTTTCTTAGGTTAATTAGTATAAAAATAGTTTTTAGAATAAAACAAATGTAAGAAAATAATTAAATAAAAGAAATTAGCAGAGGCCCGGTTCGAACCCGGGACCTCCTGCCTAGAGTGGGGTGTTGTTACCGGTTGGGCTAGAGCCCCAATCTGTTTGGTTTTCGAAAATAATCTTATACATCCATTAATTAAGAAATCCCCCAAATTGATATAAACCCTAGAAACGAATTGAATCCAATTGAACATCAGATGATTATGATAATGAAATTGATATTAGGGCTTTGTTTTCCCACGTTAAACCGAGTGTAATGATGTACGAAACTTACGTTGTTGAATTCGAATTGATGCTCTCGGGTTTACGAACGAGTCGCGAGGGTGGAACTTAGTTGGTGGTGATTCGAGTTGATCATAATCAAATTCGTTTCGTGTGAAGCTTCAGAGAGTGTTTATGATTCGAAGCCCTCAATCAATTTTAATTCAAAACACACAGAAGACGGATTTCAACTGAACTGTAGGTCGAAGAAGATGATGATGGTCGATCGCGGCTGCAGGTGTGTTTCAGATGGAATTGAAGGTGCAGATGGTTCAAGGATTTGATTCAAAAGTTTTAATCTGATTATCTTGTCTTGATTTCGTATGTTTCATGTCGAACAAGTAAAAATTTTAAATGATAGTTTCGGTTTCAAAGAAACAGCACTATAACCGTCGAATAACTCCATTAAAACGGGTCCTTGAGTTCGAAGTAGGTCCACGAGCGGTTTAATATAGTTTAATTGCGTTTTAATAGGACGTTTTTGGTTTGAAAAGGGTCGCCGGAGACGGTGGCCGGCGGTGGCCGGAGAAGTACTCGACGGGGATAGGCGACGGGTGTTTGGGACTTTTTAGAAGAAATTACACATTTGGTCCCTGAGGTTTCCAAGGGTTTTTATTTGAGTTTTAAAGTTTTGTATTAGTTGTAAATAATTTACACTTTAAACCCTGAAGTTTAAAATGGTATTATTTTATGCTGAAACTAGTTTAAATACAAGTTTTAAAATAATAGAACTTATATTATTATTTTTTTTTATTTATCTCAAAGGTTAACACTTATTATTCTTTGTTATTGTTATAATCATTATTATTATGATTATTATTGTTATTTATATTATTATCATTAATATTATTATTAAATAACAATTATAATCTTTCGAGTTTAAGGATTAAAAGACAAATTTAAAGTTATGAGTATAAGTAACCCATGAGTTCCATATTAGGCAATAAAGGCCCTTACAACATAAACGATATTAACTTTTAATTAACGTAAAAATACTGGATGTTACAACCAACATTGGAGGGATGCCATGCAAAGTGAGATAAAGGCCCTTGAAGAAAATGGTACTTGGACCATCGAAGATCTGCCCGATGGCAAACGAGTTATAGACTCGAAGTGGGTGTACAAAACGAAATTTAAACCGAATGGTGAAGTCAAAAGGTACAAGGCAAGACTCGTCGCCAAAGGTTACACACAAATGGAAGGTGTCGATTACCACGACACGTTTGCCCCCGTAGCAAAGTTGGTGACCGTAAGAAGTCTCATTGCTGTCGCCGTCAAAAAGTATTGGAGTATTCATCAACTTGACGTGAACAATGCGTTCTTGCACGGTGACTTACATGAAGAGGTATACATGCGAATACCACAAGGTTACAATAAAGGGGGAGGAACAAAGGTGTGTAGACTAAGGAAATCACTATATGGGTTGAAGCAGGCCTCAAGAAATTGGTATCAAAAATTTACATCGGCCCTTTTGGAACTCAATTACAAGCAATCCGCTGCGGACCACTCGCTCTTTATATACATGGAAGGAAGCATCTTTGTCACCGCCCTCATATACGTAGACGACGTCATTATGACAGGAAATGATGAACACAAAATCAAAGAAACAAAGAAGTTCCTGAATGACAAGTTTAGCATCAAAGATCTTGGGCCACTGAAGTATTTTCTCGGGATAGAAGCCGCTCGAACCAAAGACGGGATAGTACTAAGTCAACGAAAATACACCCTTGACATCCTTGAAGATAGTGGAATGCTAGGATGTAGACCATGCACCTTCCCAATGGAACAGAATGTGAAGCTGGATAAAGGAGAAGAGGACGTTCGCGTCGATGCTAGCAAATATCGAAGACTAGTTGGCCGATTGCTCTACCTCCAAGCCACGAGACCAGATCTTGCCTACTCGGTAAACGTCCTAAGCCAGTTCGTCTCGGACCCTCGACAGAAACACATGGACGCAGCCATGAGAGTTCTTCGCTACCTAAAAGCAACTCCGGGACAAGGTATTTTCTTCCCCAAAGAAGGAGGAATGGATTTGGTAGCATATTGTGATGCGGACTGGATGGGATGCTCACTCACTCGGAGGTCTAGAACAGGATATGTTCTTCTTTTGGGGGGAGCCCCTATTTCGTGGAAATCAAAGAAGCAATCAGTCGTTTCTCGCTCCTCGGCTGAAGCGGAATATCGCGCCATGGCCAACGCCACTAGTGAAATCCTGTGGATGTGTTGGTTGTTGGAAGGACTAGAAACAAGACAACATAGCTCTACACCTCTATTCTGTGATAACAATGCGGCACGACATATTGCTAATAACCCGGTCTTTCACGAACGAACAAAACACGTGGAAATGGACTGTTACTTTGTCAGGGAACGAGTCGAGTCACAGGAAATCAAGCCGTTTTACGTTGACACGAAGACACAGATAGCCGATCTTCTCACAAAGGCTTTGGGGGCTAAACAACTCGAGTTTCTTCTAGTCAAGATGGGCATGCGGAATCTACACGCTCCACCTTGAGGGGGAGTATTGAAATTGCATATTTCTCTCCCCTTATTTTTCTCTCAATCAAATATCCATGCATATTTGCATGCTCATTTACAGCCATGTATTTTGGCTACCATTCATTATGTTTCCATTTTTGCATTTCTTGTATTGCCTATTTAGGCCTGTATCTTCTTGTTCATTGTATCCGAAAGATACACAGTGAATAAAACAAAACCTTTGAACCATATTCTTTATAAAACACATGGTTTCTATCAGCTATTTATTCTAACAAATCACTATAAAAGAATCCTATACTTTTGCCACATTCTATGAGAAAGGTTACGCCCATCTATGGTATACCAACCTCTATCTTTTGTATTTTATCATGATTTACTTTTAAACTACTTATCTGCGAAATTAGCAAAATTATCTCTTTACATTTTTATTGTTTTGTAGTTTATTTACCGTGACTTAATTGAACGACATTTTCTGAGAAAATAATCGGCTCGTATGTTACCATTACATCAAGACTTGGTCATCATCTCCAATGGTAGAATCTTTGTGTGTTGTCTTCCCTTATCAAATCTAAACAATAAATAAAGACTAATCATACATATAAAAATTAAAAAAACTATTATTACCATCTTCAATCTTCTCTAAATGTTAAACCAAGTTTTCTAGTTGTTGACCATGCATATCGGAAGCTTGCAAATCCGATGGTGTAGACTGTAGCCATCTTATGTACAAATCAATGCTTCGGCGGTCTTAGGAGTAAGAGAGCTCCTATATTAATTAATTGTCCTACCACCGGTACTAAAAGCCGACTCCGATGCAACGGTTAACATTGACATTGCTAAAATATGTTTAGCGATTTTAGAGAGAATAGTAAATTTTATCGAGTTTATCTTTCACCAACCTAAAACATCAAAAGTATTGTCCCCTTTTATCCTATTTTCCTTCCCATCATTCAAATAAATATTGAGTTCATTACTTTCTATCATATCTCCACCTTCTTCCTCTAAATACTCGAAGTAACTATTTTCTAAGTCAACAAATGCATCATCATCAACTAGATTGTTTTGAAAGACGATGTACTCTTTGACTTTTTTGTTTATCTATTTTTTATTTGTAATTATCAAAAAAACTCCATCAATGTTATCTTCACTAGATCCATGATTTTCTTGATTTTGTCAGAACCTTTACCACATATCAAACTTAAGGAATACACTAGATAGGACATCTTATTTCGAGGGTCTAGCACTAGAGCCACATACAACAGCAAATTAACGTTGTTTAAATTATTCTAATATAATTCAAACTTCGTTTTCATAGACCAACTGTCACACCCCAACCTTAACGGCGGAAACGTTGAGATGTGAGGGTTAAGATTGTTCACAGCCATATAACACTACCAATAATTGTAAATATGATTAACCGTAATTCTTAAAATAAAGGATTACAACCAATAAGTCTCAACAAAGATGAAACATAACATAAGTTTAAGATTTCAAAGACATGACATTTATTTCCTAGGTCCAAGTCCTAGATGTAAGCATGCTTTAATATTATTCATCAACCTTGGGCAATGCCTGAAACATGTTAAAAATAAAGTCAACTTTGAAAGTTGGTGAGTTTCCATGTGTGAGACCATACACATATATATAAGTTTAAAGGTAGCAATACAAGTCATCGGTTACGAATAATACGAGTTTATAGATAACATAATGATACAATCAAACCTTGACAAAGATACCCATTACAAGTTATAACGATTAGCTAAGTGTACTTGGTTCCCAATACGTCATTAGGAGCCGGTAATAACCTCGGCTTTAGCACCAAATAGGCTTCTCAGGCCCATAGATCTATGACGTCGCTAGGCTAGCAATAGTTAATGATTGTCAACACAAAATGTCTATCATATAAGTCTCACAATATTGCAAATAACCATGACAAGATTAAAGATGAATTGCTAGTGCATTTACAAGTATCAAGATGTTTACAAGTGCAAGTTTATACGTTAACATGTTTCACCCCAAAAGGTATGAAATAATGTAAAAGAGGGGCATGAAAACTCACATGTTGTATAAGTTGAATCTTAAGAATAATAATAAGAGTTTAAGTAGTGCTCCAACGATTCCTTTTACAAGATACCTAAACGTATAAGTTCCAAGTTTAAGTTTAAAGATAATATTAACGATTCATACGTGAACTAGGGTTTCAATAGGGATTTGGGGTTTTGATGAACAAAAGAATTAAATAATGGATTCACTTATATTTTGATTCAACGAAAAGAATTACACCATTTAAGTAATTTAATATGAAGAAAATGCAATTATATCATTTATAATAATTGGTAAAGTTTAAATATAAAGTTTAAATAAATTTTTATAATCATTTGCTATAAACATGATTTAAACAATAATTAAAAGTAACGTATGGATCAATAATAATTTATTAAATTAAACTATCATTCAAAGTCCATTTTATAAGAAATAAACTAAAAATGATATTTGTTATATTGTTTTATTAAAATGATATATAAATATTTAAATTTGAAAAAAATGCAAAAAATAATTTGATGCTCTTAGAAATTGTTAAAGTTTACAAAAATGTTTTTCTTTAATAATTAAAATTTTCTGTAATTAAATTTGCTTAAAAAATGTTTTTTAAAAAATATTGAGGGTGCCCGGGTTCGAACCCGGGACCCCAAGGATGAAACATGAGCTCTTAACCGGTAGGCGAGAGCGCCTAAGCCTGGTAAGAGTGTGGGTTTTAATTGTTTAAAACACCATCCAACGAAATCCCCCAAACCAATGAACCCTAGATTGATTTTGCCCAAATTAGAGCACCAATCGATTGTGTTAATCGAATTAACCATGGGGCTTTTGTTCCCCATGCTTAAACGAATATAATCATGTGCTTAATTACCTGAATCGGTGTAGTTTCGATAGAAAACGAGAATAAGACGACCGCGACCGAGAATGGGGTGGGTTTGATTAGATTTTGTTGTTGAAAACCCAATTACCCGTAATATAAGCTTCCTTATATGATGAGAAGCAAAGCCCTCTATCAATTTGAGTTAAGGAAACTCGGCAGATCGATTTCACCTAAGTTGTAGGCCGAAGAAGAAAGTGCAATCGGTTTTGATAAGTTCGAGTGATTTGGATGAAATTATGACTGATAGAAGTGTAGGCTTAGCTAAATTATGGATTAAGTTCCAATTAATTTGGTTATTATTGAGTGTTAATGCTCGATGGCTTTGAGGTTTAATGGCGATCGGTTACCGAGCTCGAATGCCTCCATAACCGAACAAAACTGGAATTAATACCCACTATTGAGTTCAAAACGGTTCCACGAAGCGGTTGGCATCAATTTGGTGTTAAATTTTGAGGGTTTCAGGTGGTTGGAACGTCGCCAGAGCCGCGCTGGGGCCTTGCCGGCCGGCGACCGGGGAATCGGGGAAAAGAGGTGGGGTTTGGGTTAGTTTATTAAGAAGTTACACATTGGTCCCTGTAGTTTTGACTTTATCATTTTATGTTGAACCTTTTTTATTTCAAGTTTTAAAATGACACAACACCCCCTTGACTAATTGAAACCCTAAATTTATATATTTTTATTAATATTATTATTATAAGTACTATTATTATTATTATTATTATTATTATTATTATTATTATTATTATTATTATTATTATTATTATTATTATTATTATTATTATTATTATTATTATTATTATTATTATTATTATTTAAGTGTTAACTCTTAAATTAACGAATTAATATAACATAAAAGGAAACAAGCATAAATAACCCACATAGTTTCATTAATAACAGAAATGACCCTTACAAGTACATAACGACGTTAACTTTTTAACTAACGAAAATACGAATGGTTACACCAACCCATAGCTTTCTTCTTCTCATCACCACTTAGTGACGTACTTGTTATACTGGCATTATAGGTCTAAACAAATAGCATATTCGCAGTCGCATATTTAGGCCCCCATATTTTCTTTGTCAAATTAAAAAAAATCCTTAAAAACTCCATGAATAACCTATCAAGACAAATTAATAAAATAAGGTAAACATATAAGCAAATAAACAAAAAACATTTGTCTCCATCTAGATAAAATAGAATTGCATACCTTGTATTCTCAAAATATAACTTTGTTGGGAGCCCCACAACTTTATTCCCTATATCTTGATATTCTTGTACTTTTTTCATCAACAATTTCAACATGAAATTATACAACTCGAATCCACCTCTTGAAGTCTATTAACAAAGAAAATATATCACATGAGATTATTAGTAACAAATAAAAATACATAATTTTGAAACAAAATTTAAAGATTTACCTTTCAAACGCCTTTTCAAACTTAAGTGTCATTTCCAGCATAAAAAATGTGGAATTCCATCGATTTTCTACATCGAGACATGGCTAAGTTTTACAATCAATCTTTTCGTTCTCCACACGATCTTTAAAGGCTTGAAATCTAGAAGAAGATGATGTTAAATATCTCACTACATTTCGAATCTTAGCTATGGAATTAAATTGTTTTTCCAAACCATACTTAACTACAAGATTTATAATATGTGTGTTGCACCTTAAATGCAAAAACTTGCAATACAACATAGAATGAGGACCCTTAAGCATTCTTTTTAAAAACCCTATAACTCCATCGTTAGATGAAGCATTATCCACCGTTACCATGAAAACCCTATCAATACCCCTTCTTCTAAGCAACGATACACCAATCTTCCTATTTCTCAGCTCCATGATTAGAAATTTCTTTCTAAGAACCCAATCATCATCAATCCAATGTGCAGTAAGACACATATAATTAAAGTTTTGAACTGATGTCCACGTATTGATGGTAAGAGATACTATTTGATCTTTTAAAAGAACTTTTAGTTTCTTTCTTTCTTCTTGGTATATCTTCACATAATCCTTAGCAATTATCCATCTAGATGGAAACTTAAACATTAGGTTTAACTCACAAATGAATACCCTAAGTCCTTTATCATCAACTACATTAAACAGACGATTATCTTTTATGCACATTCGAGCAAGAAGGTTTTTATATTTTTCTTGGCTTAATATGTGAGTAGCCAAGGTACTACTACCTTCCCCCAAAACTTTAGGCCTAAAATTTAATATAGATTGTTTGTATTTATCTACCATATTGTAAAAAGGTAATGTCGTACATTCAAACTTCCAATTGTTATTCAAGGCAATATTACCATTCGTTTTTGAAGCACTCGCATGCAAATGTTTACAATATGAACATCTTGCTTTGTTAGATTCCTTATCCATTGTGTAATGGTCCACACGTACGATCGCTTTAGTACCACCCTGCTTCTTATCTCGCTACCCGATGTTTCCATCCTTTTAGGAGTACCTCCATTTACACAAAACAAAGAGCATAAACATAAAAAGATTTAAAAATTCCATGTTTTGAAAGGTGAAGCAGTGGGTTAATACTTAGTATTGAAAAGTGGGTCTTTCTTGGATCAACAATCAAATACATAAATATTAGCAGATGGAGTTGCAACTCGAAACCGCCAAGAATTGTCGAGCGGGAATATAAGTGGAGATTTTGATTTTCATGTGAATGGTGATTTTGATTTGTGGAAGCTTCTGTATTGTTTTATTTTACATCAGGGTTAGTACTTAATATTAAAAAGTGGGTCTTTCTTGGATCAATAATCAAATACATACATATTAACATAGATGATTAGTGGACTCTTATGTTGGACATAGTTATAAAAATATTAGTGGGCCATATACATCGGTTCGATTAGTCGGTTAGTCGATTTTTCGGTGCGGTTTGGTTCGGTTAATCATGTCGGTTCGGTTATTTTCAGTGATTGACAAATGAATAACTGAAACCAAACCGAAAATGTTAGTTTTCAAAAAATCGATTTGTTGATATATATGTCCCTAGTTTATGTGCTTAATGTAAAAATCTGTCATGGCTTACATATGTGTAATGAAACAATGTAATAATACATGATTTGTGCTTTGATGTTTACTTATATCTGATTCATATATATAAACTTATTATATAGGTTTGAAGTTGTTATATGATGATTCATGCTAATGGACCATACTTATGGACCATACGCATGAATACATCATGCTAATGAACTAGTCGCACGACTGAACCATACGACTAGATCAGTTGTACGAGTGAGACATGAGATTGACTCAGTCGCACGACTGAACTTTCAGTCGTGCGTATGAATCAGTCGCATGGGTCAGTCGCACGACTGAACCATGCTAATGGTTCAGTCGCACGAATGAAGACTGCAAACCTATAAATACCACTTAATTCGTGGAAAAGGGGGACTTTTGACACATACTCATAACCTAGCCGTCCAGAGCGTCCAGAAAGCCTATTCCAAGTTCATAGTTCGCATCTGATCTTTTTCTACCGTTCTTAACATTTCTTTAATCTTTAGATTGATCGGGATTGCGTTCTCACTGATTGGATCGCCAATCAAATAGGATTCCGCACTATTTGATCTGGTTTCACGCATTATCAGTTAGTATTCCGTACGTACACGGTCCTGACAAGTGGTATCAGAGCTTTGGCTCTTGATTTTGTGTTTGATTCAATTAGAATTCTGTCAAAACTCACATTTTAACTCAAAAGAGTCATCGTTTTTAGTCCACAGTTGTTTTTTCATTGTTTCCAGACATTAAAGTTGAAGTTTTTCATCATACGGTAGATTAGGGTTTCTGGGTAAATCGTAATTCGTGTCTAAGTGTCAAAAATTCGATTTTTCCAAACACAACAGCCTTAAGTCGCACAAATAGCTCATTCATACGATTGAACCCATTCGCACACTCCATCCGCATGACTGAACCCCAGTCGCATCCTTCATTTGCACGACTGAACCACTTCAGTCGTTTGAGTTCATTCGCCTTGTCCATACGCACGACTGAATCCAATCGCA